>JBAMCI010000030.1:0-329558 GCA_037075265.1 Drosophila nigricruria
TGGTAATGGAATTTCTTTTATTGCTTCTATTTTTCTTGGATTTGGTTTGAACCCTTCTTTTGTGAGAATATGTCCCAAGTATTCGGTATGTTTTTTCATAAACGAGCATTTATCTGGTTGTATTTTCAAATTATGATTCCTAAGTACTTTGAAAATTTTTTCTAGAGCAATCTTGTGTTTTTCTTGTGTATACTACACAAATTTTGTTTATATAATCCCTCAATATTTCGTTCATTAAACGTTTCATTCTAACATATTCGTATAATCCCAATGGTGTTATGAAAGCTGTTTTTTCTATATCTTCTTCTGCCATTAATATTTGATGATAGCCTTTCGCTAAATCAAGAGTAGTAAAATATTGGGCTTTACCAAGTTTATCTAATACAGCGTCCATAATAGGTATTGGATACTTATCTGAAACGGTTACTTGGTTTAGTCGTCTATAATCTACACAGATACGATATTTTGGAATTCCTGAATTATCAATTTTTTTCTTAACTACACATATAGGAGAGCTTATTTGCTTTTACTTTTTCTTATTATTCCACTTTTTTCCATTTCTATTATTTGCTTTCTTACTTCTTCTTCATATTTTGGAGAAACCCTATAGAGCTTTGAATTTATGGGATGATCTGTTGTGGTTTTAATATTGTGAACTATTGTATTAGTGTTAGTTAACTGATCACCATCTTTTAAATATAACTTTTCATATTTTTTCGTAAGATTTTTTACTATCTGAACTTCCTCAGCATTGAGCCCTTCTAGCTTAAAGTCATCAATTTCACCTTCCATTACACAAACATCTTCTGATAATTTGGAAAGGAACGGAATTTCGACTCCATTGCAAAGCTTAATTATTTCTTTTTTAAAGTCAATATTTTCAAAATTTCCTTGGATAAAATCCATGCCCAATAGAAAATCATATGATGTTTCCAGGGACATAGCTACCCATCTTATTCTTGTGCAATCTGCATATTTGAATTCACTTGGTACTTCTGTTTTAACTAAATAGCTGTCATTTATTATATTTCCATTAATAGTGCAAATGGTTTTTGAAAATTTTTCGATTATTTTATACTTTGATTCATGTATATTTTTGGTGTTTACTATACTTATAGTAGATCCAGTATCTACTAAAATTAGAAAAGGATCCCCCTCGATAGATCCCTTAATGAAAACTTTTCTTTTGTCTGAGGCTAGTTTGTAAAAAACTCTTCCTGTTTATTTCCGTAGTTTGAATTCTTATTTACTTCTTCATCATTTAAATTGTCTACACTCATTGCTTCTGGTTGTGGTTGCTGATAATTTTGTCGAATATTCTGACTTGTTTGTCTATTAAAATTCTGATTTTGTCTTACGTTCTGACTTTGTTGTTGTTTGTTAAAGTTTTGGTCTTGTCTTACGTTCTGACTTTGTTGTTGATTATTCCTAACTATTTGGCTATTCTGTTGTCTGTTTTGTCTTTGGTAATCATTATATGCTTGATTATTTTCGTTTGAATTTCTGTTGTCTGTGTCTTGTCTTGAGTTTTGGTTAAATTGTCTGTTATTGTAATTTGATGAATAATTATTGTCTTTTTATACCCTGAACCCATTGAAAATGGGAAATCAGGGTATAATGTTTTTGTGAAAATGTATATAACAGGCAGAAGGAGACATCGCAGACCCCATAAAGTATATATATTCTTGATCAGCTCGATGAGCTGAGTTGAAATAGCCCTGTCCGTCTGTCCGTCCGTGTGAGCGCAGCGATCTCGTAAACCACAAAAGCTAGAGATCTGAAATTTTCAGAGAATACTCGTCTATAGCCTACGCAGTACGAGTTTTTTTAGATTTTCGATAACTCATCCCGTTTCCTTATTATCGATAAAAATCGATAACTTTTCTTCGGTTAAGCATACCGTAAGAGCGAGAGACTCCAAATTCACTGTGTAGATCCGTGTAATGAATGCGGACATTATGTAATTTTTGGATTTTGGATGCCACGCCCCCTTCGTCCCCAATTTGATTTTCAATTTCGTATTTCAAATACTAGAGACTTGTGCTTTGGCAAATACTTACATATGAATGACATAATTACACTGTGAAAGTTTGATTTAAAAAGTCCATCCACAAAAAAAGTTATTAAACATTTAATTTCCCATACAATAGGCACATTGCAGCCCGAGCGCAGTCGCCGACTGCGCAGTCAGCAGAGCGCGTGCTTATGCGTGCGTGCGTATGCATGTGTGTGTGTGTGTGCGTTGCTCGCAATATTTGTATATGTAAAATAAGAATATAATGCCGTCTCGACTAGAGCACTTTTACTTGTTTTATTAATAATTTTTGATTCAAATTTCCAAAATTTAGACCAACGAAATTAGAAAGTTCATTTCTTAATTCTGTTAAAGTTGTTTTATTCATTAAGGCAATTGCCATCGGACCACATGATAATTCTTTAAATCTTTGAATTAATAATCCACTTAGAATATCAACTAGTCTACTATTATTTTCAAAGACCGAAAAATCAGTAATTTCCTCAACAATTGTTCTTATTTTATTATCAAGATCTCTTACGCTTGTTACTCTTAAGTTATTGATTTTCCTAGTTAGTCCCATCTGATCCGTTCTAGGCCTATAGTGATGTCTTAAACGATTTTTGCACTCCGTCCAATTTGCTGGTGGGTTAATGTTAAGCATAGTTCTAGCCTGACCTTGAATTTTGGTGTTGAATATGACAGTGAAGACCTGGTCGTTGTCATCATATTCCTCCATGATTTGGTCCACTGCAGACACGAATCCATGTAATGTTCCATCCTTCTCCTTCTCTTGCTATTATTACATTTGTTAATAATTGAATGCATTGCTGCAATTCAATTATATGTTGATTTTCCATTTTTGTTTTGAGTTGTATTATTCACTTATGAATTTGATTAATTTTGATTAATTTTTTATTAATTGTTTCGTTTACTTGGATAATATCCAAAGTTTCCACAATTATTGTTATTATTATTATTATTTTTTTTTCTTTAGGTTTTGTTCACTTTAAAAGATTTCACAAAACTTTTTTCTTAGTGTTTTTCCGATTGCCGGCTGCGCCAATTATGTATTTCTTATAACAGTTTAATACATGGATTATGTATTTGTTATAACAGTTTAATACACGAATTATGTATTTCTTTTAACAATTTAATACACGGATTATGTATTTCTTATAACAGTTTAATACATGTTCTTTATTTGTGATATACAATACAACTGAGTTCTTATTCAATTCTAAGGGATCTTTTATACCATTCTTGGCGACAATTATTTATGTTTATAATATTGGATATGCTCTTTGAGTTAAGTGGTTTGCAATAAGTGTCCACAATTCTTATGACACTTCTGGTCTTTGGTTTTCTAATTCTTATGACACTTATGGTTAATGTGTTTTCTACATTAAAGAAGAATGTAAACCTTTTGTGTCAACTGTAGTTACTGGAAGTGATGCTAATGGTATGGTGTCAGCTGACATTGTGGGAGTATGAATTCTCCTGAATTCTTTTTAAATTAATATTAATATTTTGCCTTTTGCAACTTAAGTATATATAAAAAATAAAACATATAAAAATGATTAAAAATATTAACATAATGCTATTTGTTACTTTTTTCTTAATATTTCAATTCTGTGATTTCTTTTAAATTTTCAAAGTTTTTTATTGTTAAATGATCGAAATTAATAGTGTTTTTGTAAGTTTGATTTAATAGTTCTGTGGGATAAAAATATTTTTCATAAAATTCTATTTTTTCATTGGAAAATGTTTCTTTTAAAATTTGTATTTTACAATTTCTAAATTGTATGAGGTTATTTCCATTTAATATTATATTTCTTTTGTCACAATTTTGATGCAGCTTTTCTTTTCTGGCATTTTTTATTATTATTGTGTCATCATCTATTTCTTCGATACTTGTGATATTATTATATATAAATTTACAACTGTTGGTAAAAGTGCAACTTTTACTTAATTTAAGTTCCTTTAAGATTGTATTTGGTTTATATTCCAGTGTCTTATTGTTAATTTCTATAATTAATAAATTTTCTTGATCAATTTGGATATAATCTATGTTAGGCATTGGGATAAGTAATTTAACATCTACACTTATATACTTTTTTGGAATTTTTATTGCTATTATTATGCAATTATTTTTGTATTTCAAAATGCCCATACGAATTAACTTTAATTTATAAAAATCAATATCAAATTTGTTTATTTCTTCTTCTGATAAAATTTCTGGTAAAATTATATTATTCTTTGCAGAGGCTATATTTTCCTGAATGTAATTTATTTTGTATTTGTACTAAGTTTGTATGTGTGTGGTTGTAGTTTTCGGTATTTCACAATGATAATTTCATCATAATGCGTCAGCTTCTAGTTATGCGTATTGGTGCGTCTTTCGATATTTCGCAATAATTATCTTCAGCATAAGCCTTTGTAAGGGCTGTGATTGGTTGATTAAGTTGTCGGTTCTAGGAAGTCCCGTTTTAGCGAGGCGACAGCGTTTGACGCTGTTGCTGAGTGTGGTTCGGGCTCGAGAGTCAGTTGTGTTTGAGTTCTCAGAGCGACCGAAACTCGCTGCGCTAAGTAATGGAACATAATTCTTAATGCTACAACATCAGAAGTGGGATCTGGCTCGCTACCTAATATGACAAATGATCCTTGGCGAGTGCCGGACGTGTTAGCGGGAGCGCGTTAGAAATTTGCTTCGAATCAATTTATCGTGCGTTTCCGTCGTTGTGTGAACATAGTGTAGCAATAATATTGAAAAGATCTTGTTGGCACAGACGCATCCGCGTGGTGATGGCTTTGAGTGCAGCGTTGGAAGGCAGTGCGTCGCAGTGGCTCTCACAAATATATTATCCTGACATAAATTGCACCGAGTTTAAGGAAATTATTGTACAGCGCTTCACCAGTGGAACGGAATGTTCGTTGATTAAACAAAAGATAAGTACTCAGTTAGCCGGTAAAAGAATTTACAACGTAGTCATGTTAAAGGGTATTGGGAATGACAGCATTCGTAGTACATTGCAAATACTTGGCAATGTAAAAATTAATTAATAATTATCATTATATTGAGATGCTGTTCCACGTTTTGGGCGATCAGTATTTCGAGAGAGACATTGTGATTGGTCGAGAAATACTGTGGCAGGGTTTTCATGTCATTGTGTCACCGAGAAAATTTTAAATTGTTAGACCAAAATCTGTAAACTGTTGTTCAAATGATGATATATTTTTCTAAATTGGATACTGATCTTGTCGGCGAAGATAGGGATAAATTAAACGATTTATTAGAAAATTATTCAAAATCTTTTATAAAGGGAATTCCTTCTTATAGAGTCAGTACAGGTGAGATGAAAATTAAGTTAGTAGACCTCAGAAAAATTGTTCAAAGAAGACTATACAGACTTAGTTCAAATGAAAGAGAGTTGGTACGCGAGAAGATTAAAGAACTAGTAGAATGCAATGTCATAAGGCCAAGTTGCTCACCTTATGCAAGTCCTATGATGTTAGTGAACAAAAATTACGGGTCTCATTGCTTGTGTGTTACCGTGAATTAAATACGAATACAGTCTCAGATAAATATCCGTTGCCTCTAATAGCAGATCAGATAGCCAGACTTCATTGAGCGAAATATTTCACATGTCTAGATATGGCAAGCGGATACTAACAAATCTTTTTGCATAAAGAGTCAATAGAGTGTACGGCTTTTGTCACTCCAGACGGCCAATACGAATTTTTGTCAATGCTGTTTGGTCTTAAAAATGCACCTTCAGTTTTTGAGCGTACATACGCTTGGGGAACTTGCAAATACATTTGTAGTTGTCTATATGGATGACGAATTGGTGGTGGCTACAACAAAAGGTGAAGCTTTAGAAAGATTACAGATTACTCTTGATATTCTCACGAAAGCTAGATTTATGTTCAATATTAAAAAAAAGTGTTCGTTTCTCAAGTCGACAGTTCAACATTTGGGATACGAAGTGAGCGCAGGCCAATTTCGTCCAAATTCACTTAAAGTTTCAGCGTTAACTGCTCCACCGCCTCCTCAGTCAGTCCCTGCTTTAAGACAATTTATTGGATTAGCGTCTTACTTTCGGCAATTTATGCAATGTTGTGTTTCATGAAGCCTTTGTATCTTTTGACATCGGAAAAGAAAGAGTTTGTTTGGAAGTCAGAACATGAACAAATAAGACAAAAAGTTATTTCTGTACTAACACAGAAGCCAGTTTAAGTTATTTTTCACCCCAAATATCCATTCGAATTGCATACTGATGCAAGTGCTCGTAGATATGGAGCTATCTTGCTACACAAAATCGATAACAAGCCGCATGTCGTTGAATTTTTCAGTAAGGCTACTTCACCTGCAGAATCACGATACCATTCTTATGAGTTGGAGACCCTTGCGGTTGTCATGGCCATAAAGCATTTTCGTCATTATTTGATGGGTAGAGATTTTGTGGTTTTTACCGATTGCAACTCACTTAAAAGCATCAAGAACTAAACGTGACCTATCTCCCAGAGCACAAAGATGGTGGGCTTATTTACAGTCGTTCTCATTTGATTTGCAGTATAGAGATGGTAAACGAATGGCTCATGCTGATTTCTTTTCCAGAAATATCTCATCCGCTGAGGTGGTTGATATTTCTAAAGTTCCTGAAAAACGAGTTAATGTGGCAGAGATATCTAGTGATTGGCTTATTGCTGAACAGCGGAAGGATTTAGATATTATCAATATTGTGAACAAATTGAAGGACAATTCTCTTGCCGAGGACATTGCAAAAACTTGAGTTGAGAGCAGGATTACTTTATCGAAAGATTCAGAGAAATGGTAGAACTCGATCTTTGCCAATTATTCCAAGGGCATTCAGGTGGTCTGTAATAAATCAGATTCACGAGACAGTCATGCACTTAGGTTGAGAGAAGACGTTAGATAAGGCCTATGATTATTATTGGTTCGATAGCATGTCTAAGTATATACGAAAATTTGTTGAAAACTGTATTACTTGTAAGATGTCAAAGTCATCCTCGGGTAAAATTCAAGCTAGAATTCATCCAATACCAAAGGTCAGCACACCTTGGTACACGATACACATAGACGTAACAGGAAAGTTGAGTGGCAAGTCTGATCAGAAGGAATATGTTATTGTCCAAGTGGACGCTTTTACCAAATTTGTTTATTTAACACACACACTTAAGATTGATGCTGACAATTGCATAGGTGCTGTGACATCGACGGTATCTTTGTTTGGCTGTATCTCTGTTTGGAGTACCAAAACCGCATAATAGCAGACCAGGGTAGTTGTTTTGCTAGCTCTAAATTTAGTGAGTTTTGTTCTCAACAGAAAATAAGTTTGCATTTGATTGCGACAGGCGCAAGTAGAGCTAACGGACAGGTGAAACACATTATGAGCACTTTGAAAAAACTTACTGACGGCAGTTGAGGCTAGCAGCCGATCTTGGCAAGACGCATTGGGTGAGGTACATTTGGCCTTAAATTGCACAGTAAGTCAAGCCCTTTAGAATTGTTTATTGGCATTGTGAATTGTGATTTGGCAGACTCAAGTGCTCGAGCAGTGCAAAATATATCAGCGGCAGCAGTATATAGCAAGAAACGGCAAGCTGAATTGTTGGACAGAGATAGATATGTCCTAAGGTCATTGACAAATAATAGAAAATACAAGTATGCTCATGACGATATAAGAAAATTGCCAGAAGGGTATGTACCAGTTGAGTTAGAAAGTAGTAATAAGGATTTGAATAATGTTGGTAATGAAACTGTTGAAAGAGACAGTATTGGAATGATTAAGAGTGAAACTGTTGAAAGAGACAGTATTGAAACGATTGAGAATGAAACTGTTGAAAGAGACAGTATTGAAATGATTAAGAATGAAATAGTTGAAAGAGAAAGTATTGAAACGATTGAGAATGAAACTGTTGAAAGAGACAGTATTGGAAAGATTAAGAATGAAACTGTTGAAAGTGACAGTATGGATGCCTGAAGGGGCTGATAAGAAAAGTTGAAAGAATTGGTCATAATGCAAGCACAAGTGCAAAACATAAGATGATGTAATGTAAAACCAGTTGAATTTATGATAATGAAAACGATAGTGAAGAAAGTTGAATTGAGCTAAAGATTAATTTCATAGCAGTTTAAGAATGAAACTAAAAGTTGAAGATAAAATTTTGTATGAAGCCCTGAAACGGGAATAGTTGTGGTCAAAAGGGAAAATGTTAATCTTAAATTACTTTCGAAGGTTTATAAATAAAATGAATTATGCAGTAAGGCAGTTTTGTAAAAGTACACGAGGTCGTGTTATTGTCAGAATGGCCGTGTCGGCGCGTACTAAGTTTGTATGTGTGTGGTTGTAGTTTTCGGTATTTCACAATGATAATTTCATCATAATGCGTCGGCTTCTAGTTATGCGTATTGGTGCGTCTTTCGATATTTCGCAATTATTATCTTCAGCATAAGCCTTTGTAAGGGCTGTGATTGGTTGATTAAGTTGTCGGTTCTAGGAAGCCCCGTTTTAGCGAGGCGACAGCGTTTGACGCTGTTGCTGAGTGTGGTTCGGGCTCGAGAGTCAGTTGTGTTTGAGTTCTCAGAGCGACCGAAACTCGCTGCGCTAAGTAATGGGGAACATAATTCTTAATGCTACAACATATTCAATATTTTTTAATTTCTGCATTTGGTCATTGTATATGATTTTCATTAAGATTTTTTTATTTTGGTCATTTATGCTTGTCAGTGTTTCGTTAATGATTATTCGGTCGTGCTTAATTATTTCTGCTAACCTATGTATTGTGTCGTTAAAATGTGAATTTATGCTTATTTCTTGGTTCATGTTGTTTATGATGTTATGGTTATTTTGGTCAATTATATCAAGGTGTTCTAAGATATCTGTCCTGTCTTCGTCGTCCATTAATCCAAATAGCCATTTGTATGCTGTTCCTGCTATATTTATAAGTCCCCTTTTATTTCTGCTAAAAGGTGTAATGGATTTAACCTTTGCCTTTATTAATCTGATTTCTGCAAATAGTTCCTCACTGTCAGTAATATTGCCTGTTATTATGTTTGTTTCTATTTGTTTTATAATATTCTGAAGTGGGTCAATGTTAATAATGTGTAGTATAAATATTGTTTGGTTTACTATTTCGGTTTGATGAATCTATATGGGTGCATAACCTGCACTTACTAATATCGGTTCCATTTGTAATCTTGTCTGTACTGTATTGAACCTGGTTATAGTGATGGCTAAAATGATTAGTATCTGGGGAATAAAGAAAAAAAACTTTGTCAAATCTGCTATCAATCTGTATTTTTTTCGTTAGTATTGTTAATTTCATGCTTTAACGGTCTTTTAATGTTACTTGGATGAATGTTTTCTAACATTGCATATCTAAAATAAGGCTCATCCTTATGTCTGACTCTTTTATAATTTTTAATTGGACCTTCCTGTCTTTGTTCATTGTATTCTTCTCTTGTATTATTTATTTTGTTTATAATCATTTTCTTACGTTCCTCAATAGTCATTTTTAATTTATTTGCATCTTCTGTGTCTTTAGCATAAATTGGTGTACATTTTATTGTTGAATGATAACGTTTATTGTAAGCTATTATTGCTAATTGAATTTTAGATTCGATAGATAGTGCATTATTATCTATTCCTGTTATTATTTCAATTAATGTAGAATGTAATCTTTCAATATCAGCGTTTCCTGTATGTGAATTGGGCTTTGTATAATGTATTGAAATATTTTCCTTGTTTAAAAACTGTATTATAACTTCTGATCTAAACTCATTATCCATTATTATTTTCTGTGGTTTATTAAATTTTGCAAAATGTTCTATCATAATGTGCATCTTTGTTCGCCAATTTCTATCCATAATATTATAAGCAACTGCAAATTTTGTAAGTTTATCTATGATGGTAACAAAAGATTTGTGTTTTATGTGAAATATATCTAAATGTATAATTTGGTTTTTAGTATCTGATGTTTCTGTAAATTGAAAGTTTGGTTTTATCGGTTTTCTATCATACTTAATTTCTTTGCATTTTCTACAATTTGCTATTATTAATTGAATATGGTCCCTTAATTTTGGAAAATAGATTTTGTCTTTTAGTGAATTGAATGTTTCACTTATACCGCTGTGTAATGAATCTTTTGAATGGTAAATTGAAATTTGTTTATGTAATTCTTCCTCAGTTGAAATTTCTTGTGCTCTTTTTGTACATTTGAAAAACTTTATATTTTTAGAGTCAGAAAAAATGTTGATTAATATACATTGTATTTTATGATATTCTGAGTCTGGTACTTCTGAAAAATTCCTACTGTTCCTTTCACTATATTATTTTGTAAATTTATTTATTTATTTCATTTTCTGTGTCTGCTGGATTTACTTCAATTATTTTTCTTCCATGGTATATATTAATATTATCTGTTGCTGAGTAGGTAATTATTATCTGAGTTTTATATTTATTAACAATATCATTTTTTATATAAAAATGAGTTAATTCCTCTTCATCTACTGAATGCTGTGTATATGTTATATCAAAATTTGATTCTTCTTTATTTTCTGTATCGATTAATTGTGCTGTTTCCTGTCTGCTTAAAAAATCTGCTACCTTATTGTCTTTACCTTTCAAATATATAATATCATAATCGAATTCCTGTAGTTTTAAAATCCATCTTTGATGTCTAGCTGTCATTTCTTTTCCTTTAAATTTTGAATTTAGGTATTTTATAGGAGCATGATCTGTTATAATTTGAAATTTATTTCCGATCAAATAGTGTTTAAAATAATTTACGGCATGTATAATAGACAAAAATTCTTTATGAATTGTACTATAATTTTTCTCATGTTTATTTAGTGTTCTTGAAACATAGGCAAGTGGTTGTCCTTGTTGAGATAAAACTGTACCTATGGCAAAATCACTGGCGTCTGTAGTAATTGTAAATGGTTTGTCAAATTCTGGATATTTTAATATTGGGTGTGAGCTTATAAGCGCTTTAAGATTTTCAAATGCATCTATAAATTGTGGATCATTTGTATTAATTGATACACCTTTTTGTAAATATCTAATCATTGGGTAAGCTATTTATACCCTGAACCCATTGAAAATGGGAAATCAGGGTATAATGTTTTTGTGAAATGTATGTAACAGGCAGAAGGAGACATCGCAGACCCCATAAAGTATATATATTCTTGATCAGCTCGATGAGCTGAGTTGAAATAGCCCTGTCCGTCTGTCCGTCCGTCCGTCCGTCCGTCCGTCCGTCCGTCCGTCCGTCCGTCCGTCCGTCCGTCCGTCCGTCCGTATGAACGCAGCGATCTCGTAAACCACAAAAGCTAGATATCTGAAATTTTCAGAGAATACTCGTCTATAGCCTACGCAGTATGAGTTTTTTTAGATTTTCGATAACTCATCCCGTTTCCTTATTATCGATAAAAATCGATAACTTTTCTTCCGCTTAGTATACCGTAAGAGCTAGAGACTCCAAATTTACTGTGTAGATTTGTGTAATGAATGCGGAGATTTTGTAATTTTTGGATTTTGGATGCCACGCTCCCTTCGCCCCCAATTTGCAAAATTCGTATTTCAAATACTAGAGACTTGTGCTTTGGCAAATACATACATATGAATGACATGATTACGCTGTGAAAGTTTGGTTAAGAAAGTCCATCCAGAAAAAAAGTTATTAAACATTTAATTTCCCATACAATAGGCATATTGCAGCCCAAGCGCAGTCGCTGCGTCAACTGCGCAGTCAGCAGAGCGCGTGCTTATGCGTGCGTGCGTATGCATGTGTGTGTGTGTGTGTGTGCGTTGCTCGCAATATTTGTATATGTAAAATAAGCATATAATGTTGGGAAGATTGGATCTTCGCAGGGTTCAGGGTATCTCGTAGTCGAGCCGTCTCGACTAGAGCACTCTTACTTGTTTGGAATAGTCTTTGATAAATTTTCTATAAAATCCTGTCATACCTAAAAATCCTTTTAATTGTTTTTCCGTGTTTGGTAATGGAATTTCTTTTATTGCTTCTATTTTTCTTGGATTTGGTTTGAACCCTTCTTTTGTGAGAATATGTCCCAAGTATTCGGTATGTTTTTTCATAAACGAGCATTTATCTGGTTGTATTTTCAAATTATGATTCCTAAGTACTTTGAAAATTTTTTCTAGAGCAATCTTGTGTTTTTCTTGTGTATACTACACAAATTTTGTTTATATAATCCCTCAATATTTCGTTCATTAAACGTTTCATTCTAACATATTCGTATAATCCCAATGGTGTTATGAAAGCTGTTTTTTCTATATCTTCTTCTGCCATTAATATTTTGGAATTCCTGAATTATCAATTTTTTTCTTAACTACACATATAGGAGAGCTATATTTGCTTTTACTTTTTCTTATTATTCCACTTTTTTCCATTTCTATTATTTGCTTTCTTACTTCTTCTTCATATTTTGGAGAAACCCTATAGAGCTTTGAATTTATGGGATGATCTGTTGTGGTTTTAATATTGTGAACTATTGTATTAGTGTTAGTTAACTGATCACCTTCTTTTAAATATAACTTTTCATATTTTTTCGTAAGATTTTTTACTATCTGAACTTCCTCAGCATTGAGCCCTTCTAGCTTAAAGTCATCAATTTCACCTTCCATTACACAAACATCTTCTGATAATTTGGAAAGGAACGGAATTTCGACTCCATTGCAAAGCTTAATTATTTCTTTTTTAAAGTCAATATTTTTAAAATTTCCTTGGATAAAATCCATGCCCAATAGAAAATCATATGATGTTTCCAGGGACATAGCTACCCATCTTAATCTTGTGCAATCTGCATATTTGAATTCACTTGGTACTTCTGTTTTAACTAAATAGCTGTCATTTTTTATATTTCCATTAATAGTGCAAATGGTTTTTGAAAATTTTTCGATTATTTTATACTTTGATTCATGTATATTTTTGGTGTTTACTATACTTATAGTAGATCCAGTATCTACTAAAATTAGAAAAGGATCCCCCTCGATAGATCCCTTAATGAAAACTTTTCTTCTGTCCGAGGCTAGTTTGTAAAAAACTCTTCCTGTTTATTTCCGTAGTTTGAATTCTTATTTACTTCTTCATCATTTAAATTGTCTACACTCATTGCTTCTGGTTGTGGTTGCTGATAATTTTGTCGAATATTCTGACTTGTTTGTCTATTAAAATTCTGATTTTGTCTTACGTTCTGACTTTGTTGTTGTTTGTTAAAGTTTTGGTCTTGTCTTACGTTCTGACTTTGTTGTTGATTATTCCTAACTATTTGGCTATTCTGTTGTCTGTTTTGTCTTTGGTAATCATTATATGCTTGATTATTTTCGTTTGAATTTCTGTTGAGTTTTGGTTAAATTGTCTGTTATTGTAATTTAATGAATAATTATTGTCTTTTTATACCCTGAACCCATTGAAAATGGGAAATCAGGGTATAATGTTTTTGTGAAAATGTATATAACAGGCAGAAGGAGACATCGCAGACCCCATAAAGTATATATATTCTTGATCAGCTCGATGAGCTGAGTTGAAATAGCCCTGTCCGTCTGTCCGTCCGTGTGAGCGCAGCGATCTCGTAAACCACAAAAGCTAGAGATCTGAAATTTTCAGAGAATACTCGTCTATAGCCTACGCAGTACGAGTTTTTTTTTAGATTTTAGATAACTCATCCCGTTTCCTTATTATCGATAAAAATCGATAACTTTTCTTCGGTTAAGCATACCGTAAGAGCGAGAGACTCCAAATTCTCTGTGTAGATCCGTGTAATGAATGCGGACATTATGTAATTTTTGGATTTTGGATGCCACGCCCCCTTTGCCCCCAATTTTCAAAATTCGTATTTCAAATACTAGAGACTTGTGCTTTGGCAAATACTTACATATGAATGACATAATTACACTGTGAAAGTTTGATTTAAAAAGTCCATCCACAAAAAAAGTTATTAAACATTTAATTTCCCATACAATAGGCACATTGCAGCCCGAGCGCAGTCGCCGACTGCGCAGTCAGCAGAGCGCGTGCTTATGCGTGCGTGCGTATGCATGTGTGTGTGTGTGTGCGTTGCTCGCAATATTTGTATATGTAAAATAAGAATATAATGTTGGAAAGATTGGCTCTTCGCAGGGTTCAGGGTATCTCGTAGTCGAGCCGTCTCGACTAGAGCACTCTTACTTGTTTTATTAATAATTTTTGATTCAAATTTCCAAAATTTAAACCAACGAAATTAGAAAGTTCATTTCTTAATTCTGTTAAAGTTGTTTTATTCATTAAGGCAATTGCCATCGGACCACATGATAATTCTTTAAATCTTTGAATTAATAATCCACTTAGAATATCAACTAGTCTACTATTATTTTCAAAGACCGAAAAATCAGTAATTTCCTCAACAATTGTTCTTATTTTATTATCAAGATCTCTTACGCTTGTTACTCTTAAGTTATTGATTTTCCTAGTTAGTCCCATCTGATCCGTTCTAGGCCTATAGTGATGTCTTAAACGATTTTTGCACTCCGTCCAATTTGCTGGTGGGTTAATGTTAAGCATAGTTCTAGCCTGACCTTGAATTTTGGTGTTGAATATGACAGTGAAGACCTGGTCGTTGTCATCATATTCCTCCATGATTTGGTCCACTGCAGACACGAATCCATGTAATGTTCCATCCTTCTCCTTCTCTTGCTATTATTACATTTGTTAATAATTGAATGCATTGCTGCAATTCAATTATATGTTGATTTTCCATTTTTGTTTTGAGTTGTATTATTCACTTATGAATTTGATTAATTTTGATTAATTTTTTATTAATTGTTTCGTTTACTTGGATAATATCCAAAGTTTCCACAATTATTGTTATTATTATTATTATTTTTTTTTCTTTAGGTTTTGTTCACTTTAAAAGATTTCACAAAACTTTTTTCTTAGTGTTTTTCCGATTGCCGGCTGCGCCAATTATGTATTTCTTATAACAGTTTAATACATGGATTATGTATTTGTTATAACAGTTTAATACACGAATTATGTATTTCTTTTAACAATTTAATACACGGATTATGTATTTCTTATAACAGTTTAATACATGTTCTTTATTTGTGATATACAATACAACTGAGTTCTTATTCAATTCTAAGGGATCTTTTATACCATTCTTGGCGACAATTATTTGTGTTTACAATATTGGATATGCTGATTTGTGTTTACAATATTGGATATGCTGAGCTAGAGTATGTTTATATCTCTTTGAGTTAAGTGGTTTGCAATAAGTGTCCACAATTCTTATGGCACTTCTGGTCTTTGGTTTTCTAATTCTTATGACACTTATGGTTAATGTGTTTTCTACATTAAAAAAGATTGTAAACCTTTTGTGTCAACTGTAGTTACTGGAAGTGATGCTAATGGTATGGTGTCAGCTGACATTGTGGGAAGTGATGCTGATGGCATAACTTGCGCGCGCGCACAAATGTTGTGAGCACAACAACAAAGTTGTTTGAATTTGCCACACGCCTAGTAGGCGTGGATGTATAATTTTTTGTTCGATCTGCATAGGATCGTAGCAGTAACCTACGTGCCAAATTATAACAAATATAACAGAATTTGAAAAATCACTACATAGTCAGATCCGATTTGCCACGCTCCTAGTAGGCGTGGACATATAGTTTTTTGGTCGATCTTTATAGGATCATAGCAGTAACCTACGTGCCAAATTTGGGCATTCTAGCTTTAAAACTGTAGAAGATACAGTTTTACCCGATTTGCCACGCCCCCAATGGGCGTAGATATATCCGTCATAGCTTTTTCATCTTGAGTTGTCAACACGAGTATATATTCCAAATTGCAACTCTCTAGCACTTCTAGAAGTAGTGTTTCTGAGATATCGGAAAATGCATTTTCCGATTTGCCACGCCCCTAGTGGGCGTATCGGGAAAATCTTGACACTTTATAATTCGAGGGTATACACGAGTATATATTCTAAAGTTCAACTCTCTAGCTTCAAAACTGTGGAATTGGTTTGCGTTCATACGGACAGACGGACAGACGGACGAAGAGCGTGACGGACATTGCACAAAACCAATATACTCATTTCACTTTGTGAATGAGTATAAAAAGGGAGTGAATACACATAGCTATGTGTATTAACCTAAAAACCTATATATCTATGTAGGGGAAAAAGTTTTTTTGTAAACATAGGCAAAATTAACATCGGCCGCACAAAGCAAATTTACAGAAAAAACAGCCAAAATGTTGTGAGCGCAACAACAAAGCTTTTTCGTAGTTGACGATTTAAACTACTTTGTTGTTGCGCATGCTCCACCGTTTCGTGTGTGTGTTGTTGTGCGGGCGCACGATTTAAGAGCGCCCAAAGTTCAAGAGCCGCGGCGAAAGGCTACTGAACTTTGTCGGCTACGCACGATCGCTAGCGCACGAGATGACATGAAGGTGTCGATGCTAGCGACATGCAAAACGGCCAACAACAACAATAGGGCACGCAGTGTATGTATGAGTGCATGTAGTAGCTGTGCACTCATACATATATGCGAAGGGAAATAGAGAGTGTGTGAGAAATGCATTAGAGATGCAACAACAATGCCTCGTTTTCAGCCATAAGGCGAGAGTGTTGGAAGAGCGTGACCTGTAAAGAGTGAGAGAACTAGCTGGTGCAGGATCCGTTAATTTCCGACACTCCGCTGGCGGCAGCGCTGCAGCAGAGGGTATAAAAGGGCATGCATGCATATGAGCAGGGCTTTTGTGGAAATTCAACTCTATAGACTTCTGCTACGTAGCTGGATTTCTTGGCCGTCCGGACTTGGGCGTCGGAAAGGTTTGCTTGGCCGATCCTCGCGCACTGGACAGCGACTCCGCTGGAGCTGTGCGCGAACGAGGAGTGAGTCGGATTTCCCAACCGGTGTCAAAGTCGTCGAACGTCGTCTATATTAGGAGAATTCTCTAACAAAGCCCAGTTGCAGTCACTGGCAGCGGCCAGAGGAGCATCGGCGACCAGAGGAGAGCGGTGACCAGCAGCAGCAGCAGCCAAGAAGTTGAGGAGCAGCCACCACAGCAGCCACAGTCGCCGCCACAGTCTAAAAATAATTTGTTCACCGCTGCGTACTTACTGCGACGATGGGGTGGGGTACAGGGAGGTCAGCCGCGGCAGACCGAGCCACATGACTGGCGAAATCCAGCGGTCCGGCAAAGGTGTCGGGAGGGCGGACCGGCCGATCCTCGCGCATTGGCCAGCGACTTCGCTGGAGCTGTGCGCGAATGAGGAGTGAGCCGAAAACCCCACCGATATCCGATGTCCGGACCCGGGTCAGTTGTGAACGGCATCTGCAACGGAAGATCGTTTCGTTACCACCATCCCAGCAACAAGGAACAGCAGCGACATCGGGACAGCAGCAGCCACGCAGCCGCATTGCAGCCACGGAGGCTGGCAAAGCAGTGAAAAACGGATGTTTTTCTGTAACAGCGGGCGTGGCCAGAGGAAAGAATGCAACCCGCCGCTCCAAATCACGTGATGCTGCCGTTTTCGTGGACACGAGCGGCAGACAGGCCCCGCTCCACAGCCGAGCTGGCGCCGTCATAGCCCGAAGCAGGGCCTGCGTCGCTGCTATAAAAAGGCGCCCGCAACCGGCACCGGGACAGTCAAGGACATCGCTGCCAAGGACTTCGAGCGGAAGGACATCGTGGGAAGGATATCTACGAGGGATATCCTGGACGCCTATTGAGGACATAGGCTCGACACACGGACACCGGAAGGACATCAGCTGCCACCAACCAGGACATTGGTGCAGCACGGCCAAATCTACAGCATTAGTGGCGGATCCTGGAGCAGGAGCAAAGGTAACGTTTGCGTAGCTGTGCGAAAGAGTGGTGAGTGCAGCTTGAGAAGATCTCAAGGTGTGGTTGTGAGCGTATCCAGCCGTAGGAGTCACTGCAATAGCCGAGCGAACCGCCGGAGTATTCAGTGTGGATCCTGGCGTCACCTGGAGTGCTCAAGCGTATCCTTGGAGAACCAAGAGTGCAGTACCATTCGCCAGAGTGCGCTAAACGTCTACCTGCGAGCCTGTGGAAAGGTGTGCTTTACTAAGCGCTAGATTTGGTAAATAATATAAACTTGTAAATTGAGAAAATATACCCAACGCAACCAGAAAACACACTGCATTGTAATCTATCGCAAGGCGCTACATATAAATTTGTTGGCACGAACGCACAGTCGGCTGAGTCCGGCCCGGCTTAAACTCGGGATAAACCGAGGTTCGTTACACTACGTAGTGAATTCTTTTACCGACTAACTTAGTACTTATCTTATGTTTAATCAACGCACATTCAGCTCCAGAGTCAAACATTGTCAAAAACATAGCTGCTGCTGTTTCTACACTGGTGAAGCGCTGTACAAAAATTTTTTTAAACTCGGTCCAATTTATGTCAGGATAACATATTTGTGAGAGTCACTGCGACGCACTGCCTTACAACGCTGCGCTCAAAGCCATCACCAACGCACTGCCTTTTATGTTATTTTCCTCCAGAATCATATTTACTGTAGCACAATATTATTAATATCAATATTATTGCTTTCATCGGTATATGAATAAAAACGCTTAAATTTGGTTACAACTGTTACAGTACTGCATTTCTTTTGTTTGTTTGTAAAATATGAAGTTTTGCAAATATTTTGCCAACTGACTAATCATGTTCACATTGAAATTGGATCGCTTTTCTACATTTGCATCGGTAAATCAACGAGCAACGTTTTCTTGCGTGCAACTCTTCAAGTGTACCTATGCCGTAGGGTGGCCTAGAGTACTGCTTTAAGTGACCCATCTAATTCCCATTCTTCCTTAAGTTCGTCGGCAAGTATCCGTACTGAGATTTGCCGATTTTGGTCAATTTTCCGCTTAATTAAGCGGTTTGTCCGAATTTAACCCTTGCTTTTACGCCCACCTGTGCCCTTTTCTTCAAGTCTGCCTTCGTTTTCCGCGATTTTTAACATTGTAAATTGTTTTCCTAGATAGAGCTAATTCTGAAACAGATTTTCCCAACTTATGATTATAACCTCACGGCGATCATCGGCGACCGTTGGCCGAAGTACCGTTTGTGGCTGCGAGAAAGTAGTGTACACTTTCACTCGTATGCCAATAACGGTGCTTTGGCCAATGAGAGGTTGCCACGCAGATTTGGGCGCGACGCCAAATCACGTGATGCTGCCGTTATCGTGGACACGAGCGGCAGACAGGACCCGCTCCAGAGCCGAGCTCGCGCTGTCATAGCGTGAAGCAGGGCCTGCGTCGCTGCTATAAAAAGGCGCCCGCAACTCGGCACCTGGACGGTCAAAAACCTGAAAGTGAAAGTATTGAGTGCCGAAGGAACAAGAAACGCGAGTGGAAACGTGATCAGCCAAGGAGCAGTGATTTAGAAGGAAATCGCTGCCAAGGACTTCGAGTGAAAGGACATCGTGGGAAGGATATCTACGAGGGATATCCTAGATGCCTATTGAGGACATAGGCTCGACACACGGACACCGGAAGGACATCAGCTGCCACCAACCAGGACATTGGTGCAGCACGGCCAAATCTATCCAAAGCAGGAGCAGAGGTAACGTTTGCGTAGCTGTGCGAAAGAGTGGTGACTGTTGCTTGAAGATCTCAAGGTGTGCTTGTGAGCGTATCCAGCCGTAGGAGTCACTGTAATAGCCGAGCGAACCGCCGGAGTATACAGTGTGGAGCCTGGCGTTACCTGGAGTGCTCAAGCGTATTCTTGGAGACCCAAGAGTGCAGTGCATATAAATTTGTTGGCACGAACGCACAGTCGGCTGAGTTCGGCCCGGCTTAAACTCGGGATAAACCGAGGTTCGTTACAACTGGCGCCCATCGTGGGGCCCTGCGATAAATACGAGTCAGTGTATACAAATGGTGCGAGCTTGGGTATATAATCTCAAGAAGGATGATTTGCTGCGTTACGGGATCGAGTTCGGCGTAAGTTTGACTGGCACTCTGGACGCAATGCGGAGGCAGTTCGACGAGTGGGTCACGAGGAATGAGGGAAGTATTCCTTATTCCATCAGGATCAGGATCACGGAGATTGCGAACCTGCATGGACGCCATTCACCGCTGAGTGACGAAGCGCTGACCGCCGTCGAGGAAACCTCGTTTGCTCGTCAGCGCTGAGCAAGATGAGATCGTGAACGTGGCACGATTGTCTCTGCCATCCACCAGTGACGCCTCCGCCCGCCTGCAAGAGACGCAACGAGGATCATGGAGAGGCGCATCCACCCCGCAACCAGAAATAAGGCCACGAGGACCGAGCTGCACAGCGCTGGAGTACCCAAAGGTCGCCAAGCAGGTGCGAGAATGGGGCTTCCGCTTCGATGGCACAACGAAGCCGCTGGAGTTTTTGGAGCAAGTGGAGTGGTCGGCTGACACATATGGTCTGGATCTGGACCTGATCCCGAGGGAGATACCAGAGCTGCTCAAAGGCATGGCCTTAAAATGGTACGTGGCCAACAACATACACTAGACAGCGTGGGAAACGATCGTCAAAAGCTTCCTGGAATTCTTTCTGCCCAGGGAATATATGGCGGAGTTGAAGGACGATGTTGCGCGACGGAGACAGATGATGGGCGAGCCCTGTAAGGTTTACATGGTGGAGATGCAAACCTTGATGCGGCCACTACGCTATGCGGCAGATCGTGAGCTAAAAACTATTTACAACAATAGTTTGCCCGATCTGCGCGCATATGCTCGTCCATATCAGTTCTGTAAACTGACGGAGGTGATGCTGCTGGCGAACGAGTTCGAGGACCTAGAAAGGGATCGGGAAAAGTTGCGGCAGCAACAGCGAGGCAGTAGGACGCGGCTGATGGCCATGGACGACGCTGGGAGCCCGGATGATGAGGATTATCACCGGAGCATGGCCGTTGAGGAGACGAGACCTCGACCCGCGCCCAGGACATGCACAGCAAGGCCAAGGACACATGTCCAGAACCCCGACAGGGCGTCTGGAGTTTTGTTGGCAATGCGGGCGCATCGGCGTGCGAACAGCGACTTGTTGCCAGTCGGGAAACGGCCAGAGGCACCCGCCATCCAGGGGCGAACGGGAGCAGCGTCACGGAGGCCCCAGAAACTAGTGGGTAGTCTTTTGGATGAAGGTATCCTGTTGTCGGAGATTGTGGTCATTGGAGCTGATCAGCACAAGGTCACCATCGATACTGGAGCCACCAGCAGCTTTGTGAGCGAAAAGCTGGCTGACAGGCTCCGAGAAGTAGGCTTGAGGCGCGCCACACAAAGACGCGTAAGTCTGGCAGACGGCAGTTGCAGTCAAGTGGACTCGCAACTGGAGACAAGGATCACGCTGGGGAGTCAGCAAATCCTCATTCCATTGTTGGTGCTGCCAGGCATGATCGACGATCTGGTGCTGGGCTGGGATTTCTTGGCCAGCATGGGAATCGCGCTGGAGTGCAGTGGCTTAAAGCTGTCAGTGGCGGTCGACATGATGAAAATGAGTCCACAGACGCCGATGGAGACGAGCAGGATGTCGCTGGATTGCCAAGTTGTGCCAGGAACTACGCAGAAGCCCAAAAAAGTTCCCGGGCTACAGAGAAGAGGCCGGAAAGATTTACAGACATATTCCGCGCCAAGCCGGCCACAAGGACGTGGCTGCGTGGAAACTGTGTGTGCCGACGGAGCGGCGCAAACAATGTGGCGGACCTCAAGCCATATCGAGCAGAAGCGGGTGAGTTGCCAGTCAGTTTTTATAAAAAACAAGTAAGAACATTGCAGTCAGGCGCTACCGACTGCGGAAAACTCATTCACACCCACACAGATCACGCCCATTGCCACGGCCACAATTGGTTTGTACACATATAATTTTTGGAAAATCAATAGAGGAGATCAGCAGTAATATCGTCATAAAATTTGGATTTTTTCACTGAGAATCGGAAAATCATACAGTTTTTCCCGATTTGCCACGCACCCAATGGGCGTAGACATATAATAACATTCAAAAAATGCAAAAATTACAGGGTATTATTTAGCCGGGCATGCCCCAAAAGGGGCGTAAAAATTATTTTTGGGTCATCGATAGAGAAGCTCACCAGTAACTCAACCATCCAATTTTGAAAATACATTTTCCGATTTGCCACGTCCCTATTGGGCGTATCGGGAAAATCTTGACATCGGTCAAGGACTTCAAGTTGAGTTGCCACGCCCCCAATGGGCGTAGATATATCCGCCATACCATTTTCATCTTGGGTTGTCAACCCAAGTATATATACCAAATTTCAAGTCCCTAGCATTCATAGTGCACAAAATATAACAGAATTTGAAAAATCACTATATAGTCAGATCCGATTTGCAACGCTCCTAGTAGGCGTGGACATATAGTTTTTTGGTCGATCTTTATAGGATCATAGCAGTAACCTACGTGCCAAATTTGGGCGTTCTAGCTTTAAAACTGTAGAAGATACAGTTTTACCCGATTTGCCACGCCCCCAATGGGCGTAGATATATCCGTCATAGCTTTTTCATCTTGAGTTGTCAACACGAGTATATATTCCAAATTGCAACTCTCTAGCACTTCTAGAAGTAGTGTTTCTGAGATATCGGAAAATGCATTTTCCGATTTGCCACGTCCCTAGTGGGCGTATCGGGAAAATCTTGACACTTTATAATTCGAGGGTATACACGAGTATATATTCCAAAGTTCAACTCTCTAGCTTCAAAACTGTGCAAATGGTTTGCGTTCATACGGACAGACGGACAGACGGACGAAGAGCGTGACGGACACTGCACAAAACCAATATACTCATTTCACTTTATGAATGAGTATAAAAAGGGAGTGAATACACATAGCTATGTGTATTAACCTAAAAACCTATATATCTATGTAGGGGAAAAAGTTTTTTTGTAAACATAGGCAAAATTAACATCGGTCGCACAAAGCAAATTCACAGCAAAAACAGCGAACATGTTGTGAGCGCAACAACAAAGCTGTTTCGTAGTTGACGATTTAAACTACTTTGTTGTTGCGCTTGCTCCACCGTTTCGTGTGTGTGATGTTGTGCGGGCGCACGATTTAAGAGCGCCCAAAGTTCAAGAGCCGCGGCGAAAGGCTACTGAACTTTCTCGGCTACGCACGATCGCTAGCGCTCGAGATGACACGAAGGTGTCGATGCTAGCGACATGCAAAACGGCCAACAACAACAATAGGGCACGCAGTGTATGTATGAGTGCATGTAGTAGCTGTGCACTCATACATATATGCGAAAGAGAAGAAAAGAGAGTGTGTGAGAAATGCATTAGAGATGCAACAACAATACCTCGTATTCAGCCATAAGGCCAGAGTGTTGGAAGAGCGTGACCTGTAGAGAGTGAGAGAACTAACTGGTGCAGGATCCGTTAATTTCCGACACTCCGCTGGCGGCAGCGCTGCAGCAGAGGGTATAAAAAGCCATGTGAGCACGCGGCCGGTCTATTTGTGACGAATTAAAGAAATGGAGAGCGCACGCAATATTTCTGCCATCGGCCGCCCGGACTTGGGCGTCGGACGGGTGCACCCGGCTGATCCTCGCCTGTTGGCCAGCGACTACGCTGGAGCTGCGGAGCGGAAAAGCAGTGGTAAACCAATGGCGCCTAAGCGTCAGGCGCGTCGAGGACAGGTGAGGCTGCCGCCCGTGCGGTTGCCATTTCATCCACGACGACGAATTGAGCAGGCAACTGAAGGCACCCGAAGGATCTGGAGCTGGAGGGAGCCTCATGCGAGCGGAAAGGAGTGTCTGGAGCGAGTGATTGGTCCCCGGCTAATTCGTCCAGCGAAGGAGGACGATGGTCGCCGCCAGGCTGGGGCTCAACGGATGAGTCTGCGGACATGGCATCGGAGGCCGAACGGTGGACGAGGGACTTCAGCGCAAACGACGACGAGGGAGAATGCGGAGACGAGGAAGTCATTTACGCGACCCTCTCCGAGTCCAGGGAGGAACCGGGACCACCAGTGATCACGGCTTGGCATGAGGAGCGGGTCGTAAACGGGTACGTTGAGCATGTGACGCAAGTGGAGGTGCGTTGGCGAAAGGCCATCGCACCTTGGCCCGCGAGCTGCAGTCGCCGCCGCAGTCGCCCCAGCAGTTGCGGTCGCCGCCCAACTCGCCGTGGGAGAGGAGGAATGCGCCGAGGGAGAGAGAGCAGTCGCCGGGAATGCCCGAGCCGGAATGGAGGCCGATCCGGCTGCCTCTCAGGCTGGGACTTCAGCGACGACGGTCAGAGCCCACACCACCAGCCCAACCACTACCCAACGTTGGCAACGGCAGGCATCGTGGCCAGAAGACGACCCCGCAGGCCAATGGGTGGAGGTGAGTCGTGCGGAGTGGCCACCTGAGGTGGCCGCGCAGTCCACGATGCTGGAGAGCACTGGTGTGGGCCGGACAGCACGGATCGTGTGGACCGGCGGGGTCCGGTACGGGGTGCGTCGGTCGCGGACAGGGTGCCGGGTGTTCGCCGCCCTGTAAAATATAAAAAAAAAATAAATAAAAAAAAGTTGGAAATATATGGCTAAAAATAATTTGTTCACCGCTGCGTACTTACTGCGACGATGGGGTGGGGTACAGGGAGGTCAGCCGCGGCAGATGCGAGCCACATGACTGGCGAAATCCAGCGGTCCGGCAAAGGTGTCGGGAGGGCGGACCGGCCGATCCTAGCGCATTGGCCAGCGACTTCGCTGGAGAATGAGGAGTGAGTGAGTGTGCGCGAATGAGGAGTGAGCCGAAAACCCCACCGATATCCGATGTCCGGACCCGGGTCAGTTGTGAACGGCATCTGCAACGGAAGATCGTTTCGTTACCACCATCCCAGCAACAAGGAACAGCAGCGACATCGGGACAGCAGCAGCCACGCAGCCGCATTGCAGCCACGGAGGCTGGCAAAGCAGTGAAAAACGGGTGTTTTTCTGTAACAGCGGGCGTGGCCAGAGGAAAGAATGCAACCCGTCTCTCCAAATCACGTGATGCTGCCGTTTTCGTGGACACGAGCGGCAGACAGGCCCCGCTCCAGAGCCGAGCTGGCGCCGTCATAGCCCGAAGCAGGGCCTGCCGAGCGAACCGCCGGAGTATTCAGTGTGGATCCTGGCGTCACCTGGAGTGCTCAAGCGTATCCTTGGAGAACCAAGAGTGCAGTACCATTCGCCAGAGTGCGCTAAACGTCTACCTGCGAGCCTGTGGAAAGGTGTGCTTTACTAAGCGCTAGATTTGGTAAATAATATAAACTTGTAAATTGAGAAAATATACCCAACGCAACCAGAAAACACACTGCATTGTAATCTATCGCAAGGCGCTACATATAAATTTGTTGGCACGAACGCACAGTCGGCTGAGTCCGGCCCGGCTTAAACTCGGGATAAACCGAGGTTCGTTACACTACGTAGTGAATTCTTTTACCGACTAACTTAGTACTTATCTTATGTTTAATCAATGCACATTCAGCTCCAGAGTCAAACATTGTCAAAAACATAGCTGCTGGTGTTTCTACACTGGTGAAGCGCTGTACAAAAATTTTTTTAAACTCGGTCCAATTTATGTCAGGATAACATATTTGTGAGAGTCACTGCGACGCACTGCCTTACAACGCTGCGCTCAAAGCCATCACCAACGCACTGCCTTTTATGTTATTTTCCTCCAGAATCATATTTACTGTAGCACAATATTATTAATATCAATATTATTGCTTTCATCGGTATATGAATAAAAACGCTTAAATTTGGTTACAACTGTTACAGTACTGCATTTCTTTTGTTTGTTTGTAAAATATGAAGTTTTGCAAATATTATGCCAACTGACTAATCATGTTCACATTGAAATGGGATCGCTTTTCTACATTTGCATCGGTAAATCATCGAGCAGCGTTTTCTTGCGTGCAACTCTTCAAGTGTACCTATGCCGTAGGGTGGCCTAGAGTACTGCTTTAAGTGACCCATCTAATTCCCATTCTTCCTTAAGTTCGTCGGCAAGTATCCGTACTGAGATTTGCCGATTTTGGTCAATTTTCCGCTTAATTAAGCGGTTTGTCCGAATTTAACCCTTGCTTTTACGCCCACCTGTGCCCTTTTCTTCAAGTCTGCCTTCGTTTTCCTCGATTTTTATACTCATTCACAAAGTGAAATGAGTATATTGGTTTTGTGCAATGTCCGTCACGCTGTCCGTCCGTCTGTCCGTCTGTCCGTCTGTCCGTCTGTCCGTATGAACGCAAACCATTTGCACAGTTTTGAAGCTAGAGAGTTGAAATTTGGAATATATACTCGTGTATACCCTCGAATTATAAAGTGTCAAGATTTTCCCGATACGCCCACTAGGGGCGTGGCAAATCGGAAAATGCATTTGCCCATATCTCAGAAACACTACTTCTAGAAGTGCTAGAGAGTTGCAATTTGGAATATATACTCGTGCTGACAACCCAAGATCAAAAAGATATGGCGGATATATCTACGCCCATTTTGGGCGTGGCAAATCGGGTTAAACTGTATCTTCTACAGTTTTAAAGCTAGAACGCCCAAATTTGGCACGTAGGTTACTGATACGATCCTATGAAGATCGACAAAAAAATTATATATCCACGCCTACTAGGGGCGTGGCAAATCGGATCTGACTATATAGTGATTTTTCAAATTCTGTAATATTTTGAGCACTATTGATGCTAGAGACTTGAAACTTGGTATATATACTCGGGTTGACAACCTAAGTTGGAAAAGATATGGCGGATATATCTACGCCCATAGGGGGCGTGGCAAACCGCAAAAGTTTGTAGCTCCTACAGTTTTAGAGCTAGAAGCTTCAAAATTGGATGGTAAGTTACTGGTGAGCTCCTCTATCGATGCGCCAAAAATAATTTTTACGCCCCTTATGGGGTATGCCCGGCTAAAAAATACCCTGTAATTTTCGCATTTTTTGAGTGTAAGCATCCAAATTTCACACTTACGTTACCCTTCACTACTTCTAAGAACTGGCCAAAAATTATATGTCTACGCCTACTGGGGGCGTGGCAAATCGGGAAAAACTATACGTTTTTCCGATTCTCAGTGAGAAAATCAGAATTATATACAGATATTACTGCTGATCTCCTCTATTGATTTCCAAAAAATTATATATGTACAAACCAATTGTGGGCGTGGCAATGGGCGTGATCTGTGGGGGTGTGAATGAGTATCCCGCAGTCGGTAGCGCCCGACTGCAACGTTCTTACTTGTTTATTGTTAAATGATCGAAATTAATAGTGTTTTTGTAAGTTTGATTTAATAGTTCTGTGGGATAAAAATATTTTTCATAAAATTCTATTTATACTCATTCACAAAGTGAAATGAGTATATTGGTTTTGTGCAATGTCCGTCACGCTGTCCGTCCGTCTGTCCGTCTGTCCGTCTGTCCGTCTGTCCGTCCGTCCGTCCGTCCGTCTGTCCGTATGAACGCAAACCATTTCCACAGTTTTGAAGCTAGAGAGTTGAAATTTGGAATATATACTCGTGTATACCCTCGAATTATAAAGTGTCAAGATTTTCCCGATACGCCCACTAGGGGCGTGGCAAATCGGAAAATGCATTTGCCCATATCTCAGAAACACTACTTCTAGAAGTGCTAGAGAGTTGCAATTTGGAATATATACTCGTGCTGACAACCCAAGATCAAAAAGATATGGCGGATATATCTACGCCCATTTTGGGCGTGGCAAATCGGGTTAAACTGTATCTTCTACAGTTTTAAAGCTAGAACGCCCAAATTTGGCACGTAGGTTACTGATACGATCCTATGAAGATCGACAAAAAAATTATATATCCACGCCTACTAGGGGCGTGGCAAATCGGATCTGACTATATAGTGATTTTTCAAATTCTGTAATATTTTGAGCACTATTGATGCTAGAGACTTGAAACTTGGTATATATACTCGGGTTGACAACCTAAGTTGGAAAAGATATGGCGGATATATCTACGCCCATAGGGGGCGTGGCAAACCGCAAAAGTTTGTAGCTCCTACAGTTTTAGAGCTAGAAGTAAGTTACTGGTGAGCTCCTCTATCGATGCGCCAAAAATAATTTTTACGCCCCTTATGGGGTATGCCCGGCTAAAAAATACCCTGTAATTTTCGCATTTTTTGAGTGTAAGCATCCAAATTTCACACTTACGTTACCCTTCACTACTTCTAAGAACTGGCCAAAAATTATATGTCTACGCCTACTGGGGGCGTGGCAAATCGGGAAAAACTATACGTTTTTCCGATTCTCAGTGAGAAAATCAGAATTATATACAGATATTACTGCTGATCTCCTCTATTGATTTCCAAAAAATTATATATGTACAAACCAATTGTGGGCGTGGCAATGGGCGTGATCTGTGGGGGTGTGAATGAGTATCCCGCAGTCGGTAGCGCCCGACTGCAACGTTCTTACTTGTTAACATTGTAAATTGTTTTCCTAGATAGAGCTAATTCTGAAACAGATTTTCCCAACTTATGATTATAACCTCACGGCGATCATCGGCGACCGTTGGCCGAAGTACCGTTTGTGGCTGCGAGAAAGTAGTGTACACTTTCACTCGTATGCCAATAACGGTGCTTTGGCCAATGAGAGGTTGCCACGCAGATTTGGGCGCGACGCCAAATCACGTGATGCTGCCGTTATCGTGGACACGAGCGGCAGACAGGACCCGCTCCAGAGCCGAGCTCGCGCTGTCATAGCGTGAAGCAGGGCCTGCGTCGCTGCTATAAAAAGGCGCCCGCAACTCGGCACCTGGACGGTCAAAAACCTGAAAGTGAAAGTATTGAGTGCCGAAGGAACAAGAAACGCGAGTGGAAACGTGATCAGCCAAGGAGCAGTGATTTAGAAGGAAATCGCTGCCAAGGACTTCGAGTGAAAGGACATCGTGGGAAGGATATCTACGAGGGATATCCTAGATGCCTATTGAGGACATAGGCTCGACACACGGACACCGGAAGGACATCAGCTGCCACCAACCAGGACATTGGTGCAGCACGGCCAAATCTATCCAAAGCAGGAGCAGAGGTAACGTTTGCGTAGCTGTGCGAAAGAGTGGTGACTGTTGCTTGAAGATCTCAAGGTGTGCTTGTGAGCGTATCCAGCCGTAGGAGTCACTGTAATAGCCGAGCGAACCGCCGGAGTATACAGTGTGGAGCCTGGCGTTACCTGGAGTGCTCAAGCGTATTCTTGGAGACCCAAGAGTGCAGTGCATATAAATTTGTTGGCACGAACGCACAGTCGGCTGAGTTCGGCCCGGCTTAAACTCGGGATAAACCGAGGTTCGTTACAACTGGCGCCCATCGTGGGGCCCTGCGATAAATACGAGTCAGTGTATACAAATGGTGCGAGCTTGGGTATATAATCTCAAGAAGGATGATTTGCTGCGTTACGGGATCGAGTTCGGCGTAAGTTTGACTGGCACTCTGGACGCAATGCGGAGGCAGTTCGACGAGTGGGTCACGAGGAATGAGGGAAGTATTCCTTATTCCATCAGGATCAGGATCACGGAGATTGCGAACCTGCATGGACGCCATTCACCGCTGAGTGACGAAGCGCTGACCGCCGTCGAGGAAACCTCGTTTGCTCGTCAGCTCTGAGCAAGATGAGATCGTGAACGTGGCACGATTGTCTCTGCCATCCACCAGTGACGCCTCCGCCCGCCTGCAAGAGACGCAACGAGGATCATGGAGAGGCGCATCCACCTCGCAACCAGAAATAAGGCCACGAGGACCGAGCTGCACAGCGCTGGAGTACCCAAAGGTCGCCAAGCAGGTGCGAGAATGGGGCTTCCGCTTCGATGGCACAACGAAGCCGCTGGAGTTTTTGGAGCAAGTGGAGTGGTCGGCTGACACATATGGTCTGGATCTGGACCTGATCCCGAGGGAGATACCAGAGCTGCTCAAAGGCATGGCCTTAAAATGGTACGTGGCCAACAACATACACTAGACAGCGTGGGAAACGATCGTCAAAAGCTTCCTGGAATTCTTTCTGCCCAGGGAATATATGGCGGAGTTGAAGGACGATGTTGCGCGACGGAGACAGATGATGGGCGAGCCCTGTAAGGTTTACATGGTGGAGATGCAAACCTTGATGCGGCCACTACGCTATGCGGCAGATCGTGAGCTAAAAACTATTTACAACAATAGTTTGCCCGATCTGCGCGCATATGCTCGTCCATATCAGTTCTGTAAACTGACGGAGGTGATGCTGCTGGCGAACGAGTTCGAGGACCTAGAAAGGGATCGGGAAAAGTTGCGGCAGCAACAGCGAGGCAGTAGGACGCGGCTGATGGCCATGGACGACGCTGGGAGCCCGGATGATGAGGATTATCACCGGAGCATGGCCGTTGAGGAGACGAGACCTCGACCCGCGCCCAGGACATGCACAGCAAGGCCAAGGACACATGTCCAGAACCCCGACAGGGCGTCTGGAGTTTTGTTGGCAATGCGGGCGCATCGGCGTGCGAACAGCGACTTGTTGCCAGTCGGGAAACGGCCAGAGGCACCCGCCATCCAGGGGCGAACGGGAGCAGCGTCACGGAGGCCCCAGAAACTAGTGGGTAGTCTTTTGGATGAAGGTATCCTGTTGTCGGAGATTGTGGTCATTGGAGCTGATCAGCACAAGGTCACCATCGATACTGGAGCCACCAGCAGCTTTGTGAGCGAAAAGCTGGCTGACAGGCTCCGAGAAGTAGGCTTGAGGCGCGCCACACAAAGACGCGTAAGTCTGGCAGACGGCAGTTGCAGTCAAGTGGACTCGCAACTGGAGACAAGGATCACGCTGGGGAGTCAGCAAATCCTCATTCCATTGCTGGTGCTGCCAGGCATGATCGACGATCTGGTGCTGGGCTGGGATTTCTTGGCCAGCATGGGAATCGCGCTGGAGTGCAGTGGCTTAAAGCTGTCAGTGGCGGTCGACATGATGAAAATGAGTCCACAGACGCCGATGGAGACGAGCAGGATGTCGCTGGATTGCCAAGTTGTGCCAGGAACTACGCAGAAGCCCAAAAAAGTTCCCGGGCTACAGAGAAGAGGCCGGAAAGATTTACAGACATATTCCGCGCCAAGCCGGCCACAAGGACGTGGCTGCGTGGAAACTGTGTGTGCCGACGGAGCGGCGCAAACAATGTGGCGGACCTCAAGCCATATCGAGCAGAAGCGGGTGAGTTGCCAGTCAGTTTTTATAAAAAACAAGTAAGAACATTGCAGTCAGGCGCTACCGACTGCGGAAAACTCATTCACACCCACACAGATCACGCCCATTGCCACGGCCACAATTGGTTTGTACACATATAATTTTTGGAAAATCAATAGAGGAGATCAGCAGTAATATCGTCATAAAATTTGGATTTTTTCACTGAGAATCGGAAAATCATACAGTTTTTCCCGATTTGCCACGCACCCAATGGGCGTAGACATATAATAACATTCAAAAAATGCAAAAATTACAGGGTATTATTTAGCCGGGCATGCCCCAAAAGGGGCGTAAAAATTATTTTTGGGTCATCGATAGAGAAGCTCACCAGTAACTCAACCATCCAATTTTGAAAATGCATTTTCCGATTTGCCACGTCCCTATTGGGCGTATCGGGAAAATCTTGACATCGGTCAAGGACTTCAAGTTGAGTTGCCACGCCCCCAATGGGCGTAGATATATCCGCCATACCATTTTCATCTTGGGTTGTCAACCCAAGTATATATACCAAATTTCAAGTCCCTAGCATTCATAGTGCTCAAAATATAACAGAATTTGAAAAATCACTATATAGTCAGATCCGATTTGCAACGCTCCTAGTAGGCGTGGACATATAGTTTTTTGGTCGATCTTTATAGGATCATAGCAGTAACCTACGTGCCAAATTTGGGCGTTCTAGCTTTAAAACTGTAGAAGATACAGTTTTACCCGATTTGCCACGCCCCCAATGGGCGTAGATATATCCGTCATAGCTTTTTCATCTTGAGTTGTCAACACGAGTATATATTCCAAATTGCAACTCTCTAGCACTTCTAGAAGTAGTGTTTCTGAGATATCGGAAAATGCATTTTCCGATTTGCCACGTCCCTAGTGGGCGTATCGGGAAAATCTTGACACTTTATAATTCGAGGGTATACACGAGTATATATTCCAAAGTTCAACTCTCTAGCTTCAAAACTGTGCAAATGGTTTGCGTTCATACGGACAGACGGACAGACGGACGAAGAGCGTGACGGACACTGCACAAAACCAATATACTCATTTCACTTTATGAATGAGTATAAAAAGGGAGTGAATACACATAGCTATGTGTATTAACCTAAAAACCTATATATCTATGTAGGGGAAAAAGTTTTTTTGTAAACATAGGCAAAATTAACATCGGTCGCACAAAGCAAATTCACAGCAAAAACAGCGAACATGTTGTGAGCGCAACAACAAAGCTGTTTCGTAGTTGACGATTTAAACTACTTTGTTGTTGCGCTTGCTCCACCGTTTCGTGTGTGTGATGTTGTGCGGGCGCACGATTTAAGAGCGCCCAAAGTTCAAGAGCCGCGGCGAAAGGCTACTGAACTTTCTCGGCTACGCACGATCGCTAGCGCTCGAGATGACACGAAGGTGTCGATGCTAGCGACATGCAAAACGGCCAACAACAACAATAGGGCACGCAGTGTATGTATGAGTGCATGTAGTAGCTGTGCACTCATACATATATGCGAAAGAGAAGAAAAGAGAGTGTGTGAGAAATGCATTAGAGATGCAACAACAATACCTCGTATTCAGCCATAAGGCCAGAGTGTTGGAAGAGCGTGACCTGTAGAGAGTGAGAGAACTAACTGGTGCAGGATCCGTTAATTTCCGACACTCCGCTGGCGGCAGCGCTGCAGCAGAGGGTATAAAAAGCCATGTGAGCACGCGGCCGGTCTATTTGTGACGAATTAAAGAAATGGAGAGCGCACGCAATATTTCTGCCATCGGCCGCCCGGACTTGGGCGTCGGACGGGTGCACCCGGCTGATCCTCGCCTGTTGGCCAGCGACTACGCTGGAGCTGCGGAGCGGAAAAGCAGTGGTAAACCAATGGCGCCTAAGCGTCAGGCGCGTCGAGGACAGGTGAGGCTGCCGCCCGTGCGGTTGCCATTTCATCCACGACGACGAATTGAGCAGGCAACTGAAGGCACCCGAAGGATCTGGAGCTGGAGGGAGCCTCATGCGAGCGGAAAGGAGTGTCTGGAGCGAGTGATTGGTCCCCGGCTAATTCGTCCAGCGAAGGAGGACGATGGTCGCCGCCAGGCTGGGGCTCAACGGATGAGTCTGCGGACATGGCATCGGAGGCCGAACGGTGGACGAGGGACTTCAGCGCAAACGACGACGAGGGAGAATGCGGAGACGAGGAAGTCATTTACGCGACCCTCTCCGAGTCCAGGGAGGAACCGGGACCACCAGTGATCACGGCTTGGCATGAGGAGCGGGTCGTAAACGGGTACGTTGAGAATGTGACGCAAGTGGAGGTGCGTTGGCGAAAGGCCATCGCACCTTGGCCCGCGAGCTGCAGTCGCCGCCGCAGTCGCCCCAGCAGTTGCGGTCGCCGCCCAACTCGCCGTGGGAGAGGAGGAATGCGCCGAGGGAGAGAGAGCAGTCGCCGGGAATGCCCGAGCCGGAATGGAGGCCGATCCGGCTGCCTCTCAGGCTGGGACTTCAGCGACGACGGTCAGAGCCCACACCACCAGCCCAACCACTACCCAACGTTGGCAACGGCAGGCATCGTGGCCAGAAGACGACCCCGCAGGCCAATGGGTGGAGGTGAGTCGTGCGGAGTGGCCACCTGAGGTGGCCGCGCAGTCCACGATGCTGGAGAGCACTGGTGTGGGCCGGACAGCACGGATCGTGTGGACCGGCGGGGTCCGGTACGGGGTGCGTCGGTCGCGGACAGGGTGCCGGGTGTTCGCCGCCCTGTAAAATATAAAAAAAAAATAAATAAAAAAAAGTTGGAAATATATGGCTAAAAATAATTTGTTCACCGCTGCGTACTTACTGCGACGATGGGGTGGGGTACAGGGAGGTCAGCCGCGGCAGATGCGAGCCACATGACTGGCGAAATCCAGCGGTCCGGCAAAGGTGTCGGGAGGGCGGACCGGCCGATCCTAGCGCATTGGCCAGCGACTTCGCTGGAGAATGAGGAGTGAGTGAGTGTGCGCGAATGAGGAGTGAGCCGAAAACCCCACCGATATCCGATGTCCGGACCCGGGTCAGTTGTGAACGGCATCTACAACGGAAGATCGTTTCGTTACCACCATCCCAGCAACAAGGAACAGCAGCGACATCGGGACAGCAGCAGCCACGCAGCCGCATTGCAGCCACGGAGGCTGGCAAAGCAGTGAAAAACGGGTGTTTTTCTGTAACAGCGGGCGTGGCCAGAGGAAAGAATGCAACCCGTCTCTCCAAATCACGTGATGCTGCCGTTTTCGTGGACACGAGCGGCAGACAGGCCCCGCTCCAGAGCCGAGCTGGCGCCGTCATAGCCCGAAGCAGGGCCTGCCGAGCGAACCGCCGGAGTATTCAGTGTGGATCCTGGCGTCACCTGGAGTGCTCAAGCGTATCCTTGGAGAACCAAGAGTGCAGTACCATTCGCCAGAGTGCGCTAAACGTCTACCTGCGAGCCTGTGGAAAGGTGTGCTTTACTAAGCGCTAGATTTGGTAAATAATATAAACTTGTGAATTGAGAAAATATACCCAACGCAACCAGAAAACACACTGCATTGTAATCTATCGCAAGGCGCTACATATAAATTTGTTGGCACGAACGCACAGTCGGCTGAGTCCGGCCCGGCTTAAACTCGGGATAAACCGAGGTTCGTTACACTACGTAGTGAATTCTTTTACCGACTAACTTAGTACTTATCTTATGTTTAATCAATGCACATTCAGCTCCAGAGTCAAACATTGTCAAAAACATAGCTGCTGGTGTTTCTACACTGGTGAAGCGCTGTACAAAAATTTTTTTAAACTCGGTCCAATTTATGTCAGGATAACATATTTGTGAGAGTCACTGCGACGCACTGCCTTACAACGCTGCGCTCAAAGCCATCACCAACGCACTGCCTTTTATGTTATTTTCCTCCAGAATCATATTTACTGTAGCACAATATTATTAATATCAATATTATTGCTTTCATCGGTATATGAATAAAAACGCTTAAATTTGGTTACAACTGTTACAGTACTGCATTTCTTTTGTTTGTTTGTAAAATATGAAGTTTTGCAAATATTATGCCAACTGACTAATCATGTTCACATTGAAATGGGATCGCTTTTCTACATTTGCATCGGTAAATCATCGAGCAGCGTTTTCTTGCGTGCAACTCTTCAAGTGTACCTATGCCGTAGGGTGGCCTAGAGTACTGCTTTAAGTGACCCATCTAATTCCCATTCTTCCTTAAGTTCGTCGGCAAGTATCCGTACTGAGATTTGCCGATTTTGGTCAATTTTCCGCTTAATTAAGCGGTTTGTCCGAATTTAACCCTTGCTTTTACGCCCACCTGTGCCCTTTTCTTCAAGTCTGCCTTCGTTTTCCGCGATTTTTAACATTGTAAATTGTTTTCCTAGATAGAGCTAATTCTGAAACAGATTTTCCCAACTTATGATTATAACCTCACGGCGATCATCGGCGACCGTTGGCCGAAGTACCGTTTGTGGCTGCGAGAAAGTAGTGTACACTTTCACTCGTATGCCAATAACGGTGCTTTGGCCAATGAGAGGTTGCCACGCAGATTTGGGCGCGACGCCAAATCACGTGATGCTGCCGTTATCGTGGACACGAGCGGCAGACAGGACCCGCTCCAGAGCCGAGCTCGCGCTGTCATAGCGTGAAGCAGGGCCTGCGTCGCTGCTATAAAAAGGCGCCCGCAACTCGGCACATGGACGGTCAAAAACCTGAAAGTGAAAGTATTGAGTGCCGAAGGAACAAGAAACGCGAGTGGAAACGTGATCAGCCAAGGAGCAGTGATTTAGAAGGAAATCGCTGCCAAGGACTTCGAGTGAAAGGACATCGTGGGAAGGATATCTACGAGGGATATCCTAGATGCCTATTGAGGACATAGGCTCGACACACGGACACCGGAAGGACATCAGCTGCCACCAACCAGGACATTGGTGCAGCACGGCCAAATCTATCCAAAGCAGGAGCAGAGGTAACGTTTGCGTAGCTGTGCGAAAGAGTGGTGACTGTTGCTTGAAGATCTCAAGGTGTGCTTGTGAGCGTATCCAGCCGTAGGAGTCACTGTAATAGCCGAGCGAACCGCCGGAGTATACAGTGTGGAGCCTGGCGTTACCTGGAGTGCTCAAGCGTATTCTTGGAGACCCAAGAGTGCAGTGCATATAAATTTGTTGGCACGAACGCACAGTCGGCTGAGTTCGGCCCGGCTTAAACTCGGGATAAACCGAGGTTCGTTACAGTACATATATAATTTTTTGGAAATCAATAGAGGAGGTCAGCAGTAATATCGTCATAAAATTGTTTTTGTCACTGAGAATCGGAAAAACGTATAGCTTTTACCGATTTGCCACGCCCCCAGTGGGCGTAGACATATCATTTTTGAACAGTTCTTAGAAGTAGTAAAGAGTAACGTAAGTGTGAAATTTGGATGTTTACACTCAAAAAATGCGAAAATTACAGGGAATTTTTTAGCCGGGCATGCCCCATAAGGGGCGTAAAAATTATTTTCGGGGCATCGATAGAGGAGTTCACCAGTAACTCAACCATCTAATTTTGAAGCTTCTAGCTCTAAAACTGTAGGAGCTATAAGCTTTTGCAGTTTGCAACGCCCCCTATGGGCGTAGATATATCCGCTATATCTTTTTATACTCATTCACAAAGTGAAATGAGTATATTGGTTTTGTGCAATGTCCGTCACGCTGTCCGTCCGTCTGTCCGTCTGTCCGTCCGTCTGTCCGTCTTTCCGTCCGTCCGTCTGTCCGTATGAACGCAAACCATTTCCACAGTTTTGAAGCTAGAGGGTTGAAATTTGGAATATATACTCGTGTATACCCTCGAATTATAAAGTGTCAAGATTTTCCCGATACGCCCACTAGGGGCGTGGCAAATCGGAAAATGCATTTTCCGATATCTCAGAAACACTACTTCAAGAAGTGCTAGAGAGTTGAAATTTGTAATGTAGACTTGTGTTGATAACTCAAGATGAAAAAGCTATGGCGGATATATCTACACCCATTGGGGGCGTGGCAAATCGGCTAAAACTGTATCTTCTACAGTTTTAAAGCTAGAATGCCCAAATTTGGCACGTAAGTTACTGCTATGATTTTATGAAGATCGACTAAAAAACTATATATCCACGCCTAATAGGGGCGTGGCAAATCGGATCTGACTATATAGTGATTTTTCAAATTCTGCTATATTTTGAGCACTATGAATGCTAGAGACTTGAAACTTGGAATATATACTCGAGTTGACAACCCAAGTTGAAAAAGATATGGCGGATATATCTACGCCCATAGGGGGCGTGGCAAACCGCAAAAGTTTATAGCTCCTACAGTTTTAGAGCTAGAAGCTTCAAAATTAGATGGTTGAGTTACTGGTGAACTCCCCTATCGATGCCCCGAAAATAATTTTTACGCCCCTTATGGGGCATGCCCGGCTAAAAAATACCCTGTAATTTTCGCATTTTTTGAGTGTAAACATCCAAATTTCACACTTACGTTACTCTTTACTACTTCTAAGAACTGGCCAAAAATGATATGTCTACGCCCACTGGGGGCGTGGCAAATCGGTAAAAGCTGTACGTTTTTCCGATTCTCAGTGACAAAAACAAAATTTTATGACGATATTACTGCTGACCTCTATTGATTTCCAAAAAAATATATATGTACAAACCAATTGGGGGCGTGGCAATGGGCGTGATCTGTGCGGGTGTGAATGAGTATCCCGCAGTCGGTAACGCCCGACTGCAACGTTCTTTCTTGTTCATCTTGGGTTATCAGCCCGAGTATATATACCAAATTTCAAGTCTCTAGCATTCATAGTGCTCAAAATTTTACAGAATTTGAAAAATCACTATATAGTCAGATCCGATTTGTAACACGCCTAGTAGGCGTGGAAGTATAATTTTTTGTTCGATCTGCATAGGATCGTAGCAGTAACCTACGTGCCAAATTTGGGCGTTCTAGCTTTAAAACTGTAGAAGATACAGTTTTACCCGATTTGTCACGCCCCCAATGGGCGTAGATATATCCGCCATAGCTTTTTGATCTTAAGTTGCCAACACGAGTCTACATTTATAGGACCATAGCTGTAACCTACGTGCCAAATTTTTGCTTTCTAGCTTTAAAACTGTACAAGATACAGTTTTAGCCGATTTGCCACGCCCCCAATGGGCGAAGATATATCCGCCATAGCTTTTTCATCTTGAGTTGTCAACATGAGTCTACATTCCAATATTTCTGAGATATCGGAAAATGCATTTTCCGATTTGCCACGTCCCTAGTGGGCGTATCGGGAAAATCTTGACATCGGTCAAGGACTTCAAGTTGAGTTGCCACGCCCCCAATGGGCGTAAATATATCCGCCATACCTTTTTCATCTTGGGTTGTCAACCCGAGTATATATACCAAATTTCAAGTCCCTAGCGTTCATAGTGCTCAACATATTACAGAATTTGAAAAATCACTATAGTCAGATCCGATTTGCCACGCTCCTAGTAGGCGTGGACATATAGTTTTTTAGTCGATCTTCATAACCTCACGTAGGTGGGCATTCTAGCATTAAAACTGTAGAAAATAGTTTTACTCGATTTGCCACGCCCCCAATTGACGTAGATGTATCCGCCATAGCTTTTTGATCTTGGGTAGCCAACGCGAGTATACATTCCATCTAGCACTTCTAGAAGTAGTGTTTCTGACACATCGAAAAATGCATTTTATTATTTGTATTGCATAGTCATTTGTCATTTCGATGTTCCATTTTATGTTATAGTCAAATTCATTTAATCTGATTTTCCATCTTTGTAACTTCATATTTGGTTCTTTAACATTGTTAAGCCAAACAAGTGGCTTATAATCACCCGCCGGCTGCGAGCGGAACGGGTTGTTGGGCCGGCTATCCTCTGTTTGCGCCCAGGCAGGTCTCGTTCGAGATAGTCCTTGAAACTCTCTCCTCCTCGCTGCCGACGCGATATGATCTGATCTTCGAGGCGCTCAAAATATTGCGGTGGTAGGAAGAACTCCAGAAATCCGCTTTTAAACTCTGCCCATGTCACGTCCCTTAACCCGCTTGTAAGGAACCACCTGGCGACTTTGTCCACGAGCACCTCGCTCTCTGCCCTGCTCTTCCAAGATTTCTAAAAATCCGAGTGGGTCCGACTGGCCGTCATGCCCCACTTCCTGACCTGCTCTGCTATGCATCTGGGCGGGCTCCTCTCAGGCTGTAGTTGGTGCGCAGGAACATATTCACTGACCTTGAGAATCGGTGGCGGCTCTTTAACCTCGCCGTCGACTCTCGAATCCTCCCGTGCTCCACACTTTCGGCCCTCGGCCATCCCGCTGATGCTTACACTCAAAAAATGCGAAAATCACAGGGTATTTTTTAGCCGGACATGCCCCAAAAGGGACGCAAAAATTATTTTTGGGACATCGATAAAGGACCTCACCAGTAACTCAACCATCCAATTTTGAAGCTTCTAGCTCTATAACTGTAGGAGCTATAAACTTTTGCGGTTTATTACGCCCCCTATAGGCGTAGATATAGCCGCCATACCTTTTTCATCTTGGGTGGTCAACCCGAGTATATTACCAAATATGAATTCTCTAGCATCAATAATGCTCAAAATATAGCAGAATTTGAAAAATCTCTAAATAGTCAGATCCGATTTGCCACGCCCCTAGTAGGCGTGGATATATAGTTTTTAGTCGATCTTCGTGCCGAACTTGGGCGTTCTAGCTTTAAAACTGTAGAAGATACAGTTTTACCCGATTTGCCACGCCCCTAGTGGGCGTATCGGGAAAACCTTGACACTTTATAATTCGAGGGTATACACGTGTATATATATTTTAAATTTCAACTCTCTAGCTTCAAAACTGTTCAAATGGTTTGCGTTCATACGGACAGACGGACGGACAACGTGACGGACATTACACAAAACCAATATACTCACTTCACTTTGTGAATGAGTATAAAAAAAAAAACTGAAGAACTAACAATTAATAGTAAAAACAAGTAAGAAACCTCTAGTCGGGGGTACCCGAGGAGATACCCTGAAACATGCGAGCAACTGATATTCCAAACATTCTATGCTTATTTAAAATATAAATTTATAACAAACTCAGCATTGCCTTTAGCCTGTGTGGCGGCATTAGTTCAACTCAATATTAACACAGCAAATTATTTAACTATATAGTGACATAATCATACTGATTACGTCCACAATATCCAAAAGCTGTTCCCATTATTAATGTAAATATTCCCAAGCTCAAGCCCAAGCGAAAGTTGCAAACATTCTAATAGAGCTCACTCAATTGTGCTGCGAAACAATACACACACACTTTGACTCCAATCCAGAATAAACCGGATAGCCAAATCATAAACAAACGGACTGGCGCAGAATTGGGAAAGTGCCGTTGCACGTTGCTGCCGCACAACAACAAAAATAGCAAAGAACAAATTCTGAGAATAACGCGTTCGACGGTCACCAAGAGTAACGGTTGCATCGACGCGTCATGTTGCTGCTGCGTAATTTTAACAGCATATAAAATAAGCCTATGATGAAATTGTCTTTAGTCTTAAGCTACTATTCAATAAAGCAAGTTGTCATAATCTAACTTTGACTTCGCCTTTTAAATAAAGCAAGTTGTCATAATCTAACTTTGACTTCGTCTTTTAAATTATATTAGCGTTGCCGTTAGCCTGTGTCGCGGCATTAGTTCGACTCAAACACAAAGTAAATATTAAACTAAATATTCAATTATATATATATATATATAATGACATAATCATACTGATTACGTCAACAATATCCAAAAGCTGTTCCCATAGGCAAATTATGAATGTAAATATTCCCAATCTCGCAACATGCATCACCCACAATAATTAATGAATGCATAAAAAAACAAGTAAGAAAGCTCTAGTCGGCGGTACCCGACTAGGAGATCCCCTGAACCCTGCGAATATTTAACATATACATATATAAAAGCAATACATGCACACATACATACACACATACACATACGCATAAGCACGCAGTTAGCGCAGCGACTGCGCTTGGGCTGCATTATGGCTATATTATGGGAAGTTAATTGTTGAATAAGTTTCTTTGTAGATGGACTGTCTTAATCAAACTTTCAGAGCGTAATAATGTCATTCATATGTATGTAATTGCCAAAGCACAAGTCTCTAGTATTTGAAATACAGCTTTTCTAAGTTTGAGGGTAAGGGAAGAAAAGGGGGGATGGTATCCAAAATGTGACAAAAATCAAAATTGTATAAACAACACATTATACTGAAAACAAAATTTAAAGACTCTAGCTCCAAAGATGTGGGAGATATAAATTTAAACTGCATTTCGAAAACGTTTTTAATCGATAACTTTTAAACGATCAAATTTATCGCTTTTTTGAAACAGTTCTTAGAAGTAGTGAAGGGTAACGTAAGTGTGAAATTTGGATGCTTACACTCAAAAAATGCGAAAATTACAGGGTGATTTTTAGCCGGGCATGCCCCATAAGGGGCGTAAAAACTATTTTTGGGTCATCAATAGAGGAGCTCACCAGTAACTCAACCATCCAATTTTGAAGCTTCTAGCTCTAAAACTGTAGGAGCTATAAGCTTTTGCAGTTTGCAACGCCCCCTATGGGCGTAGATATATCCGCTATATCTTTTTCATCTTGGGTTATCAGCCCGAGTATATATACCAAATTTCAAGTCTCTAGCATTCATAGTGCTCAAAATTTTACAGAATTTGAAAAATCACTATATAGTCAGATCCGATTTGTAACACGCCTAGTAGGCGTGGAAGTATAATTTTTTGTTCGATCTGCATAGGATCGTAGCAGTAACCTACGTGCCAAATTTGGGCGTTCTAGCTTTAAAACTGTAGAAGATACAGTTTTACCCGATTTGTCACGCCCCCAATGGGCGTAGATATATCCGCCATAGCTTTTTGATCTTGAGTTGCCAACACGAGTCTACATTTATAGGACCATAGCAGTAACCTACGTGCTAAATTTTTGCTTTCTAGCTTTAAAACTGTACAAGATACAGTTTTAGCCGATTTACCACGCCCCCAATGGGCGAAGATATATCCGCCATAGCTTTTTCATCTTGAGTTGTCAACATGAGTCTACATTCCAATATTTCTGAGATATCGGAAAATGCATTTTCCGATTTGCCACGTCCCTAGTGGGCGTATAGGGAAAATCTTGACATCGGTCAAGGACTTCAAGTTGAGTTGCCACGCCCCCAATGGGCGTAGATATATCCGCCATACCTTTCTCATCTTGGGTTGTCAACCCGAGTATATATACCAAATTTCAAGTCCCTAGCATTCATAGTGCTCAAAATATAACAGAATTTGAAAAATCACTATATAGTCAGATCCGATTTGCCACGCTCCTAGTAGGCGTGGACATATAGTTTTTTGGTCGATCTTTATAGGATCATAGCAGTAACCTACGTGCCAAATTTGGGCGTTCTAGCTTTAAAACTGTAGAAGATACAGTTTTAGCCGATTTGCCACGCCCCCAATAGGCGTAGATATATCCGTCATAGCTTTTTCATCTTGAGTTGTCAACACGAGTATATATTCCAAATTGCAACTCTCTAGCACTTCTAGAAGTAGTGTTTCTGAGATATCGGAAAATGCATTTTCCGATTTGCCACGCCCCTAGTGGGCGTATCGGGAAAATCTTGACACTTTATAATTCGAGGGTATACACGAGTATATATTCCAAAGTTCAACTCTCTAGCTTCAAAACTGTGCAAATGGTTTGCGTTCATACGGACAGACGGACAGACGGACGGACAGCGTTACGAACATTGCACAAAACCAATATACTCATTTCACTTTGTGAATGAGTATAAAAAGGGAGTGAATACACATAGCTATGTGTATTAACCTAAAAACCTATATATCTATGTAGGGGAAAAAGTTTTTTTGTAAACATAGGCAAAATTCACAACAAAAACAGCCAAAATGTTGTGAGCGCAACAACAAAGCTGTTTCGTAGTTGACGATTTAAACTACTTTGTTGTTGCGCATGCTCCACCGTTTCGTGTGTGTGTGTTGTTGTTGTTGTGCCGAGCGCACGATTTAAGAGCGCCGAAAGTTCAAGAGCCGCGGCGAAAGGCTAAAACTGTAGGAGCTATAAACTTTTGCGGTTTGCCACGCCCGCTATGGGCGTTGAAATATCCGCCATATCTTTTTCATCTTGGGTTGTGAAGTATATATACCAAATTTTAAGTCTGTAGCATCAATAGTGCTCAACATATTACAGAATTTGAAAAGTGACTATATAGTCAGATCCGATTTGCCACGGCCCTAGTAGGCGTGGATCTTCGGATTTAGTCGATCTTCGTGCTGAACTTGGGCGTTCGAGCTTTAAAACTGTAGAAGATACAGTTTTAGCCTATTTGCCACGCCCCTAGTGGGCGTATCTTGAAAACCTTGACACTTTATAACTCGAGGGTATACACGTGTATATATATTTTAAATTTCAACTCTCTAGCTTCAAAACTGTGCAAATGGTTTGCGTTCATACGGACAGACGGACGGACAGCGTGACGGACATTACACAAAACCAATATACTCATTTCACTTTGTGAATGAGTATAAAAAAAAAAAACTGAAGAACTAACAATTAATAGTAAAAACAAGTAAGAAACCTCTAGTCGGGGGTACCCGACGAGATACCCTGAAACCTGCGAGCAACTGATATTCCAAACATTCTATGCTTATTTAAAATATAAATATATAACAAACTCAGCATTGCTTCATTTCATCAATTTCAATTTCATCATAGACTTATTTTATATGCTGTTGAAATTACGCAGCAGCAACATGACGCGTCGATGCAACCGTTACTCTTGGTGACCGTCGGACGCGTTATTCTCAGAATTTGTTCTTTTGCTATTTTTTGTTGTTGTGCGGCAGCAACGTGCAACGGCACTTTCCAAATTCTGCGCCAGTCCGTTTGTTTATGATTTGGCTATCCGGTTTATTCTGGATCGGAGTCAAAGTGTGTGTGTATTGTTTCGCAGCACAATTGAGTGAGCTCTATTAGAATGTTTGCAACTTTCGGATGATGCATGTTGCTAGGAACAAATGTTTATTTGTGGGTGATGCATGTTGCGAGCTTGGGAATGGGAACAGCTTTTGGATATTGTGGACGTAATCAATATGATTATGTCACTTCCCTCTCCTTAAGAGGCGAGCCTGCGAGTCAAGGTGACACAGAAGGGTAAAGTTTTGATAAAGTTGATTGTGTCATCCCGATAGTTGTGTTTTCTTCTGGTTGAACTGATTGCTTTGTTTGATTTTAGGGATTAATATTATGGGGTTACAAGATACGTATATTAAATATAAGATTATAAATATGATTATTATGATTATTACAATGGTATTTGGCTCGATATATTTTATCATTTCTTTGCCATTTATATTGTAAAGTTACAAATCTGGCTGGGGTGCAGACTCAGTCTCCCAGGACCAGCACCTACAAGAATATTTGTTAAGTGCGGGGACGGGGACTTAAGGGAAGGGAAAGGGGGTCGTTTTGGTTAATACAAACTATTGCTCGCAAAATCTAAGTGTTGGAGTCGGGGTTATCTGCATGATCAAACGCGGACTTAGCCTCGTCTCTACTTTGAATTAGTTTCTATTTTTGATACAGTAGAACGGCTGGCCGAGGAACAAGCACAGCGTCGCCGCCGAAGTTCTCTCTAGGCCGCGCCGTTTTTTATGCCGGGGTTATCCGCGCGGCGGACGGGACTTAGCCTCGCCCAAACTACTGCTCAAAACTACTGCGGATTAGTGGCGGCCGCCAACGGGGTTCACGTCGGCCGGCGCGCGATTTGTTAGAATGGCGTTTCAGCCGGCTTTGTTAAAGTAAAAATCAGATCTGTTAGATAATCTAATTTCCTTATTTATTATTAGTTAACATTTCCTTCTTATTATACCTTGACTGCCGGTCGAGCCCTGTCGTACCGGTCACGTGTCCAAATAACCTTGTTTCCCCGTCGGCGGCGCTCCGCGCTCGCTGATCTTATGTCTTTTCCTTTTTCTCTTCGACCGTCTTGGTCGCGTGCCAAAAACTAATTAACCTTAAGCCCTCGATTCTACCACACTCGAGCCGCCCGATCGCCTCGGCGACGCAACTCACCACAGCGCTCGCTCCCCACGGTGGAGCTTTCACCACGCTGCGCAGAGTTGCATCGCCGATCGTCGGCGCGCACTCGAGCGGTTACATTCAAATTCAAATATGTTACGCTCCTTGCGTCTTAACTTAAAACTATGTTGCGCTCCTTGCGTCTTAATTCTAACTTAAAACTATGTTGTTATAATTACTAATTACTAAACTAACTATATACCTATGCCATGTGAGGCGGCTACTCTGGCAGCCGCCTTACACCCCCCCCTTTCTTCCGCAAAGCGACGACGACCCCGCCATTGGCTGCCACCGTCACGTTGTACGCTGCGTCCTCCATCTCGACGCGGAACCTAGTGCGCCTGTGCCGCCTATGTTGCGCGTCGATCTCCCTGCGCAATAATGCCACCAGGGGGCGGCTAAGCATCAACCACGGTGGAAGGATTTTCCAGTTTGATGGGACCAGCGCGGGCATCTCCTCTCCCGGATCTGCCGCCTCAGGGAATATGTCGGCTAGATCCGGTTCCCATCCTTCCAGGATATCGGCCATGTCCGATAGCAAATTGTCCTCGTCCTCCGTCATCGGCCCCGTCTGGTCTCTTGGGATCGGCCGTTGATCCTCCGCCTGTCGTTCTTCATTCTGCATCCTCTTCTTTTGTTGGACGGGCTCGCCGGAGCTTCGATCCCGGGCGCAGGTTGACCTTCCCCTTCGTCTTGGGCGTTTGCGCCTACGCGCCCGTCCTCCCTCGGCCAGTCGTTGCTCCGAGAGGTGGGGACTTGACAGAATCTTCTCGTTGTTGGCCGCTCCCGGCGTGTAGCGTACACTGACCCGGGGAGATACGCTTAGTTGGTCCACCTCCCGCCGCGCTCCATCGAAGCGGCGCCGGAAGAGGGGGCCTTCCTCCTCGTCGCTTGTCGCCGGCTCGAATCGAGCGACTCCGGCGGGGCTCTGTTCGCCTCTCCTCGTCCAAAGTCTCCTCCCCTGGTCCTCCGACCATCCGCCTTCATTCCGTGCTGCGGCTGCCGGAGCGGGAATGGTGACGGAGGGACAACCTTCCCCGCCGTCATCCCACTCTTTCTCATCCACCGCGCACGTCGCTGAACTCGCCGTGACGATCGTGGGATGCTCCAACTCCTCACTTGCTGTCCAAGGCGTCGGGCTTGCCCATCGTCCCGTCCCTTCTTCCTCGGAGACGGTGGTTATGTCCGGCTCCGGGAGAGCTTGTAGGATGGGTGGTGATGGTGGTTCCTCTACGTACGGGGGCGACGGCCGGGATTCTGGCACCTTTACAAAGATGGTGGTTACTTCTGCTCGTACGAGCATCACCGAGCCATCTAGTCTCTCTGCCACGTTCGTCGTCGTGGTATAAACCGTGTGGAGGAATGGCGGCGGATCCTGTTCCTCGCGCGGTCTGTAATAATCCCGGCCCTGCCTGGGATCACCTCGTCGACCATGTGCCTGCGCCCCGGGAAAGGGTTCGGTATCGTCGCTGCTCACGTCTTCGACGAATACCGGCTCGCCCTCCGGCACGTCTTCGTCCACATCCATTAATTCCTCTTCTTCCGCTTCTTCTTCTCCGTTTTCTTCCTCCTCGCCGCTCACTTCTTCTTCGTCTACTTCCTCCTCGCCGCTCACTTCTTCTTCGAGGTGCTTCTCTGCCTCGAAGTCCATCTCGGCTTCCTCCTCGCTGCTGATATTGATAACTTCTCCATCCATCTGTAACTTATTTTCATTAATTACTATTCTTAATTACTCCTCCCGGTACGGCTAACAACTACTAAAGTTAATTATTGTTACTGTTCGGGATCGTTAAGAGTTAGAATTAGTAAAGTTACATAAACCAAAAAAATATTTAAGGATCTGATGCATCGCCGTCGATGCCGCTCCCGTCGTCGTCGAGTCTTCCTTCGTCGTGCATCTTTCCAGTGTCGTCATCTGCGGATCCCACGTCGCTCTCGTTGTCGTCCTGATGGAATGGCTTCAGCTGCGCTATGTTGGCCACCCTTCGTTTGCGCTCGCCCTGCTTCGCGAGACGCACGATATTGGGGGATATGAATTTGACGACCCTGTAGGGACCGTCAAACTTAGGTGCCAACTTCGCAGCGAATCCCTCTGTTGCGTTAGAGAGTTGGTGCTGCCGCAACAGCACTGATGACCCTATCGTGGGTCTCCATTCCCGTCGACGCAGGTTGTAGTGACGTCCTTGGTCCCTCGACGCCCGCTGCAGATTGCTCCGAACTATGTGGAAGATCTCTTTCATCTTGCCCCCTCTTGAATTCGGGCTCAATTCCCTCGTCGCTGATCCAGGTGTGACCTCCTCGTATAATGCGGCCGGCAAGCGTGGCTCCCGACCCGACATTAGGAACGATGGACTGAATCCTGTAGAATCTGCCACACTGGAGTTGACAGCCAGTGTTATCTCGGGCAGCAGTTCGTCCCACGAACTTTGATGACCCTCGATAAACTGCGCTATCATCGTTTTTACTGTGCGATTCGTCCTCTCTGTTGGGTTTTCCTGCGGAGAGTATGGAGCCGTGTGCTGGAGTTCCACCCCTAAGGATTCCATGAACGAGCGGAAACTCCTGCTCGCGAACTGCACTCCATTATCGCAGACCAGCGTTCTCGGCACTCCAAATCTGCTCAGAATACGCTCTCGAAACGCAATCTGTAGGAGCGCCGTCGTCGCTCTCCTCAGAGGTACCAGCTCCACCCACTTAGCGAAAGCGTCATGAAAAACCAACAGCATGGTATTGCCCCGTTTCGAACGCGGCAACGGACCCACAAAATCGGCACACAACACGGCCATGGGCTCAGCTACCTGTCTCGTTAGCATCTGGCCGGCCGGTTTTTGTTGCTCGCTTTTAAACTTCTGGCACGTTACGCAGCGTTTCACATACTTGGCGGCATCTCGAAACATGCCTGGCCAATAATATCTTTGGGCCAGCCTGGCTGCCGTCTTCCTCACACCTTGATGACCGGCCGTGGGAGCGTCGTGGCACTCTCGCAGCACCCTGCCCCTCTGACCGACGGGGACGCAAAGCTTCCAGGGTATGTAGTCCTCTTCATCTGTGCGGTGTCCCAGGTTTCGATACAACTGTCCGTTTTCCTCGACGTAGTCCGTAAATTTTGCGGGCTCTTTGGCGATCCTCTCGTGCATCCTCGCGATCCATTTGCAGGGGAACTCCGCTACCACTGCTTGTTGACAGATCTCTAGAGGTTGCCGGGAGAGAGCGTCAGCCACCACATTCAGTTTCCCTCGTCGATAATGGACATCGAATTGGTACTGCTGCAACTCCAATGCCCAACGGGCGATCCTGCCGGTCGGGCTCTCTATTGAGTTTAACCACTTTAAAGCGAGGTGATCCGTCACCACGTCGAACCTGTAGCCTTCGAGGTAGCATCGCATTTTCCTAATTGCCCATACGATTGCCAGGCACTCCTTCTCAGTGGCCGAATAATTCACCTCCGCCTTCAGCAGTTTTCGACTGGCGTACGCTATCACCCGTTCCTGATTCTCGACCGTCTGCGTCAACACTGCTCCGAGTCCGTAGTCGCTAGCATCTGTTTGCAGCACAAACTTGGCCGAGAAGTCGGGACACGCCAATACGGGCGCCGTCGTTAAGTTCTCCTTGAGCTTCCTCAAAGCTTCCTGCTGGTCCTCGCTCCATACCCACTTCTGGCCCTTCTTGAGGAGCGACGTCATTGGCTGGACCAGCGATGCGAAGTTTGGCACGAACCGCCGGTACCAGGACGCCATCCCCAAGCATTGCCGCAACTCCTTTAGATTGGTAGGAGCCGGAAGCTTCTGTATCGCCTCCACCTTTGCTGGGTCGGTGCAAATTCCTTCACCGCTGATCACGTGTCCCAGATACGCCAGCCTTTCTCTGAAGAAACTGCACTTCCTCCTGTTCAACTTGAGGTTCGCCGCCCTCAATCGGCGGAACACCTCCTTCAAATTAGCCACATGCTCTTCCTTGGTGGCTCCGATCACCACGATGTCGTCTAGATAGGCGAACGCATGGGGCTCCATTTCGGGTCCGATGACCGTATCCAGCGCTCTCTGGAACGTCGCACCGGCCGAATGCAAACCGAACGGCATCACCCGCCAGTGGAATAAACCTCTTCCGGGCACGGTGAAGGCTGTGCATTCTCGGCTATCCGCCGCCATGGGGATCTGCCAATAACCGCTCTTGAGATCCAACGTCGAGATGAAACGAGCATGGCGCAACTTCTTCAGGACGTGATTGATCCTAGGAACAGGATAAGCATCCGGAATCGAGTGTGCATTGAGCTGTCGGTAGTCTACGCACATGCGATTCTTGGGATAATATCGCTGCTTCAGTGGCTTATTATCCCTCATCCTGATGCTATGCTCCGCTATGTGAGACACCCCCTTTAGGTTCTCAAACAGCGCCAGCTCCTTTTCCAAGAACCCCCTGAGTTCGTCCTCTAGGTCCTCTGGCCATTCCATATCCTCTGCGGGAGTCCCAGCTCCCTCTTCCTCTTCAATTGTTTTAATTTCCGGCGGACGCTCCCTGGTCCCCGGGATCCTTCCCTCGTCGTCCATCGACTCTACTTCTGTATCCTTGTACTGCACCTCCTCCTCCAGATGCCTCTTAGATTGAGCTCGTCGTCGAGCAGGCGCCTTCCGTGCTCCAGACGGTGCGCCCTCTTCCTCTTCCACCTCAATCGTTTTTATTTCCGGCGGACGCTCCCTGGTCCCCGGAATCTTTCCCTCGTCGTCCATCGACTCCAATTTCTCCTTATGCCGCATCTCCTCCTTCAGATGCTTCTTCGATCGAGCTCGTCGTCGAGCAGGCGCCTTCCGTGCTCCAGACGGTGCGCCCTCTTTCTCTTCCTCAATCGTTTTTATTTCCGGCGGACGCTCCCTGGTCCCCGGAATCCTTTCCTCGTCGTCCATCGACTCCAATTTCTCCACTTCTGTGTCCTTATGCCGCACCTCCTCCTTCAGATGCTTCTTCGATTGAGCTCGTCGTCGAGCAGGCGCCTTCCGTGCTCCAGACGGTGCGCCCTCTTTCTCTTCCACCTCAATCGTTTTTATTTCCGGCGGACGCTCCCTGGTCCCCGGAATCTTTCCCTCGTCGTCCATCGACTCCAATTTCTCCTTATGCCGCACCTCCTCCTTCAGATGCTTCCTCGATCGAGCTCGTCGTCGAGCAGGCGCCTTCCGTGCTCCAGACGGTGCGCCCTCTATCGACTCAACCCGCATCTCGGATGGCGACTCCTCCTCTGCCGACGCCTTCACTTGCTTCGTCGCAGGCTTCCCACCCGGCACTCCAGAGTTCAGTCCTCTCTCCTCTGCAAGAGTTGGGCGCCGAGCGAGCATCTCTCGTCCTCCAGACGCGATGCCCTCTTTCGACGCCTCTCTCGCGGAGGGTGGTGACTCCTTTCCAGCCGGTGTCTCCTTCGTCCTCATCAGCAGTTCTGCGCGGCCACAGCGCACCGTCGTGCCTATGGCGCACAGAAAGTCCATCCCCAAGATGACGTGATCCAGCATGGTCGGCATGATGAGCACTGTCATCCGCACTGCCTTTCCGGCGAGACTCACGTCCACTTTCATCATCTTCTTTACTTCCAGTGACGATCCGTCAGCCAACCTGATCCGTGACTGCACGTCCTGGAGCTCTCCCAGAATCGCCCTCCTGCGCACGCAATCTTCGCTCATGAAGCTTCGCGTGGCTCCGGTGTCGATTGTGGCGTCCATGCGTCGACCCGCAATCTCCACCCTTGCGACGATTCTCCCCTCTTCGACCACTAGCGGGTACTCCTCTCTCTCTCGGCTGGTTAGTTGGCGCCGCTCCGCTCCTGCAGAGGACGCCCCTGTCCGTTTCCCGCGTCTGCACGGTAGCAGCACTCTTGCGTACTCCTCCCCGTCTTCCCACAACGGCGGCAAAACAACACCAGCTTGTTGGGACATTCCCGGGCGAAGTGTCCCGTCTGTGCACAACGATGGCAGACCCGGCGCGGATCGAACCCAGATCCGATATCCTGGCTCATCATCTGATGTGCGGCCTCCGTTTGCTTCGCAGATGGTGCCGATGACGCACTTGGTCGCGACTCTGTTGGACGATATTCCGCCGGCTGCGAGCGGAACGGGTTGTTGGACCGACTATCCGCTTTTTGCGCCCCGGCAGTCCTCGTCCGTCCAGCCGTGGCGCTCTTCTCCAGGTCCTTCCCTTGGTCCCGCACATTTTCATACTCCGCCGCCATCTGAGTCAGCTGTGCGAGAGACGTAAAGTCATGACGTCTTACGTACAATCTGTACTCAGGGGCGGCATTCTCGTATATTCGGTACAGCTCCTGTGCCGAACTATACGCTGCGTGGCGCATCATCAGCCTAATCTCTACGAGATAGTCCTTGAAGCTCTCTCCTCCCCGCTGCCGACGCGACCTGATCTGATCTTCGAGGCGCTCAAAATATTGCGGTGGCAGGAAGAACTCCAGAAATCCACTTTTAAACTCTGCCCAGGTCACGTCCCTTAACCCGCTTGTAATGAACCACCTGGCGGCTTTGTCCACGAGCACCTCGCTTACTGCCCTAGGCATACGGTCGAGGTCGATGCCGTATGTGATGGCCCGCTCCTCCAAGATTTCCAAAAATCCGAGTGGGTCCGACTGGCCGTCATACCTCATGCCCCACTTCCTGACCTGCTCTGCTATGCATCTGGGCGGGCTCCTCTCGGGCTGGGGTTGGTGTGCAGGAACATATTGGCTGACCTTGAGGGTCGGAGGCGGCTCTTTGACCTCACCGTCGACTCTCGAGTCCTCCCGTGTTCCGCACTTTCGGCCCTCGGTCATCCCGCTGATCGTCGGAACGCTCAGCTTCCATGATGGCGCAGGGATCGGCTCGTGTAGCTGAGCTCTACGCAGGTCCGGTTCGGACTTCTGGTAAGCCCGGCCACCGGCACAAGGCGCCGCACCCCCTAGGTAGGGTTCTGGCATCTTGGCGTACCGTGCCTCCAATTCTGCCAGACGTGCCCAGACCCCCGCGGAGTGGCCGCTGCTCTGGATGAATGCAGATAACCTCTTTCGAAGGTCTTCTACACGTCCGTCGCTTTCTAACCCAAACTCTTGGGTTATGGTGATCAGCTCCTCTTTACACCGCTGATACACCCAGCGCACGCCCACCCCCGGATTCTGGCACTCACCTCCTTCCATTTATGCTCTGCTCCTTCTTTGACTGTTTTCCCGTCTTCGTTGCGGTGCCTCGTTCTGTCGCTGAAGTTTTCCCTGGATTTGTGCTGAATTTTCCTTCGTGTAATTTTTTTCCTTTTGCTTTCTTTAAATTTGTTTACTTTAATTTAATTTGTTCTTCTTGTTTTCGCTGCCGATTTTTTTTTCAAAAAATAAAATCACAAAAAAAAAACGTTGCTTTGTACCAGTGTGCACTTCTTGTTCCTCTTACTATTGTCTCGTTTCTATATATATTTTTTTTTCAAAAAAAAAACTCACTCAAAAAAAAACGTAACTTTGTCCCACTGTACACTTGCCTTCGTAGCCGGTGTCTCTCTTCATATATATATTTTTTTTTTCCAACAAAAAAAACTCACTCAAAAAAAAATCGGTGTGCGCCACTGTTCATTCGCCGCTTGCCACTGTCTCTTTTGTACGTATATATATATTTTTTTTTTTTCGCCAAAAAAAAACTCACTCAAAAAAAAAATCACTCAAAGTTGTTGTGCGCCACTGTTTATTCGCCACTCGCCACTGTCTCTCTTTGTACGTATATATATTTTTTTTTTTTCCAAAAAAAAACTCACTCAAAAAAAATCACTCAAAGCCGCTGTGCGCTACTGTTCATTCACCACTCGCCGCTGTCTCTCTTTGTACGTATACATTTTTATTTTTCTCAAAAAAAAAACTCACTCAAAAAAAAATTTCGTACATGTTACGCCGGCACACACTTGCTCTGAGTTTTTGGCCCTCGGCCTGCAGTTCACTCGATTTTTGCTCGAAATTTCTAGCTATCGACCCACTGTACACGCTTGCTCGTTCTCGACGTTTCCCGTTGCATGCTGTACTTTTTCGGCGTCGCTGTGCCCTTGAATTTCGTTCGCCGTTACCGTCGCCGCGCTTGAAGAGTATGCTTGGGTATCGCCGACTTGACGTAGATTTTGCGGCATTTGCCGACCAGCACCTTTATTTGTCCCTGCTCGGGCGCCACTTGTAAAGTTACAAATCTGGCTGGGGTGCAGACTCAGTCTCCCAGGACCAGCACCTACAAGAATATTTGTTAAGTGCGGGGACGGGGACTTAAGGGAAGGGAAAGGGGGTCGTTTTGGTTAATACAAACTATTGCTCGCAAAATCTAAGTGTTGGAGTCGGGGTTATCTGCATGATCAAACGCGGACTTAGCCTCGTCTACTTTGAATTAGTTTCTATTTTTGATACAGTAGAACGGCTGGCCGAGGAACAAGCACAGCGTCGCCGCCGAAGTTCTCTCTAGGCCGCGCCGTTTTTTATGCCGGGGTTATCCGCGCGGCGGACGGGACTTAGCCTCGCCCAAACTACTGCTCAAAACTACTGCGGATTAGTGGCGGCCGCCAACGGGGTTCACGTCGGCCGGCGCGCGATTTGTTAGAATGGCGTTTCAGCCGGCTTTGTTAAAGTAAAAATCAGATCTGTTAGATAATCTAATTTCCTTATTTATTATTAGTTAACATTTCCTTCTTATTATACCTTGACTGCCGGTCGAGCCCTGTCGTACCGGTCACGTGTCCAAATAACCTTGTTTCCCCGTCGGCGGCGCTCCGCGCTCGCTGATCTTATGTCTTTTCCTTTTTCTCTTCGACCGTCTTGGTCGCGTGCCAAAAACTAATTAACCTTAAGCCCTCGATTCTACCACACTCGAGCCGCCCGATCGCCTCGGCGACGCAACTCACCACAGCGCTCGCTCCCCACGGTGGAGCTTTCACCACGCTGCGCAGAGTTGCATCGCCGATCGTCGGCGCGCACTCGAGCGGTTACATTCAAATTCAAATATGTTACGCTCCTTGCGTCTTAACTTAAAACTATGTTGCGCTCCTTGCGTCTTAATTCTAACTTAAAACTATGTTGTTATAATTACTAATTACTAAACTAACTATATACCTATGCCATGTGAGGCGGCTACTCTGGCAGCCGCCTTACAATATGTTTATAATTACAGATTGGTTTTGTGTGTAATAGAATTTTTTTTTTTTTTTTTTTTTTTATGCATTCATCAATTATTGGTTTATTGTCTCGATTAAAAATTTTATTATCTGTTTCATAATAAGTAGCCATTGTGATCAGGATATGGGATAGTTTTGATTGTGTTAGTAGCTTGAAAATCAATTAGTTTTATCTGTATTTGTTGGGTGTGGTATGATTATGAAGTAGAGACCTGTGGGACTTGAATTTGGTTAATTTTCTTTAATTTTTTAAATTGTGTTTTATAGTAACGTGTAATTCTATTTTTGTTAGTAATTTGGTAATGATCTTGATCTACTTTTTCAACATTTTTATTGGCTTTAAATGGATTTTCTAATTTTCCTTTTTGTAACGGTCCTTTTCGATATCTGGTATCAACTTCGTATTCTTGTCGGTCACTGTTGATTTTATTTATTATTTTTTCTTTTTTTTCTTGAATGTCTAACTTTGGTTGTCCAGCATACAAAAATATGTGTGCAGGAGTTTGTCCAGTTGTGTCATGTTTTGTTTTGTGATTGTAAATGTAAAGAATGGTTTCTATTTTACTGAGTTTATTTTCTTCGTCATTTAAAGTGTTTATTATTCTAATTTTTTCGTTTATTGTTTTGTGTAGTCGTTCGATGTCTGCTATTCCTGTTTTTGTAGTATTTAATTGTATTTCTACTCCTTCATTTTCAAGCCATTTTTTGAGTGCTAAGCTGGAAAATGCGCCGTCTCGGTCAGCTTTTAATATTATTGGTTTTCCTAACTGATTAAATATACGCATTAATGCATTCTTGCATTCTATCCAATCTTTTGTTTTAATATTTTCAAGAGTAGCAAATTTTGAATAAATGTCTATGCAACTAAGATAATGTTTGCCTTCAGAGGAATAAATGTCTATTACAAATTCATCGCGACAATGTTCGGGCCTGAGGGTAATTTTCATCGGCATGTTGCTGTTTCTGTGTTCGGTTTTTGCTAAGTTGCAAATGTTACATTCGTTTATTATGTTTTGTGTTAGTAATTGGCTGTTAGGAAAATAGTAAGTTTCACAGAAGAGTTTATTTGTTTTTTGAATTCCGGGGTGTAAGAGTTTTTCATGGGTTTTCAAAATAAGTTCTTTAAATTCGGCATATGAGTTTATATTTTTTAATTGAATGAGACTTCGTAGAATTTTAGTATGGTTAGTGTTGATTATTTCTTTGTGTGCGTTTTGAATGATTTCAAAATCTGCATCACTGTCTATAAACATTACACTAGTCTTTGTACAAAAATAGTCAATCAAATATTTTTCGGCTTTGTCTTTAGTCATGTTATCGTATGTAATGTGAATTATTAATTTTTTGAAGTAAAGATTTTCCCGATACGCCCACTAGGGGCGTGGCAAATCGGAAAATGCATTTGCCCATATCTCAGAAACACTACTTCTAGAAGTGCTAGAGAGTTGCAATTTGGAATGTAGACTTGTGTTGACAACTCAAGTTGAAAAAGCTATGGCGGATATATCTACGCCTATTGGGGGCGTGGCAAATCGGGTAAAACTGTATCTTCTACAGTTTTAAAGCTAAAACGCCCAAATTTAGCACGTAGGTTACTGATATGATCCTATGAAGATCGACAAAAAATCTATATATCCACGCTTACTAGGGGCGTGGCAAATCGGATCTGACTATATAGTGATTTTTCAAATTCTGTAATATTTTGAGCACTATTGATGCTAGAGACTTGAAACTTGGTATATATACTCGGGTTGACAACCCAAGTTGGAAAAGATATGGCGGATATATCTACGTCCATAGGGGGCGTGGCAAACCGCAAAAGTTTGTAGCTCCTACAGTTTTAAAGCTAGAAGCTTCAAAATTGGATGGTTGAGTTACTGGTGAGCTCCTCTATCGATGACCCAAAAATAATTTTTATGCCCCTTATGGGGTATGCCCGGCTAAAAAATACCCTGTAATTTTCGCATTTTTTGAGTGTAAGCATCCAAATTTCACACTTACGTTACCCTTCACTACTTCTAAGAACTGGCCAAAAATTATATGTCTACGCCTACTGGGGGCGTGGCAAATCGGGAAAAACTACACATTTTTCCGATTCTCAGTGAGAAAATCAGAATTATATACAGATATTACTGCTGATCTCCTCTATTGATTTCCAAAAAATTATATATGTACAAACCAATTGTGGGCGTGGCAATGGGCGTGATCTGTGGGGGTGTGAATGAGTATCCCGCAGTCGGTAACGCCCGACTGCAACGTTCTTACTTGTTAGAATTATCTTTGATTGGATTGTTGAAGTGCTGATTAGTTTCAAGATTTGGTTGAGTTATGAAATGATTATACTCATTCACAAAGTGAAATGAGTATATTGGTTTTGTGCAATGTCCGTCACGCTGTCCGTCCGTCTGTCCGTCTGTCCGTATGAACGCAAACCATTTGCACAGTTTTAAAGCTAGAGAGTTGAAATTTGGAATATATACTCGTGTATACCCTCGAATTATAAAGTGTCAAGATTTTCCCGATACGCCCACTAGGGGCGTGGCAAATCGGAAAATGCATTTTCCGATATCTCAGAAACACTACTTCTAGAAGTGCTAGAGAATTGAAATTTGGAATGTAGACTCGTGTTGACAACCCAAGATCAAAAAGCTATGGCGGATATATCTACGCCCATTGGGGGCGTGGCAAATCGGGTAAAACTGTATCTTCTACAGTTTTAAAGCTAGAACGCCCAAATTTAGCACGTAGGTTACTGATACGATCCTATGAAGATCGACTAAAAATCTATATATCCACGCCTACTAGGGGCGTGGCAAATCGGATCTGACTATATAGTGATTTTTCAAATTCTGTAATATTTTGAGCACTATTGATGCTAGAGACTTGAAACTTGGTATATATACTCGGGTTGACAACCCAAGTTGGAAAAGATATGGCGGATATATCTACGCCCATAGGGGGCGTGGCAAACCGCAAAAGCTTATAGCTTTTACAGTTTTAGAGCTAGAAGCTTCAAAATTGATGGTTGAGTTACTAGTGAGCTCCTCTATCGATGCGCCAAAAATAATTGTTACGCCCCTTATGGGGTATGCCCGATTAAAAAATACCCTGTAATTTTCGCATTTTTTGAGTGTAAGCATCCAGATTTCACACTTACGTTACCCTTCACTACTTCTAAGAACTGGCCAAAAATTATATGTCTACGCCTACTGGGGGCGTGGCAAATCGGGAAAAACTATACGTTTTTCCGATTCTCAGTTTCTCACTGAGAATTATATACAGATATTACCTGCTGATCTCCTCTATTGATTTCCAAAAAATTATATATGTACAAACCAATTGTGGGCGTGGCAATGGGCGTGATCTGTGGGGGTGTGAATGAGTATCCCGCAGTCGGTAGCGCCCGACTGCAACGTTCTTACTTGTTTTGGTTTGTGATCGGAATATTGTTGATTAATTTATACTTTCTATTGTATAAATTTACAGTTTAGCATTTATAATCTATAACGGCTTGTGCTTCTGAAAGCAGTTTTCTACCAATTAATAGATCATAATCTGGTGAAAATTGATGTAGAAGAAATTCATTATTACTTTTGAACAAGTTGTTAGAAAGGACATTCACTTTTTTGTAATAGTTAGAGGTCCATTGCTGGTTTGAATAAAACAGTCGGTATCATGAATTGGTAAATTAAAAAAATTGGATGTCATCATATTGACAGTAGATCCAGTATCTATTAAACATTTTAAATTTTTACCCTTATAAGTGATAATTATGTATTGTTGGTTTCCGGGGCTGGCAGCTGAAAATTTTCGGCTTTCTCGATTTCTATTTCATTTGGTTGCTCCGTCTTTTGTTCGGCTGTGGCTGTTTGTGTGTATGTGTAGTCTGAACTTTGTGGGTAACTTGGTTGTTGGTAATATTGAGGATAGTATTCGGAATAAGAAGCTAACTGATTATAATATTTTTGTTGCATATAATCATGATAGTTTATTTCTTCTTGATTTCTAGTTTCATCTATGCTCATTTTACTTTGTCCACTTTCTGCAGGTCTAGCACGCTTTGTTGGTTGGTTGGCTACGCCAGGACTATTGAAAGGGATTTGTTGTGCAGTTACTTGTGTATGTTGTCCGAAACGATAATTGTCAAATTGGTTCTGTCTAAAATTTGGTCTGGATATAGAGTATAATGGTCTGACCGGATTAGGTGTTGGTTGCATTGGTCGAGGTGAATATTGATTAGGTGAACAAATGTTATTGTTAGTATAATTAGGTGTTGGTGGAAGATATGGTTGTTGAAAATAAGGTCGATATGGGACATAGGAATGATTTGGTTGAAGAAATGTGGGAAACTTTTGAATATTGGGATTTGGCTGTAACGGCTTGAAATTTCTATCTTGTTTTACTTTGTTTTGATTTAAATTTATACAGGATTCTTCATAAAGGTTTTTTTTCTTGTAATATGTTTATTAAAGATCTTAAATCGGTAATTTCGCAATTTATAATTCTAATGCAAATATTTATAGGTAGTTTTTGGATTAGGTCGTCAATACTGGTTTTAATTAGCCGCGCATACAATGTTTTTTCATCTAAATTATTTTCTAATTCTAGCTTACTCATCAATGTCTACCTACGGTGTTCTGCTTTTTCCAGAAAAGCTCGTACGTTGCCTTTGAATGGGGTGCTCCTGAATTCCTCCAATAAGACGTGGTTCTTGGTTTGCGTCTTGTAGTTCAGGATCAGTTACTTTCGAAGATCCGTCCATGTTGTTAGATTGTTTATGCCAAGAGATAGTATAACTTCACTGCTGATGCAGCTTTCCACAAGTCCAAAAAGTATTGACCTCTGCCTCGCATCATTGGTGGTGTAAAGTGCCAATATGTAGTCGATCCGGTTAACGAACGTATATAAACCGTTCTTATTTCCAGTGAACTTCTCAACATTTTTAAGTTGATTGATCACTTCAGTCATGCTAGCATCGGAAAGGGGTGTTGTTGCGTCTCCTTCCATTTTGTTTATTTCATTAATTACACTATTTTTTATTTATTTATTTATTTTTTTATTTATTTATTTATTTATTTATTTATTTTTATTTATTTATTTTTTATTTACTTAATTTTAAATTCAGTTTCCTTTTATTGTAAATTATTATTTGTTTAATTTTATTCACTTCATTTTAAGTTCAGTTTGGTTTCTTTTATTGTAAATTATTATTTGTTTAATTGTATTCACTTAATTCTAAGTTCAGTTTGTTTTTATTGTAAATTATTATTTGTTTAATTGTATTCACTTAATTTTAAGTTCAGTTTGTTTGCACAGATAGCTCTTTCGAATTTTCGTGAGATAACCAGAAGCTTCTGGAATTATGTTCTCTTCGAATTCTATCGCGTCTTCTTGAACTGTTTTCAAGTTTTTTGCACAATCTGCGGCTTTGGCAATATGCGAATTTTGGTATACACGTCACTGTCGAGGTTTTATTTAAAAAACTTGACGCGATATTGACCGTCGCGTGGGTTGCCTTTGCGTTAGTTGTTTAGCGGATAGCTGTAAACTAGGCACAAGAATTAATAACTTAGTTATTGCATCAAGATCCACAATTTATTGCTATCCTACCGGCTGCGACAATTAAATATTTAGTTAAATATTTACTGTGTGTTTGAGTCGAACTAATGCCGCGACACAGGCTAACGGCAACGCTAATATAATTTAAAAGACGAAGTCAAAGTTGGATTATAACAACTTGCTTCTGTTTAAAAGACGGAGTTAAAGTTCGATTATGACAACTTGCTTTATTGAATAGTAGCTTAAGACTAAAGACAATTTCATCATAGACTTATTTTATATGCTGTTGAAATTACGCAGCAGCAACATGACGCGTCGATGCAACCGTTACTCTTGGTGACCGTCGGACGCGTTATTCTCAGAATTTGTTCTTTTGCTATTTTTTGTTGTTGTGCGGCAGCAACGTGCAACGGCACTTTCCAAATTCTGCGCCAGTCCGTTTATTTATGATTTGGCTATCCGGTTTATTCTGGATTGGAGTCAAAGTGTGTGTGTATTGTTTCGCAGCACAATTGAGTGAGTTCTATTAGAATGTTTGCAACTTTCGGATGATGCATGTTGCTAGGAACAAATGTTTATTTGTGGGTGATGCATGTTGCGAGCTTGGGAATGGGAACAGCTTTTGGATATTGTGGACGTAATCAATATGATTATGTCACTATATATATAATTAAATATTTAGTTAAATATTTACTGTGTGTTTGAGTCGAACTAATGCCGCGACACAGGCTAACGGCAACGCTAATTTAATTTAATTTAAATACGAAGTCAAAGTTGGATTATAACAACTTGCTTTTGTTTAAAAAGACGGAGTCAAAGTTAGATTATGACAACTTGCTTTTGTTTAAAAAAGACGGAGTCAAAGTTAGATTATGACAACTTGCTTTTGTCTAAAAGACGGAGTTAAAGTTTGATTATGACAACTTGCTTTATTGAATAGTAGCTTAAGACTAAAGACAATTTCATCATAGGCTTATTTTATATGCTGTTGAAATTACGCAGCAGCAACATGACGCGTCGATGCAACCGTTACTCTTGGTGACCGTCGAACGCGTTATTCTCAGAATTTGTTCTTTTGCTATTTTTTGTTGTTGTGCGGCAGCAACGTGCAACGGCACTTTCCAAATTCTGCGCCAGTCGTTTGTTTATGATTTGGCTATCCGGTTTATTCTGGATTGGAGTCAAATTGTGTGTGTATTGTTTCGAAGTACAATTGAGTGAGCTATTAAAATGTTTGCAACTTTCGGATGATGCATGTTGCTAGGAACAAATGTTTATTTGTGGGTGATGCATGTTGCGAGCTTGGGAATGGGAACAGCTTTTGGATATTGTGGACGTAATCAATATGATTATGTCACTATATATATATAATGACATAATCATACTGATTACGTCCACAATATCCAAAAGCTTATACTGAAAAAATTTAAAGACTCTAGCTCAAAAGATGTGGGAGATATAAATTTACAACTGTATTTCGATAACGTTTTAAATCGATAACTTTTAAACGATCAAATTTATCGCTTTTTTGAAACAAACTCGATCTGCGCGTGCTATACACGGAAAAAATTTCAAGTCTCTAGCTCTTATAGTTTCTAAGATCGACGCGTTCACACATACGGACGGACGGACAGACGGACATGGCTAAATCAACTCAGCTCGTCGCCCTGATCAAGAATATATATACTTTATGGGGTCTGCCACGCCTCCTTCTGCCTGTTACATACATTTCAACAAAACCATTATACCCTGTTTTCCCATTTTCAATGGGTTCAGGGTATAAAAATAAATAAATAAAAAATAGTGTAATTAATTAAATAAACAAAATGGAAGGAGACGCAACAACACCCCTTTCCGATGCCAGCATGACGCAAGTGATCAACCAACTTAAAAATGTTGAGAAGTTCACTGGAAAAAAGAACGGTTTATACGCGTTCGATAACCGGATCGACTACATATTGACCCTCTACACCACCAATGATGCGAGGCAGAGGTCAATACTTTTTGGACTTGTGGAAAGCTGCATCAGCAGTGAAGTTATGCTATCTCTTGGCATAAACAATCTAACAACATGGACGGATCTTCGAAAGCAACTGATCCTGAACTACAAGACGCAAACCAAGAACCACGTCTTATTGGAGGAATTCAGGAGTACCCCATTCAAAGGCAACGTACGAGCTTTTCTGGAAGAAGCAGAACACCGTAGGCAGACATTGATGAGTAAGCTAGAATTAGAAAATAATTTAGATGAAAAAACATTGTATGCGCGGTAAATTAAAACTAGTATTGACGACCTAATCCAAAAACTACCTACAAATATTTGCATTAGAATTACAAATTGCGAAATTTCCGATTTAAGATCTTTAATAAACATATTACAAGAAAAAAACCTTTATGAAGAATCCGGTATAAATTTAAATCAAAACAAAGTAAAACAAGTAAGAGTGCTCTAGTCGAGACGGCTCGACTACGAGATACCCTGAACCCTGCGAAGATCCAATCTTCCCAACATTCTATGCTTATTTTACATATACAAATATTGCGAGCAACACACACATATGCAAACGCACGCACGCATAAGCACGCGCTCTGCTGACTGCGCAGTCAGCGCGGCGACTGCGCTCGGGCTGCAATATGCCTATTGTATGGGAAATTAAATGTTTAATAACTTTGTGGTAGGACTTTCTTAATTAAACTTTTACAGCGTAATCATGTCATTCATATGTATGTATTTGCCAAAGCACAAGTCTCTAGTATTTGAAATACGAATTTTGCAAATTGGGGGCGAAGGGGGCGTGTTATCCAAAATCCAAAAATTACATAATGTCCGCATTCATTACACGGAACTACATAGTGAATTTGGAGTCTTTAGCTCTTACGGTATGCTTAACCGAAGAAAAGTTATCGATTTTTATCGATAATAAGGTAACGGGATGAGTTATCGAAAATCTAAAAAAAAACTCGTACTGCGTAGGCTATAGACGAGTATTCTCTGAAAATTTCATATATCTAGCTTTTGTGGTTTACGAGATCGCTGCGTTCACACGGACGGACGGACGGACGGACGGACGGACAGACGGACAGGGCTATTTCAACTCAGCTCATCGAGCTGATCAAGAATATATATACTTTATGGGGTCTGCGCTGTCTCCTTCTGCCTGTTACATACATTTTCACAAAAACATTATACCCTGTTTTCCCATTTTCAATGGGTTCAGATTATGATAAACTGAACAGATAAGTTAAGATAAGAAATAGCCTAAAAGAGCAGAAAAATATTTCAATAATACCATAAACCCGATGGGGGTATTTGTTTTGCCAGTCCCACCAGCTATGCCCCGATTCATAGCCTTGTATGGTCAGTGATATTATTGAACTACAAAAGATAGATAGTGTTAATAAAAACTTATAAAATATTTATTATAGACTCTTAAGTATAATTATTAAATAAAAACTATAAAAAATTTAAAATATTAATAAAAGAAAACAGAATAAGAACAAGTAAGAGTGCTCTAGTCTCTTGTTCTTATTCTGTTTTCTTTTATTAATATTTTAAATTTTTTATAGTTATTATTTAATAATTATACTTAAGAGTCTATAATAAATATTTTATAAGTTTCTATTAACACTATCTAGACGGCTCGACTACGAGATACCCTGAACCCTGCGAAGATTCAATCTTCCCAACATTACATGCTTATTTTACATATACAAATATTGCGAGCAAAACACACACATACACACATGCATACGCACGCACGCATAAGCACGCGCTGGGCTGGAATATGCCTATTGTATGGGAAATTAAATGTTTAATAACTTTGTGGAAGGACTTTCTTAATCAAACTTTTACAGCGTAATCATGTCATTCATATGTATGTATTTGCCAAAGCACAAGTCTCTAGTATTTGAAATACGAATTTTGCAAATTGGGGGCGAAAAATTACCAAAAATTACATAATGTCCGCATTCATTACACGGAACTACATAGTGAATTTGGAGTCTTTAGCTCTTACGGTATGCTTAACCGAAGAAAAGTTATCGATTTTTATCGATAATAAGGTAACGGGATGAGTTATCGAAAATTAAAAAAAAAAACTCGTACTGCGTAGGCTATATACGAGTATTCTCGAGATCGCTGCGTTCACACGGACGGACGGACGGACGGACGGACGGACGGACGGACAGACGGACAGGGCTATTTCAACTCAGCTCATCGAGCTGATCAAGAATATATATACTTTATGGGGTCTGCGATGTCTCCTTCTGCCTGTTACATACATTTTCACAAAAACATTATACCCTGATTTCCCATTTTCAATGGGTTCAGGGTATAACAAGATAAAAATTTCAAGCCGTTACAGTCAAATCCCAATATTCAAAAGTTTCCCACATTTCTTCAACCAAACCATTCCTATGTCCCATATCGACCTTATTTTCAACAACAATATCTTCCACCAACACCTTATTATACTAACAATTACAATTTAAATCAAAACAAAGTAAAACAAAATAGAAATTTCAAGCCGTTACAGCCAAATCCCAATATTCAAAAGTTTCCCACATTTCTTCGACCAAATCATTCCTATGTCCCATATGGACCTTATTTTCAACAGCCATATCTTCCATCAATATTTAATTATACTAACAATAACAATTTTCCACCTAATCATTATTCACCTCGACCAATGCAACCAACACCTAATCCGGTCAGACCATCATACTCTGCATTCAGACCAAATTTTAGACAGAACCAATTTGACAATAATCGTTTTGGACACATACACACAAACAGCTACAGCCGAACATGAGACGGAGGAACCAAATGAAAAAGAAACCGAGAAAGCCGAAAATTTTCAGCTGCCAGCCTCGGAAACCAACAGTACATAATTATCACTTATAAGGGCAAAAATTTAAAAGGTTTAATAGATACAGGATCTACTGTCAATATGATGACATCCAATGTTTTTAATTTACCAATTCATGATACCGATTGTTTTATTCAAACCAGCAATGGACCTTTAACTATCACAAAAAAAGTGAATGTCCTTTCTAACAACTTGTTCAAGAGTAATAATGAATTTCTTCTACATCAATTTTCACCAGATTATGATCTATTAATTGGTAGAAAACTGTTTTCAGAAGCTCCAGCCGTTATAGATTATAAATCCCAAACTGTAAATTTATACAATAGAAAGTATAAATTAATCAACAATATTCCGATCACAAACCAAAATCATTTCATAGCTCAACCAAATCTTGAAACTAATCAGCACTTCAACAATCCAATCAAAAATAATTCTAAAAATCAAGAATCTATGAACTCAAGCCTTTACCGACTAGAACATTTAAATGAAGAAGAAAAATTTAATTTAATAAGCTTGTTGAAACAATATCAACACATTCAATTCAAAGAAAGCGACCAACTTAGTTTCAGTAATCAAGAAAAGCATGTTATTAATACTACTCACAATTCACCTTTGCATACAAAACCACACAGTTATCCACAAGCATACGAATATATGTTGAGCATAAACTTGAACATCAGAAGAGGGAGGGATATATGAACAAGTAATAAATAGGGAACACGATCTAAGAGTTATTTTAACTCCAATAATCTCAGCATCATGAGATAACGAAAACATAAAAGATTCTGAGAGGATATTGGTTTTAACACCAATCAATACACCACCACCTCACGTAGCAGTCGATCGTGTCTATAAATGGTGAAATCATTAGAGAGAATCTCACTATTATAAACATTCGGACTTAGCCACGTTTCAGTGAGAGCAATAATTTCAGAATTTATACAAAAACTACTCAAAAATACTCTTTTGAGCTTAGAATTTAGCCCGCGAACGTTTTGATATATCAAAGACAGTTGCGGAGAAGATTGAGCAAAATTTAGTTTTTTGATCCAATATTAGATGAAGATTGAACCGAAGTAGGACTAAACGATATTGGAGACAACCTATTCCGATTCTTGTGTTTGAGTTCATGCACAACTACATTAGGTGACCAAAATTTGGAGTCACATATAGTTGTGAAAAATTCAGCGGGCACATTGATTTTAAATGAAGCAATTTCACGAGGAGTCGCGAAATTAAGCTTCGAAATCATAACATTGGCTGCAGATTTACTAGAAATAAAAGCAGATATAGCTTCACATGTCGTGTCAGAAGAAAGCCTAGATAGGAAAACTTGCTTTCGAGGAGAAACGACAGATAAAGTAAGTTTAGAAAGAGTGGAAGAAGAGGTCGGAATATTTTTCGTTGCTTGAGCAATATTCGGGGAGGCTTTTAGTTTTTTGATTGGAACCTGTATAGGCTCTTGAGTGTCTTTTATAACACTAGCAACAGGTGTGTCCGACAAGTCATTAGCAATTGGAACTAATAACGAGTCAGGGCAAGGTGAGGAAGGCACTAATAAATTAGGAGACAATATTGGTACGGAATGGGGTACCAACTGAGAAGGCGTCATAATTTCAGAATCCGAAGTATCAAAATTGTACTGATTTAGTAAATTTTCACCAGCTTCTAGGTCACTAGATAACTGTTTAGATATACTACTCAGTTTTAAAAATTGAACTCGCACTGAATTATACATCTTGGAAAAATTTAATTGTTTTTCCAAGCAAATTGGACACGACCAGCGTAAACCACCACAACCAATTTTGGCAGTGGACATGATTTTGTCATAGTCCCGTCCGGTGAGACCAGCACATTTTGTGTGCATCATATTCTCACATAACCAGCAACTAACAAATTGCAATTGTGCAGAATCAGCTACTTGCCGAATATTGCATGATTTTTTGCAGCATGTCATATTGGCAATTGGGGTTAAGCAACCGAAACGTAAAAACTGATCAAAAGGAAATAATAGAAAAAAAACAAGTAAGAGTGCTGTAGTCGAGACGGCTCGACTACGAGATACCCTGAACCCTGCGAAGAGCCAATCTTCCCAACATTATATGCTTATTTTACATATACAAATATTGCGAGCAACGCACACACACACACACATGCATATGCACGCAAGCATAAGCACGCGCTCTGCTGACTGCGCAGTCAGCGCGGCGACTGCGCTCGGGATGCAATATGCTTGTTGTATGGGAAATTAAATGTTTAATAACTTTTTTTGCGGATAGACTTTCTTGATCAAACTTTCACAGCATGTTTATGTCGTTCATATGTGTATATTTGTCAAAGCACAAGTCTCTAGTATTTGAAATACGAATTTTGCAAATTGGGGGCGAAGGGGGCGTGGCATCCAAAATCCAAAAACGACAAAATGTCCGCATTCATTACACGGATCTACACAGTGAATTTGGAGTCTCTAGCTCTTACGGTATGCTTAACCGAAGAAAAGTTATCGATTTTTATCGATAATAAGGAAACGGGATGAGTTATCGAAAATCTAAAAAAACTCGTACTGCGTAGGCTATAGACGAGTATTCTCTGAAAATTTCATATATCTAGCTTTTGTGGTTTACGAGATCGCTGCGTTCATACGGACGGACGGACGGACGGACGGACGGACGGACGGACGGACAGACGGACAGGGCTATTTCAACTCAGCTCATCGAGCTGATCAGGAATATATATACTTTATGGGGTCTGCGATGTCTCCTTCTGCCTGTTACATACATTTCACAAAAACATTATACCCTGATTTCCCATTTTCAATGGGTTCAGGGTATAACAAGTAAGAGTGCTCTAGTCGAGACGGCTCGACTACGAGATACCCTGAACCCTGCGAAGAGCCAATCTTCCCAACATTCTATGCTTATTTCACACATACAAATATTGCGAGCAACGCACACACACACACATGCATACGCACGCACGCATAAGCACGCGCTCTGCTGACTGCGCAGTCAGCGCGGCGACTGCGCTCGGGCTGCAATGTGCCTATTGTATGGGAAATTAAATGCTTAATAACTTTTTTTTGTGGATGGACTTTCTTAATCAAACTTTCACAACGTATTTATGTCATTCATATGTGTGTATTTGCCAAAGCACAAGTCTCTAGTATTTGAAATACGAATTTTTCAAATTGGGGGCGAAGGGGGCGTGGCATCCAAAATCCAAAAATTACATAATGTCCGCATTCATTACACGGATCTACACAGTGAATTTGGAGTCTCTAGCTCTTACGGTATGCTTAACCGAAGAAAAGTTATCGATTTTTATCGATAATAAGGAAACGGGATGAGTTATCGAAAATCTAAAAAAACTCGTACTGCGTAGGCTATAGACGAGTATTCTCTGAAAATTTCATATATCTAGCTTTTGTGGTTTACGAGATCGCTGCGTTCATACGGACGGACGGACGGACGGACGGACGGACGGACGGACGGACGGACGGACGGACGGACAGACGGACAGGGCTATTTCAACTCAGCTCATCGAGCTGATCAAGAATATATATACTTTATGGGGTCTGCGATGTCTCCTTCTGCCTGTTACATACATTTCACAAAAACATTATACCCTGATTTCCCATTTTCAATGGGTTCAGGGTATAAAAACAAAGAGAGGATTAGTGAGTCGTGAGAGCGGGTCCAGCAACAAACAACTGATAAAGAGCGGGTGAGCAGCAAGCAGTGAGAGAGTTTCTTGCACAAGACGAATTTGATTTAGTGAGAAACACAAAAAACTCAAGTATGAGTGTGAGTGATAACACTAACAAATATGCATAAGTGTAAAAAGAAACACAAACGAAAGAGGAGGGCGCCAAAGAAGTAAATGCAAATGTAACAAAACAAATTACCGACGCTGACAAAACTTTCAAAATAGAAACACTTTTATAATAGCACAAAGCACCGTGGATTATTTCTTGCACAGTAAAAAACAAAGCCTGATGGCTGAATTAAACAAATTACAAAAAAGTGTAAGTTTAAAGCCAAGAAATATTCAAATGTGTATAAAAGTTAAGAAGCACAAACAAAGCACGTCAAACACTTTCAACTGAGAACTCTCTCTCTCTTAACACTACTCACAATTCACCTTTGCATACAAAACCATACAGCTATCCACAAGCATACGAACAAGAAGTTGAACACCAAATACAGGACATGTTAGATCAAGGCATTATACGCCCCAGCAATTCCCCTTATTGTAGTCCTATATGGATCGTACCGAAAAAACAAGATGCTTCAGGTAAAAAAAAATTTAGAATCGTAATTGACTACAGGAAATTAAATGACGTAACTATAAATGACCGACACCCAATACCAAATATGGATGAGATTTTAGGAAAACTAGGTAGATGTAATTATTTCACAACAATCGACCTTGCTAAAGGATTCCATCAACTTGAAATGCATCCAGATTCCATTCAAAAAACAGCTTTTTCCACTAAACATGGCCACTATGAATATCTTCGTATGCCATTTTTTATTTTATTTATTTATTTATTTATTTGGATTAAAGAATGCACCTGCAACCTTTCAACGTTGCATGAATAATGTTTTGCGACCATTACTAAATAAACACTGTTTAGTATATCTTGACGATATAATTGTATATTCAACATCTTTAAAAGAACACCTACACTCACTGCAATTAGTTTTCGAGAAACTTTCTGAAGCAAATCTCAAATTACAACTTGACAAATGCGAGTTTCTAAAACAAGAAACTACCTTCCTAGGACACGTCATAACTAAGGATGGAATAAAACCCAATCCTGATAAAATCAAGGCAATTCTAAAATATCCTATTCCCACAAAACTAAAGAAATAAAAGGTTTTCTTGGATTAACCTTTTATTATAGAAAGTTTATTCCAAATTTTGCAGACATAGCCAAACCAATGACAACAGGACTTCGAAAATACTCAAAAATAGATATTAAAAATCCAGAATATATTAGAGTTTTGAAAAACTAAAACAACTTATTTCCAATGACCCAATTTTAAAAATTCCAGACTTCAAAAATAAATTCATTTTAACAACTGACGCAAGTAATGTAGCTCTTGGAGCTTTACTTTCTCAAGACGGACATCCCATCAGTTTTATTAGCAGAACCCTCAATGACCACGAAACTAACTACAGCGCCATAGAAAACTTTTAGCTATTGTATGGGCAACAAAAGCCTTTCGACACTACTTACTAGGTCGACATTTCGAAATCAATAGTGACCATCAACCATTATGTTGGTTGTATAAAATGAAAGAGCCAAATGGAGAGTAAAATTATCTGAATACGATTTTGATATAAAATACATAAAAGGAAAGGAAAACCATATAGCTGACGCTCTATCGCGAGTAAAAATAGCACAGACTTATTTCGGGGAAGAAACACAACATAGCGCTGACGAAGACAATAGTAATTTAATTTGCATTACAGAGAAACCAACTAACACATTCAAATGAAGTGAATACAATTAAACAAATAATAATTTATTTTTTATGTAAATCCGTGTATAGCACGCGCAGATCGAGTTTGTTTCAAAAAATCGATAAATTAGATCGTTTTAAAGTTATCGAATTTAAACTTTATCGAAATTCAGTTATAAATTTATATCTCCCACATCTTAAGAGCTAGAGTTTTCAAATTTTGTATTTAGCATGATATAGAGTTTATACAATTTTGATTTTTGTCACATTTTGGATACTATCCCCCCTTTCCTTCCCTTTCCCACAAACTTGTAAAATCCGTATTTCAAATACTAGAGACTTGTGCTTTGGCAAATATACACACATAAATGACATAACCACGCTCTGAACGTTTGATTAAGAAACTCCATCTACAAAGGAAGTTATTAAACATTTCATTTCCCTTAGTAAAGCCTATGAGCGCAGCCCTATGAGAGCAGGCCACGCTCAGTCGCTGCGCTAACTGCGCAGTCAGCAGAACGCGTTGTTATGCGTATGTGTATGTGTGTATGTGTGTGTGCATGTATTGCTTTTATATATGCATATGTTAAATAAGCATAGAATATTTGGAATACCGGCTCTTCGCAGGGTTCAGGGGATCTCCTAGTCGGGTACCGCCGACTAGAGCTTTCTTACTTGTTTTTCGAGTGAATTTTTGGGGAAAAAAAAAGGAAAAAAAATATATATATCTATAAAGAGAGACACCGGCTGCGAAGACAAGTGTACAGTGGTACAAAGTGATGTTTTTTTTGAGTATATTTTTTTTTAATGTTTTTTGTTAGGTGAATAAAAAAAAAAAAAAAAAAATCGGCAGCGAGAACAAGAACAAATTAAATTAAATTAAACAAATTTTATGAAAACAAGTAAGAACGTTGCAGTCGGGCGCTACCGACTGCGGGATACTCATTCACACCCGCACAGATCACGCCCATTGCCACGCCCACAATTCGTTTGTACACATATAATTTTTTGGAACTCAATAGATCAGTAGTAACATCGTCATAAAATTTTGATTTTCTCACCGAGAATCGGAAAAGCGTCCAATTTTTCCCGATTTGCAACGCCCCCAGTGGGCGTAGCTGTATAATTTATGGCCAGTTCTTAGAAGTAGTGAAGGGTAACGTAAGTGTGAAATTTGGATGCTTACACTCAAAAAATGCGTCAAAGGGGCGAAAAAATTATTTTTGGGTCATTGATAGAGAAGCTCACCAGTAACTCAACCATCAAATTTTGAAGCTTCTAGTTCTGAAATTGTAGGAGCTATAAACTTTTGCGGTTTGCCACGCCCCCTATGGGCGTAGATATATCCGCCATATCTTTTTCGACTTGGGTTGTCAACCCGAGTATATATACCAAGTTTCAAGTCTCTAGCATTCATAGTGCTCAAAATATTACAGAATTTGAAAAATCACTATATAGTCAGATCTGATTTGCCACGCCCCTAGTAGGCGTGGATATATAGTTTTTTGTTCGATCTTCATAGGATCAAAGCAGTAACCTACGTGCCAAACTTGGGCATTCTAGCTTTAAAACTGTAGAAGATACAGTTTTACCCGTTTTGCCACGTCCCCAATGGGCGTAGATATATCCACCATAGCTTTTTCATCTTGAGTTGTCAACACGAGTCTACATTGCAATTGCAACTCTCTAGCGCTTCTAGAAGTAGTGTTTCTGAGATATCGGAAAATGCATTTTCCGATTTGCCACGCGCCTAGTAGGCGTATCGGGAAAATCTTGACACTTTATAATTCGAGGGTATACACGAGTATATATTCCAAATTTCAACTCTCTAGCTTCAAAACTGTGCAAATGGTTTGCGTTCATACGGACAGACGGACAGACGGACGGACAGCGTGACGGACATTGCACAAAACCAATATACTCATTTCACTTTGTGAATGAGTATAAAAATTCTATTACACACAAAACCAATCTGTAATTATGAACATATAAATGGCAAAGAAATGATAAAATGCAAATACCATTGTAATAATATATATATATAATAATAATCACAATAATCATATTTATAATTGCAATCTTATATTTTATATACGTATCTTGTAACCCCATAATATTAATCCGTAAAATCAAACAACGCTATCAGTTCAACCAGAAGAACAACAACAAGAAAACACATCTATCGGGATGACACAATCAACTTTACCAAAACTTTACCCTTCTGTGTCACCTTGACTCGCAGGCTCACCTCTTCAGGAGACGGAAGTGACATAATCATACTGATTACGACCACAATATCCAAAAGCTGTTCCCAAAGCCAAATTATTAATGTAAATATTACCAAGCTCACCCACAAGTAAACAATTGTTCCTAGCAACATGCATCATCCGAAAGTTGCAAACATTCTAAGAGAGCTCACTTTATTGTGCTGCGAAACAATACACACTCACTTTGACTCCGATCCAGAATAAACCGGAGAACCAAATCGTAAACAATCGGACTGGCGCAGAATTGGGAAAGTGCCGTTGCACGTTGCTGCCGCATAACAACAAAATAGCAAAGAACAAATTCTGAGAATAACGCGTCCGACGGTCACCAAGAGTAACGGTTGCATCGACGCGTCATGTTGCTGCTGCGTAATTTTAACAGCATATAAAATAAGTCTATGATGAAATTGTCTTTAGTCTTAAGCTACTATTCAATAAAGCAAGTTGTCATAATCTAACTTTGACTTCGTCTTTTGAATAAAGCAAGTTGTCATAATCTAACTTTGACTTCGCCTTTTAAATAAAGCAAGTTGTCATAATCTAAATCTGACTTCGTTTTTATACCCTGAACCCATTGAAAATGGGAAATCAGGGTACAATGTTTTTGTGAAATGTATGTAACAGGCAGAAGGAGGCGTGGCAGACCCCATAAAGTATATATATTCTTGATCAGCTCGATGAGCTGAGTTGAAATAGCCCTGTCCGTCTGTCCGTCCGTCCGTCCGTCCGTCCGTATGAACGCAGCGATCTCGTAAACCACAAAAGCTAGATATATGAAATTTTCAGAGAATACTCGTCTATAGCCTATGCAGTACGAGTTTTTTTTAGATTTTCTCATCCCGTTTCCTTATTATCGATAAAAATCGATTTCTTTTCTTCGGTTAAGCATACCGAAAGAGCTAGAGACTCAAAATTTACTGTGTAGATACGTGTGACGAATGCGAAGATTTCGTAATTTTTGGATTTTGGATGCCACGCCCCCTTCGCCTCCAATTTGCAAAAATCGTATTTCAAATACTAGAGACTTGTGCTTTGGCAAATACACACATGTTAATGACATAATCACGCTGTGAAAGTTTGATCAAGAAAGTCCATCCACAAACAAAATTATTAAAAATTTAATTTCTCATACAATAGGCATATTGCAGCCCGAGCGCAGCCGCCGCGCTGACTGCGCAGTCAGCAGAGCGCGCGCTTATGCGTGCGTGCGTATGCATGTGTGTGTGTGTGTGTGTGCGTTGCTCGCAATATTTGTATATGTAAAATAAGCATATCACGTTGGGAAGATTGGATCTTCGCAGGGTTCAGGGTATCTCGTAGTCGAGCCGTCTCGACTAGAGCACTCTTACTTGTTTAAATTATATTAGCGTTGCCGTTAGCCTGTGTCGCGGCATTTGTTCGACCCAAACACACAGTAAATATAAAACTAAATATTTTATTATATATATATTGATATATATATTGAAGAGGTACTAATTTTACGGACGGGGTGCAGATTCAGTCTGCCCTTAGGCTCTCACACCTTTTTTTCTGGCGCTTGGCCTACTGTTCACTTTTCGTATTTTACCGTTACCGTTCTTCTGCCGCTCTCGATTTTCGAACTTGACAAAACGAGAGTCAAACTTAAAAAAAAAACAAGTAAGAAAGCTCTAGTCGGTGGAACCCGACTAGGAGATCCCCTGAACCCTGCGATGAGCCGATATTCCAAACATTTTATACTTATTTAACATATATATACAAGCAACAAATGCACACACACATACGCACGCACGCATAAGTGAGCGCTCTGCTGACTGCGCAGTTTACGCAGCGACTGCGTTCGGGCTGCAGTAAGAGCAGTATTATGGGAAGTTAATTGTTGAATAAGTTCCTTTGTAGATGGACTGTCTTAATCAAACTTTCACAGCGTGATTATGTCATTCATATGTGTGTAGTTGCCGAAGCACAAGTCTCTAGCACTTGAAATAAGTTTTTTGCAAATTTAGGGCGAAGGGGGGTGGCATCCAAAATATAACAAAAATCAAAATTGCAAAAACTCTATATTATACTAAATACAAAATAAGGAGTCTTTAGCTTTAAAGATGTGCAAGCCATAAATTTATAACTGGTTTTCGATTTCGTTTTTAATCGATAACATTAAAACGATAAAAGTTATCGAATTTTTGAAACAAACTCGATCTGCGCGTGCTATACACGAACCTACATAAAAAATTTCAAGTCTCTAGCTCTTATAGATTCTGAGATCGACGCGTTCATACATACGGACAGACGGACAGACAGACAGACAGACAGGGCTAAATCAACTCGGCTTGTCGCCCTGATCAAGAATATATATACTTTATGGGGTCTGCCACGCCTCCTTCTGCCTGTTACATACATTTTAACAAAACCATTATACCCTGTTTTCCCATTTTCAATGGGTTCAGGGTATAATAAACTGAACAGATAAGTTAAGATAAGATATAGCCTAAAAGAGCAGAAAAATATTTCAATAATACCATAAACCCGATGGGGGTATTTGTTTTTCCAGTCCGGCCAGCTATGCCCCGATTCATAGCCTTGTATGGTCAGTGATATTATTGAACTACAAAAGATAGATAGTGTTAATAAAAACTTATAAAATATTTATTATAGACTCTTAAGTATAATTATTAAATAAAAACTATAAAAAATTTAAAATATTAATAAAAGAAAACAGAATAAGAACAAGTAAGAGTGCTCTAGTCTCTTGTTCTTATTCTGTTTTCTTTTATTAATATTTTAAATTTTTTATAGTTATTATTTAATAATTATACTTAAGAGTCTATAATAAATATTTTATAAGTTTCTATTAACACTATCTAGACGGCTCGACTACGAGATACCCTGAACCCTGCGAAGATTCAATCTTCCCAACATTACATGCTTATTTTACATATACAAATATTGCGAGCAAAACACACACATACACACATGCATACGCACGCACGCATAAGCACGCGCTGGGCTGGAATATGCCTATTGTATGGGAAATTAAATGTTTAATAACTTTGTGGAAGGACTTTCTTAATCAAACTTTTACAGCGTAATCATGTCATTCATATGTATGTATTTGCCAAAGCACAAGTCTCTAGTATTTGAAATACGATTTTTGCAAATTGGAGGCGAAGGGGGCGTGGCATCCAAAATCCAAAAATTACAAAATCTCCGCATTTGTCACACAGATCTACACAGTAAATTTGGATTATGTATCTCTTACGGTATACAAAAAGGAAGAAAAGTTATCGATTTTTATCGATAATAAGGAAACGGGATGAGTTATCGAAAATCTAAAAAAACTCGTACTGCGTAGGCTATAGACGAGTAGCTTTTTGGTTTACGAGATCGCTGCGTTCATACGGACGGACGGACGGACAGACGGACAGGGCTATTTCAACTCAGCTCATCGAGCTGATCAAGAATATATACTTATATATAAATATACTTTATGGGGTCTGCGATGTCTCCTTCTACCTGTTACATACATTTTCACAAAAACATTATACCCTGATTTCCCTTTTTCAATGGGTTCAGGGTATAAAAAGAGAGAAATATAAAGAAAAGAAAGGATTGGAAAATCACTCCACATTGTTGAAGATTTTACAGGTCGTCAAATTTGTGCACCTGCACTCTTGGGCTGTGTGAGTGATTTCCCTAAGATGATCTGAAAGCAAGGATTTAATTAAAGGTAGAGAGAGTTCAGAGGAAAACACTTGATAAAATTTATTGTAGTTAACACATAAAACGTTAAACGCGCTATGCAGAATAATCCGAAGTGCACAATGGTAAATACAACAGACGAAAGTGTCTGGTTGTTCTGGAAGGAACAGAAAAATTAAGTTACAATAACAGGCATGACGAATCAATATTACAAATAATTAAATTATGTAGAAACACAATCCCCAGGAGAGTTCTACGATTGATTAATGATGGAAGATCAATAAGAAGAAGCCTACTAAGATAAGACGGTAAACGAAGATTGGGGTCCCAGTTTTGATCTCGTATGGCAAAGAGTACACAAACATTAACGCTGACCCTTCCAAACTCTGCGATAAGTTAAGAGTACACAATCACCTACGTTGAGCCTTACAAACTCTGCGATATGCTTAGAATAGATAAAGACCAACGCTGAGCCTTACACACTCAGCAACAGATAAGCTAGATTTAAGGGTTGAAATTATGCATGAGTCAGTATATAAATACACTGGCTCAGAAGAATAAAATTAATAAACTACTGATCACCAACATAGCAAGTCTATTCATGGTCCTTCGAGCCGGATAGATCAAGTGTATTCACATAAAGAAGTTTGGTTATGAATGGATCCTTGAATTCTTTTGCCCAACGTTTAATAAAGCCAAGAACACTTTTGGCATAATTTATGATAGTTGAGAATGAGAATTTAAATTAAGTTTCCAGTCAAAAAGTACACTAAGATCTTTGACTGAAAAAATACGTTGCAAGGAATAATTATTAATTGAAGAATTAGTAATATATGGAATAGTACGAAAGAAGGTCATTGTCATACATTTAGCACAATTTAAATGCAACCGATTAGCCACACACCAAAGTATACTCGTGTATACCCTACGCCGTACTAGTTTTTTTAGATTTTCGATAACTTATCCTGTTTCCTTTGTAGTATGTTATATGCCGAATAAGCATATGCCCCTGATTTTGTAGTGTATACAATATGTAAAGTGGTTATATGCCCAAACTAAATGTTAGAGTATCAAGCGCATAAACATAGAGACACTTTGTCGCTTTGTTTACATAATATAACCACCGCCAAGTCCCGTAATATGATCAGCCACTTATAAGTGGACTGACCTGCAGCGTGAAATATGCAGCGTAAGCACTATGACGTTTTGACCGTTCTCTCTCAAGCGCATTGCAATGTATATGCCTTCTGCATGTACATATAACAATATATACAAATACATATGGCATGCTATATACTCCCGTTCTGGCGCTGCTTTGAGCGACAGAACTCCAAAATCTCTTATCTACTTTAGGCTAAGTCCATTTGAAATAAAGAGAGACCGATTCATTATGGATTGGGACACCTAAAAAGAAACAAGTGTTTTCTTCAAAAGAATATTCAACATTAGCTCTTTAGAGATCACAAGCCTGTTACAGCAACAGCAGCAGCAGCAGCGGCAGCAGCAATAACAAATGCAGCGCCAACGACAGCAAGCACAAATCACTCGTCGCACCACCACCACAGCCATCAGCATCATCATCATACAACCACTAGCACACCTGTGGCAGCAGCAGCAGCCACATCAAGAGCAACTACAACGGCATCAAACTACAAATTGGAAAAAATCTGAGTGAGAAGAGGTTCATGAGTTCTGTGCAAAGAAAACAAGTAAGAGTGCTCTAGTCGAGACGGCTCGACTACGAGATACCCTGAACCCTGCGAAGAGCCAATCTTCCCAACATGCTATGCTTATTTTACATATACAAATATTGCGACCAAAACACTCACATACACACATGCATACGCACGCACGCATAAGCACGCGCTCTGCTGACTGCGCAGTCAGCGCGTGCAACTGTGCTCGGGCTGCAATATGCCTATTGTATGGGAAATTAAATGTTAAATAACTTTTTTTGTGGATGGGTTCCTCCATACCCAAAAGGGTATGTACCAGTTGAGTTAAAAAGTAGTGCTGAGGATTTGAATAATGTTAAGAATGAAACTGTTGAAAGAGACAGTATTGGAATGATTGAGAATGAAACTGTTGAAAGAGACAGTATTGGAATGATTGAGAATGAAACTGTTGAAAGAGACAGTATTGAAACGATTGAGAATGAAACTGCTGAAAGAGACAGTATTGAAACGATTGAGAGTGAAACTGTTGAAAGAGACAGTATGGATGCGTGTGACGCATAAGATGATGTAATGTAAAACCAGTTGAGTCTATGATGATAAAAAGGATAGTGAAGAAAATTGAATTAAGCTAAAAATTAATTTTATAGCAGTTTAAGAACGAAACTAAAAGTTGAAGATAAAATGAATTATGCAGTAAGGCATATTTGTAAAAGATCGTGTTATGGTCAGGATGGCCGTGTCTTTGAGTACTGCGCAATATGATGGCATTGGGAAGTCCCATTTTAGCGGGTCGACAGCGTGTTGGTGCGTAATAAGAACACGTGTGCGTTGGTGCGTCTTTAGATAATTGACAGTAATGCACCGTTTTAGCGGGGCGACAGCTTTACGTCGCTGTCGCCGAGTGTGGTTCGGGGGTAGGCTTGAGAGAAATAAGAGACACAAGAGTTAATGGAAACTAATCTTAATGCTACAACATCAGAAGTGGGATCTGGCTCGCTACCTAATACAAATCGCTACAAATGATCCTTGGCGAGTGCCGAACGTGTTAGCAGGAGCGCGTTAGAAATTTTCTTCCTATCAATTTATCGTGCGTTTGCGTCGTTGTGTGAACATAAAGTGTAGCAATAATATTGAAAAGATTTTGTTGGCGCCGACGCATCCGCGTGGCGTGCTACAGTAAATATAATTCTGGCGGAAAATAACATAAAAGGCAGTGCTTTGAGTGCAGCGTTGGAAGGCAGTGCGTCGCAGTGGCTCTCACAAATATGTTATCCTGACATAAATTGGACCGAGTTTAAGGAAATTTTTGTTCAGCGCTTCACCAGTGTAGAAACACCAGCAGCTATGTTTTTGACAATGTTTGACTCTGGAGCGGAGTGTTCGTTGATTAAACAAAAGATAAGTACTCAGTTAGCCGGTAAAAGAATTTACAACGTAGTCATGTTGAAGGGTATCGGGAATGACAGCATTTGTAGTACATTGCAAATACATGGCTACGTAAAAGTTAACAATCAATATATTCAGTATTTGGAGAGCGACATTGTGATTGGTCGAGAAATACTGTCGCAGGGTTTTCATGTCATTGTATCACCGGGAAAATTTGAAATTGTTAGGTCAAAATCTGTAAACTGTTATTCAAATGATGATATATTTTCTAAATTGTATACTGATCTTGTCGGCGAAGATAGGGATAAATTAAATAATTATTGGAAAATTATTCAAAATCTTTTATAAAGGGAGCGAAATATTTCACTTGTCTAGATATGGCAAGCGGATACTACCAAATCCCTTTGCATGAAGAGTCAATAGAGTGTACGGCTTTTTTCACTCCAGGCTGCCAATACGAATTTTTGTCAATGCAGTTTGGTCTTAAAAAATGCACCTTCAGTTTTTGAGCGTACAGTGATGCATACGCTTGGGGAACTTGCGAATATATTTGTATTTGTCTATATGGATGACGTATTGGTGGTGGCTACGACAAAAGCTGAAGCTTTAGAAAGATTACAGATTGCTCTTGATATTCTCACGATAGCTGGATTTATGTTCAATATTAAAAAGTGTTCGTTTCTCAAGTCGACAGTTTAATATTTGGGATACGAAGTGAGCGTAGGCCAAATTTGTCCAAATTCACTTAAAGTTTCAGCGTTAACTGCTCCACCGCCTCCTCAGTCAGTCCCTGCTTTAAGACAATTTATTGGACTAGCGTCTTACTTTCGGCAATTTACACAATGTTGTGTTTCATGAAGCCTTTGTATCTTTTGACATCGGAAAAGATCGAGTTTGTTTGGAAGCCAGAACATGAACAGATAAGACAAAAAGTTATTTCTGTACTTACACAGAAGCCAGTTTTAGTTATTTTTGACCCTAAATATCCAATCGAATTGCATACTGATGCAAGTACTCGTGGATATGGAGCCATCTTCCTACACAAAATTGATAACAAGCCGCATTTTGTTGAATTTTTCAGTAAGGCTACTTCACCTGCTGAATCAAGATACCATTCTTATGAGTTGGAGACCCTTGCGGTTGTCATGGCTATAAAGCATTTTCGTCATTATTTGATGGGAAGAGATTTTGTAGTTTTTACCGATTGCAACTCACTTAAAGCATCAATAACTAAACGTGACCTATCTCCCAGAGCACAAAGATGGTGGGCAAGGTTGCTCGTCCGTTAGGGTTGCTTCCACCATGTGAAACGACACAAGAGGTTGATTTGGCAGAATCAAGAGATCGAGCAGTGCAAAATATATCAGCGGCTGCAGTATATAGCAAGAAACGGTTTGATAAAACCATGGCTAAGGTTATTGGATACGAAGTAGGAGATTTTGTGTTATTAAAGAATGAAGCAAGGCATCAAACGAAGTTAAGTCCAAAGTTTAGGGGACCGTTACAAATAGCTGAATTGTTGGACGGAGATAGATATATCTTAAGGTCATTGACAAATAATAGAAAATACAAATATGCTCATGACGATATAAGGAAATTGCCAGAAGGGTATGTACCACTTAAGTTAGAAAGTAGTGATGAGGATTTGAATAATGATGATAATGAAACTGTTGAAAAAGACAGTATTGAAACGATTGAGAATGAAACTGTTGAAAGAGACAGTATTGGAACGATTGCGAGTGAAACTGTTGAAAGAGTCAGTATTGAAACGATTGAGAGTGGGACTGTTGAAAGAGACAGTATTGAAACGATTGAGAATGAAACTGTTGAAAGAGACAGTATTGAAACGATTGAGAATAAAACTGTGGAAAGGGACAGAATTGAAACGATTGAGAATGAAAAAGACAGTATTGTAACGATTGAGAGTGAAACTGTTGAAAGAGCCAGTATGGATGCCTGAAGGGGCTGATAAGAAAAGTTTTTGCATTTTGACAAGTGCAAAACAAATGTTTTGATCATGGCGTGTGGCGCATAAGTTGATGTAATGTAAAACCGGTTGAGTTTATGATAATGAAAAGGATAGTGAAGAAAGTTTAATTAAGTTAAAGATTAATTTTATAGCAGTTTAAGAAGGAAACTAAAAGTTGAAGATAAAATTTTGTATGAAACCCTGAAGCAAAATTAGTTGTAATCAAAAAAAAAAAAAATGTTAATCTTAAATTACTTTCAAAAATTTATAAAAAAAAGGAATTATGCAGTAAGTCATTTTTGTAAAACTAAACGAGGTCGTGTTATGGTCAGGATGGCCGTGTCGGCGCTTACTAAGTTTGTATGTGTGTGGTTGTAGTTTTCAGTATTTCACTATAATGAACCGCTTTAGCGGGGCGACAGAGTGTCGGCGCGTATTGAGTGTGTATTGGTGCGTCTTTGTATATTTAGCAATAATTATCATCATCAGCATTAGCATCAGCCTTTGTAAGGGTTGATTAAGTTGTCGGTTCTAGGAAGTACCGATTTAGCGGGGCGACAGCGTTGTGTCGCTGTCGCTGAGTGTGGTTCGGGGATAGGCTCGAGAAGAAAAGGAGATACGAGAGTTAGTTGTGTATGAGTTCTGAGAGCGACCGAAACTCACTGCGCTGAATAATGGAAAATAATCTTAATGCTGCAACAAATATATATTCTTGATCAGGGCGACGAGTTGAGTCGATTTAGCCCTGTCCGTCTGTCCGTATGTATGAACGCGTCGATCTCAGAATCTATAAGAGCTAGAGACTTGAAATTTTTTATGTAGGTCCGTGTATAGCACGCGCAGATTGAGTTTGTTTCAAAAAATCGATCAATTTGATCGTTTTAAAGTTATCGAATTAAAACGTTATCAAAAGGCAGTTATAAATTTATATCTCCCACATCTTTATCCTTTTATACTATCCCCGCTTTCCTTCCCTTCCCCACAAACTTGTAAAATCCGTATTACAAATACTAGAGACTTGTGCATTAGCAAATACGTACATATGAATGACATAATCACGCTCTGAAAGTTTGATTAAGAAATTTCATCTACAAAAGAAGTTATTAAACATTTCATTTTCCTTAGTAAAGTCTATGAGCGCAGCCCTATGAGAGTAGGCCACGCTCAGTCGCTGCGCTAACTGCGCAGTCAGCAGAACGCGTTGTTATGCGTATGTGTATGTGTGTATGTGTGTGTGCATGTATTGCTTTTATATATGCATATGTTAAATATGCATAGAATATTTGGAATACCGGCTTTTCGCAGGGTTCAGGGGATCTCCTAGTCGGGTACCGCCGACTCGAGCTTTCTTAGACGGAGCTGATGCGCTTCCCGGCGAAGACGAGTTCGAGGGACTTGGAAAGGGGATCGGGAAAAGTTGCGGCAGCAACAGCGAGGCAATAAGACGCGGCTGATGGTCATGGACGACGCTGGGAGCCCGGATGATGAGGAATACCACCGGAGCATGGCCGTTGAGGGGACGAGACCTCGACCCGCGCCCAGGACATGCACAGCAGGGCCAAGGACACATGTCCAGAACCCCCGCCAGGCGCATGCCGCATATGTGGCCGAAGAGGGCCACTACGCCGTTGAGTGCCGCAACGAGCGCCTGGAGTTTTGTTGGCAAAATGCGGGCGCATCGGCGTGCGAACAGCGACTTGTTGCCAGTCGGAAAACGCCCAGAAGGCACCCGCCATCCAGGGGCGAGCGGGAGCAGCGTCACGGGAGGTCCCCAGACACTGGTGGGTAGTCTTGTGGACGAAGGCACCCAGCTGTCGGGGATTGTGGTCATTGGAGCTGATCCAGCACAAGGCCACCATCGATACTGGAGCCACCAGCGAAAGCAAATGAGCGAAAAGCTGGCCGACAGGCTCCGAGGGGGAGTGGGCGATGAGACACGCCGCACAGAGGCGCGTAAAGTCTGGCAGACGGCAGTTGCAGTCAAGTGGACTCGCAACTGGAGACAAGGATCACGCTGGGGAGTCAGCAGATCCTCCTTCCATTGCTGGTGCTGCCAGGCATGATCGACGATCTGGTGCTGGGCTGGAATTTCTTGGCCAGCATGGGCATCGCGCTGGAGTGCGGCGGCTTGAAGCTGAGAATCAAGCCGAGAAATCCGCTGGAGGAGAAGCTGTCAGTGGCGGTCGGCAGGATGAAAATGAGTCCACAGACGCCGATGGAGACGGGCTCGGAGCGTCAGCAGCCACTCCATGGGGATAAGGAGGCTGAGGCGTTTCGGAGGCGGAAACGTGCGCTATCACGGCAGCCGCTGGGCGAAGAGGCGTGCCGCTTGGTGACGAGCAAAGGCAAACCAGCTGGGACAGGATGTCGCTGGATTGCTAAGCTGTGCCAAGACCTGCGCAGAAGCCCAACAAAGTTTTCGGGCTACAGGAAAGAGGCCGGAAAGGTTTACTCGGCCACTTCCCCGCACCAAGCCGGCCACGGGGACTTGGCTGCGTGGAAACTGTGTGTGCCGACGGAGCGGCGCAAACAAGTTCTGAAGGAGAACCACGACACAGCCAACGCTGGCCACCTTGGGAGCCGACAAACAATTGCTCGGGTGGCAGCGAGGCACTACTGGCCGGGTATGTACCGCGACGTGCGGGCATATGTGCGGCGGTGCAGGCTGTGTCAGCGCTGCAAACAACATGCATCTCCAAGAAGCAGGACAGGAGAGAGCAACCAAAGCTGCTCAGGATCAGACGCGGCACCTAACAATCAACGGCGGCGGCGGTGGAGGCCGGCCGTAGGGGACAAGGTGTGGGCAAAGAAACGCCCCTTGTCCAATGCCGCGGAAGGAGTTGCAGCGAAACTGGCCCCCAAAATAGGGCACGCAGCGTATGTATGAGTGCATGTAGTTGCTGTGCACTCACACATATATGCGAAGGGAAATAGAGAGAGTGTGAGAAATGCATTAGAGATGCAACAACAATGACTCGTTTTCAGCCATAAGGCCAGAGTGTTGGAAGAGCGTGACCTGTAGAGAGTGAGAGAACTAGCTGGTACAGGATCCGTTAATTTCCGAAACTCCGCTGGCGGCAGCGCTGCAGCAGAGGGTATAAAAGGGCATGCATGCATATGAGCATGGCTTTTGTGAAAATTCAACTCTATAGACTTCTGCTACGTAGCTGGATTTCTCGGCCGTCCGGACTTGGGCGTCGGAAGGGTTTGCCCGGCCGATCCTCGCGCACTGGACAGCGACTCCGCTGGAGCTGTGCGCGAATGAGGAGTGAGCCGGATTTCCCAACCGGCGTCAAAGTGTCGGCGCGCCGGAACCAGCCTCGAACGTCGTTTATAGTAGGAGAATTCTCCAACAAAGCCCAGTTGCAGTCACTGGCAGCGGCCAGAGGAGCATCGGCGACCACAGGAGTAGCGGTGACAAGCAGCCGCAGCAGCAGCAGCCAAGAAGTTGAGGAGCAGCCACCACAGCAGCCGCAGTCGCCGCCACAGTCTAAAAATAATTTGTTCATCGCTGCGTACTTACTGCGACGATGGTAAAGGTACAGGGAGGTCAGCCGCGGCAGATGCGAGCCACATGACTGGCGAAATCCAGCGGTCCGGCAAAAGTGTCGGGAGGGCGGACCGGCCGATCCTCGCGCATTGGCCAGCGACTTCGCTGGAGCTGTGCGCGAATGAGGAGTGAGCCGAGAACCCCACCGATATCCGATGTCCGGACCCGGGTCAGTTGTGAACGGCATCTGCAACGGAAGATCGTTTCGTTGCCACCATCCCAGCAGCGAGGAACAGCACAACCATCGGGACAGCAGCAGCCACGCAGCCGCATTGTAACCACGGAGGCTGGCAAAGCAGTGGAAAACGGGTGTTTTATTGCAGCGGCGGGCGTGGCCAGAGGAGAACGCAACCCGGTCCAGGAGAGGGACAACATGGAGAGGATCGCGCTATATAGATTTGGAAGAAAATTGGTAAATTCCTGAGAAAATTTACCTAACACGTTTCAGCCACTTACCTGAAGCACACAGAGTTGATGGAGGCTGGAGCGATCAGCTGTACGCAGAGTTGCGTAGCAGCGGCGCTGTTAACAACAGAGTGTTAACAGCGGCCCTGTGCGTAGCACTGCTTGCAGCTGGAGGAGCGCGGCGAACTGCTTGCTGAAGAGAAGCAAGCAGTGCAAACAAAAGGGAGCGCCAGAAGTGAGTCCCGGACGGATGTTAACACGAAGGCTTCGTGTTTCCCGAAGGAAAGAGGGGAGTGTGAGAAACAATATAGACGGGCACGTAGTGTATGTATAAGTGCATGTATTTGCTGTGCACTTATGCATATATGCGTGCCTGCATGTATTGTTCCACACAGCGACGCGAGTACGATAGTAGCGACCCTCGCTACTGGAAAGGGCGCAGAGAGCGACGTAGTCTGTCTCTGTCGCTCGTATGTGTTCAGCGCATTGCTCGCGTCGCTCTCACGGCGATCATCGGCGACCGTTGGCCGAAGTACCGCTTGTGGCTGCGAGAAAGTAGTGTACACTTTCACTCGTATGCCAATAACGGTGCTTTGGCCAATGAGAAGCTGCCACGCAGATTTCGGCGATTTTTCGCGGACACGAGCGGCAGACAGGCCCCGCTCCAGAGCCGAGCTGGCGCCGTCATAGCGCGAAGCAGGGCCTGCGTCGCTGCTATAAAAAGGCGCCCGCAACTCGGCACCGGGGCAGTCAAAGAAATATAAAAGTGAAAGTATTGAGTGCCGCCGAAACCAAAACGCGAGTGGAAAAGTGACCAGCAAGGACTTCGAGAGGAAGGACATTGCTGCCAAGGACTTCGAGAGGAAGGACATCGCTGGAAGGATATCTACGAGGGATATCCTGGAAGCCTATTGAGGACATAGGCTTGAGACGCGGACACCGGAAGGACATCAGCTGCCACCAACCAGGACATTGGTGCAGCACGGCCAAATCTACAGCATTAGTGGCGGATCCTGGAGCAGGAGCAAAGGTAATGTTTGCGTAGCTGTGCGTAAGAGTGGTGACGGTAGCTTGAGAAGATCTCAAGGTGTGCTTGTGAGCGTATCCAGCCGTAGGAGTCACTGCAATAGCCGAGCGAACCGCCGGAGTGTTCAGTGTGGATCCTGGCGTCACCTGGAGTGCTCAAGCGTATCCTTGGAGAACCAAGAGTGCCGTACCATTTGCCAGAGTGCGTTAAACGTTTGCCTGCGAGCCTGTGCAAAGGTGTGCTTACTAAGCGCTAGTTTTCATAAATAAATATCAAATAGACAAACTTGTAAATTGAGAAAATATACCCAACGCAAACATAAACACACTGCATTGTAATCTATCGCAAGGCGCTACATATAAATTTGTTGGCACGAACGCACAGTCGGCTGAGTCCGGCCCGGCTTAAACTCGGGATAAACCGAGGTTCGTTACAGACAAAAAAAGAAATATAAAACTGAAAGTATTGAGTGCCGACGAAACAAGAACGCGAGTGGAAAAGTGACCAGCAAGGACTTCGAGAGGAAGGACATCGCTGCCAAGGACTTCGAGAGGAAGGACATCGCTGGAAGGATATCTACGAGGGATATCCTGGAAGCCTATTGAGGACATAGGCTTGAGACGCGGACACCGGAAGGACATCAGCTGCCACCAACCAAGACATTGGTGCAGCACGGGCAAATCTACAGCATTAGTGGCGGATCCTGGAGCAGGAGCAAAGGTAACGTTTACGTAGCTGTGCGTAAGAGTGGTGACGGTAGCTTGAGAAGATCTCAAGGTGTGCTTGTGAGCGTATCCAGCCGTAGGAGTCACTGCAATAGCCGAGCGAACCGCCGGAGTGTTCAGTGTGGATCCTGGCGTCACCTGGAGTGCTCAAGCGTATCCTTAAAGAACCAAGAGTGCCGTACCATTTGCCAGAGTGCGTTAAAGGGCTACCTGCGAGCCTGTGAAAAGGTGTGCTTTACTAAGCGCTAGATTTGATAAATAAATATCAAATATATAAACTTGTAAACTGAGAAAATATACCCAAGGCAACCAGAAAACACACTGCATTGTAATTTATCGCAAGGCGCTACATATAAATTTGTTGGCACGAACACAGAGTCGGCTTTGTGTAGCAACTTTGTTGTTAACTTGTAGCAACTTTGTTGTTAACTCTTCCCTCTTTAAATCCGACTTGTCCTCAAGTAGGCTTTAAAAGTATGGGACGTCGTTGATCGGGAGTTGCTGTGGTCTTCTTGCGAATGGTTGTGTTGGAGCGGCGGTGGGTGATAACCCCTTTTCTTCCGAGGTAACTTGCAGTGGAATTTGACTGACGCACAGCTCACGCCCGTTGCAAGATATAGATTTTTCCCATTTGCCACGCCCTCAAGTGGTTTATATAAATTTAGTTTCAGGAAATCAATAAAGAAGGTCAATGATAACATCATCATAAAAAGTTTAGTTTCCTTACCGTTAAAAAAATACAGTTTTTCCGATTTGCCACTACGAGTAAGCAGACATACAATTTTTGGCCAGTTCTTAAAAGTGGTCAAGGTCATTTCATTTCGTGAATCAGTATAAAAATAAACAAGTAAGAAAGCTCTAGTCGGGAGTACCCGACTAGGAGATCCCCTGAACCCTGCGAAGAGCCGATATTCCAAACGTTCTACACTTCTCTTAATATGTGTACATTACGAGCAACACATAAACACACACATACGCTCGCACGCATAAGCACGCGCTCTGCTGACTGCGCAGTTTACGCAGCGACTGCGCTCGGGCTGCAGTAAGAGCTATATTGTGGCTACTTAATTGTTGAAAAAGTTCCTTTATAGATTGACTTGCTTAATCAAACTTTTAGAGCGTGATTACGTCATTCATATATGTGTATGTGCCGAAGCACAAGTCTCTAGCACTTGAAATAAGTTTTTTGCAAATTTGGGGCGAAGGGGGCGTGGCATAAAAAATATAACAAAAATCAAAATTGCATAAACTCCATATTATACTAAATACAAACTTAGGAGTCTCTAGCTTGAAAGATGCGCAAGACATAATTTTATAACTGGTTTTCGATTTCGTTTTTAATCGATAACATTAAAACGATAAAAGTTATCGAATTTTTGAAACAAAATCGATCTGCGCGTGCTATACACGAACCTACATAAAAAATTTAAAGTCTCTAGCACTTATAGATTCTGAGATCGACATACATACGGACAGACGGACGGACCGACTGACGGACAGGGCTAAATCAACTCAGCTCGTCGCCCTGATCAAGAATATATATACTTTATGGGGTCTGCCACGCCTCCTTCTGCCTGTTACATACATTTTAACAAAACCATTATACCCTGTTTTCCCATTTTCAATGGGTTCAGGGTATAACAAGTAAGAAAGCTCTAGTCGGTGGTACCCGATTAGGAGATCCCCTGAACCCTGCGATGAGCCGATATTCCAAACATTTTGTACTTATTTAAAATATATATATACAAGCTCGGCTTGTCACCCTGATCAAAAATATATATACTTTATGGGGTCTGCCACGCCTCCTTCTGCCTGTTACATACATTTTAACAAAACCATTATACCCTGTTTTCCCATTTTCAATGGGTTCAGGGTATAAAAACAAGTAAGAAAGCTCTAGTCGGCGGTACCCGACTAGGAGATCCCCTGAACCCTGCGAAGAGCCGATATTCTAAACATTCTATGCTTATTTAACATATACATATATATAAGAAATACATGCACACACACATACGCATAAGCACGCAGTTAGCGCAGCGACTGCGCTTGGGCTGCAGTATGGCTATATTATGGGAAGTTAATTGTTTAATAAGTTTCACTGTAGATGGACTTTCTCAATCAAACTTTCAGAGCGTGATAATGTCATTTATATGTATGTAATTGCCAAAGGACAAGTCTCTAGTATTTGAAATACGGCTTTTACAAGTTTGGAGGTAATTGAAGGAATGAAGAGGGGGATGGTATCCAAAATGTGACAAAAATAAAAATTTTATAAACTACACATCATACTGAATACAAAATTTGGTGACTCCTGCTCTAAAGATGCGGTAGATATAAATTTATAACTGAATTTCAATAACGTTTTTAATCGATAACTTTATAACGATTAAGTTTATCGATTTTTTGAAACAAACTCGATCTGCGCGTGCTATATCGACGGACAGACGGACAGGGCTAAATCGACTCGGCTTGTCACCCTGACCAAGAATATATATACTATATGGGGTCTGCCACGCCTCCTGTTACATACATTTTAACAAAACCATTATACCCAATGGGTTCAGGGTATAACAAGCAAGAGTGCTCGACTACGAGACTACCCTGAACCCTGGAGAAGAACCAATGCTCCCAACATTCTATGCTTGTTTTACAAATACAAATATTGCGAGCAGCACATACAAGTTAACAATAAAGTTGCTACACAAATCTCGCTCCGATCAACGACCAATACAATAACCAGAATATACCGGATCAGCAGCCTGCAACTCAGCAGTCACTTTCTAAGAATCAAATTTCGAAGAATCTAGCCGTCGCCGGATCAGCAGCAGCGCTGCCGCCGCCAACTCAAAGTTTAGCTAGCTAGGGTAGAATTAACCGATTAACCACGACAGAACAAAACGTTTCTAAGTGCGTGTAATTAGTAATTGTCACGATAAGACAAAACGAACCTTAAGTGACTAAAGTGATTCTTGTAGTGAGACAGACTCCCGTAATCGGCACTCAAGATCAAAACCAAATCGCAACTACAGTTTGCGCAACGTAGGCTCACGCTTTTTACGATCCGTTCGCAGAGCACTTCTTGGAGTAACGTATGGACCGCTGATCCGCGAGTAGGGGATACCAAAAGGGATTAATTCGGCATCATCGGAGATGGAGCACGCACCAATAATAGTTTTATAAGAGAAAGAAAAATAGTGTCTAAGAAAAAATCAAAATAAGTTAGGAAAAAAAAAATTAACAAAATTTATTACGAATATAAGAAGTTAAGAAAATTAATCATGAAAAAATATTAAAATTTTAAATTCTAAGAAGCAACAAAGAAAAAATAATCAATAACTGCAAAACACAAACGTGCTGCAAGAACTCAAACAGTCATCGCCGACTACACTTAAAAATTTGTAATACTTGAACAAAGCAAAATAAAATAAGTCTTACCAATTAAAACTAAAACTACACCATAAATTAATATCTTCACAATCCATATAAAATATAAAATTTATTCTCCTTTTACAATCTCTACACCATAAATATTTTCTACTTATTTTTATTTTCCAAGCATTCCCTCAACATTGCCTTTCACACATAAACACATCCGCTTGTACTAACTAATTATGGCCAACCCAAATAACCTAATACGACCCCCAGTACTCAATGCTGCTGACACCGACGAATTACCAACCAACGCCAATAGCGACGAATATAACCAGAGACAGCAGCAAAGATCAGCAAGTAGACAGACAATGTATCAAAACAATAGAAATGGTGAAACAAATTTTATCGAAAATCATATCGACCGAATAATCAAGGAAAGATTGACAACAATACTAAACAACATGAGTGTAAATATTAATACTAGCGATTTCGCTGAGGCAGCCGCCTATAGTATAGACCCCGACTCTAAAGGCAACATTACTGACTTAGATCGCATCCCTGACATAGTAAAAAGAATGAGAGAATATTCAGGAGACCCAGTTGAGTTTAGCTTATACAGGTTCCAATCAAAAAACTAAAAACCTCCCCGAATATTGCTCAAGCAACGAACAATATTCCGACCTCTTCTTCCACTCTTTCTATACCTACTTTATCTGTCGTTTCGCCTCGAAAGCAAGTTTTCATATTTAGGCTTTCTTCTGACACGACATGTGAAGCTATATCTGCTTTTATTTCTAGTAAATCTGCAGCCAATGTTTTTATTTCGAAGTTTAATTTCGCAACTCCTCGTGAAATTGCTTCATTTAAAATCAATGTGCCCGCTGAATTTTTCACAACTATATGTGACTCCAAATTTTGGCCACCTAATGTAGTTGTGCGTGAATTCAAACACAAGAATCAAAATAGGTTTTCTCCAATATCGTTAAATCCTACTTCGGTTCAATCTTCTTCTAATATTGGATCAAAAAACTAAATTTTGCTCAATCTTATCCGCAACTGTCTTTGATATATCAAAACGTTCGTGGCCTAAATTCTAAGCTCAGAAGACTATTTATACTCATTCCCAAAGTGAAATGAGTATATTGGTTTTGTGCAATGTCCGTCACGCTGTCCGTCCGTCTGTCCGTCTGTCCGTCCGTCCGTCTGTCCGTATGAACGCAAACCATTTGCACAGTTTTAAAGCTAGAGAGCTTAAATTTGGAATATATACTCGTGTATACCCTCGAATTATAAAGTGTCAAGATTTTCCCGATACGCCCACTAGGGGCGTGGCAAATCGGAAAATGCATTTTCCGATATCTCAGAAACACTACTTCTAGAAGTGCTAGAGAGTTGCAATTTGGAATGTAGACTCGTGTTGACAACTCAAGATGAAAAAGCTATAGCGGATATATCTACGCCCATTGGGGGCGTGGCAAATCGGCAAAAACTGTATCTTCTACAGTATTAAAGTTAGAACGCCCAAATAGGTTACTGCTACGATCCTATGAAGATCGACTAAAAAACTTTATGTCCACGCCTACTAGGGGCGTGGCAAATCGGATCTGACGATATAGTGATTTTTCAAATTCTATAATATTTTGAGCACTATGAATGCTAAAGACTTGAAACTTGGTATATATACTCGGGTTGACAATCCAAGTTGAAAATCGGGAAAAACTGTACGATTTTCCGATTCTCAGTGAGAAAATCAAAATTTTATGATAATATTACTGCTGATCTCCTCTATTGATTTCCAAAAATTATATATGTACGAATTGTGGGCGTGGCAATGGGATTGATCTGTGCGGGTGTGAATGAGTATCGTGCAGTCGGTAGCGCCCGACTGCAACGTTTTTACTTGTTATACTCATTCACAAAGTGAAATGAGTATATTGGTTTTGTGCAATGTCCGTCACGCTGTCCGTCCGTCTGTCCGTCTGTCCGTCTGTCCGTATGAACGCAAACCATTTGCACAGTTTTGAAGCTAGAGAGTTGAAATTTGGAATATATACTCGTGTATACCCTCGAATTATAAAGTGTCAAGATTTTCCCGATACGCCCACTAGGGGCGTGGCAAATCGGAAAATGCATTTGCCCATACCTCAGAAACACTACTTCTAGAAGTGCTAGAGAGTTGCAATTTGGAATATATACTCGTGTTGACAACCCAAGATCAAAAAGCTATGGCGGATATATCTACGCCCATTGGGGGCGTGGCAAATCGGGTAAAACTGTATCTTCTACAGTTTTAAAGCTACAACGCCCAAATTTGGCACGTAGGTTACTGATACGATCCTATGAAGATCGACCAAAAATCTATATATCCACGCCTACTAGGGGCGTGGCAAATCGGATCTGACTATATAGTGATTTTTCAAATTCTGTAATATTTTGAGCACTATTGATGCTAGAGACTTGAAACTTGGTATATATACTCGGGTTGACAACCCAAGTTGGAAAAGATATGGCGGATATATCTACGCCCATAGGGGGCGTGGCAAACCGCAAAAGTTTGTAGCTCCTACAGTTTTAGAGCTAGAAGCTTCAAAATTGGATGGTAAGTTACTGGTGAGCTCCTCTATCGATGACCCAAAAATAATTTTTACGCCCCTTATGGGGTATGCCCGGCTAAAAAATACCCTGTAATTTTCGCATTTTTTAAGTGCAAGCATCCAAATTTCACACTTACGTTACCCTTCACTACTTCTAAGAACTGGCCAAAAATTATATGTCTACGCCTACTGGGGGCGTGGCAAATCGGGAAAAACTATACGTTTTTCCGATTCTCAGTGAGAAAATCAGAATTATATACAGATATTACTGATGCTGAGATTATTGGAGTTAAAATAACTCTTCCATCTTGTTCCCTATTTATTACTTTTTCATATATCCCCCCCCTCTTCTGATGTTCAAGTTTATGCTCAACATATAACTTGCATTAAAAAAATTTATGGACATGTTAATAATAATGATATGTTTCTTGTGTTGGGTGACTTTAATATACCTTCTTCCACTCTTTCTATACCTACTTTATCTGTCGTTTCGCCTCGAAAGCAAGTTTTCCTTTTTAGGCTTTCTTCTGACACGAAATGTGAAGCTATATCTGCTTTTATTTCTAGTAAATCTGCAGCCAATGTTTTTATTTCGAAGTTTAATTTCGCGACTCCTCGTGAAATTGCTTCATTCAAAATCAATGTGCCCGCTGAATTTTTCACAACTATATGTGACTCCAAATTTTGGCCACCTAATGTAGTTGTGCGTGAATTCAAACACAAGAATCAAAATAGGTTTTCTACAATATCGTTAAATCCTACTTCGGTTCAATCTTCTTCTAATATTGGATCAAAAAACTACATTTTGCTCAATCTTCTCCGCAACTGTCTATGATATATCAAAACGTTCGCGGCCTGAATTCTAAACTCAGAAGACTATTTTTGAGTAGTTTTTGTATAAATTCTGAAATTATTGCTCTTACAGAAACGTGGCTAAGTCCGAATGTTTGTAGTAGCGAGATTCTCTCAAATGATTTCACCATTTATAGACACGATCGATTAATACGAAGAGGTGGTGGATTGGTGTTAAATCCAATATCCTCACAGAATCTTTTATTTTTTCGTCACCACATGATGTCGAGATTATTGGAGTTAAAATAACTCTTATATCGTGTTCCCTATTTAATACTTGTTCATATATCCCTCCCTCATCCGATGTTCAAGTTTATGCTCAACATATAACTTGCATTAAAGAAATTTATGGACATGTTAATGATAATGATATGTTTCTTGTGTTGGGTGACTTTAATATACCTAACACTTCTTGGTCCTCCAGTCCTAACTCTAGTTTTCTTATTCCTACATTAGATCATTACCACTTCAATGAATTATTCTCGCTTTCTATGTTTCAGATGAACACTATTTCTAATCATCTGAATCGTTCACTTGATCTTGTTTTTAATAATGATGACTCTAGCATTACTGTCTCTAGATAGATCATCACCTTTTTGTATACCTGAGGATATACATCATCCCACTTTGGAGGTACAATTATCCATAAGTACTCCTCCAGTTTTCACACCTAAAACTTTAAAATAATGTCGTTGTTCTAATAAGTGTAATTTTTTTTTGCTTAATCAACTTATTAACGCAACAGATTGGTCTCCTTTATATAAGTCAGTTGACATTAATTTGGCATTTTCGTGCGTAGCCAACAAAGTTCACCGCGGCTCTTGTTGCATACCACGAGCATCGTGTTTTTCGTCCCGTTTTGTGCATTCGCTGACCACTGTGCGCATTTCATGCTGTCGCTGTTTTCGTTTTGCATGTGTGTGCGTTATTTTTCTTGCGGAGTGCGCGCGCAACTTTAACTGTTAATTTCGCTTACATGAGCCGTTCTGCTCTGTTTATCTGCCTCTGACCTGATCCGGCAGATAACCGGGGAGATCAAACTGACCACCGTATATGGTCCTCCATATCGTGGGGCCAGTTTCGCTGCAACTCCATCCGCGGCATTGGACAAGTGGCGTTCCTTTGCCCACACCTTGTCCCCTACAGCCGGCTTCCACTGTTGCCTCCGTAGATTGTAGTGCCGCGTCTGATCCTGAGCAGCTTTGGTTGCTCTCTCCTGTCCTGCTTCTTGGAGTTGGCTGTTATTGCAGCGCTGACACAGCTGGCACCGCCGTACATATGCCCGCACGTCGCGGTACATACCCGGCCAGTAGTGCCTCGCTGCCACCCGAGCAATTGTTTGTCGGCTCCCAAGGTGGCCAGCGTTGGCTGCGTCGTGGTTCTCCTTCAGAACTTGTTTGCGCCGCTCCGTCGGCACACACAGTTTCCACGCAGCCACGTCCTTGTGGCCGGCTTGGTGCGGGATGTGCCGGTAAACCTTTCCGGCCTCTTCCCTGTAGCCATTATACTTTGTTGGGCTTCTGCGCAGGTCCTGGCACAGCTTAGCAATCCAGCGACATCCTGTCCCAGCTGGTTTGCCTTTGCTCGTCACCAAGCGGCACGCCTCTTCGCCCAGCGACTGCCGTGATAGCGCACGTTTCTGCCTCCGAAACGCCTCAGCCTCCTTATCCTCATGGAGTGGCTGCTGACGCTCCGAGCTCGTCTCCATCGGCGTCTGTGGACTCATATTCATCCTGCCGACCGCCACTGACAGCTTCTCCTCCAGCTGCCCGCTTAGCTGCGGATTTCTCGGCTTGATTCTCAGCTTCAAGCCGCCGCACTCCAGCGCGATGCCCATGCTGGCCAAGAAACTCCAGCCCAGCACCAGATCGTCGATCATGCCTGGCAGCACCAGCAATGGAATGAGGATCTGCTGACTCCCCAGCGTGATCCTCGTCTCCAGTTGCGAGTCCACATGACTGCAACTGCCGTCTGCCAGACTTACGCGTCTTTGTGTGGCGCCTCTTACGCCCACTCCTCGGAGCCTGTCGGCCAGCTTTTCGCTCACAAAGCTGCTGGTGGCTCCAGTATCGATGGTGGCCTTATGCTGATCAGCTCCAATGACCACCATCGCCGACAGCTGGGTGCCTTCATCCACAAGACTACCCACTAATGTCTGGGGGCCTCCGTGACGCTGCTCCCGCTCGCCCCTGGATGGCGGGTGCCTCTGGGCGTTTTCCGACTGGCAGCAAGTCGCTGTTCGCACGCCGATGCGCCCGCATTGCCAGCAAAAGTCCAGGCGCTCGTTGCGGCACTCAACGGCGTAGTGGCCCTCTTGGCCACATATCCGGCATGCCCTGGCAGGGTTCTGGACATGTGTCCTTGGCCCTGCTGTGCATGTCCTGGGCGCGGGTCGAGGTCTCGTCCCCTCAACGGTCATGCTCCGGTGGTATTCCTCATCATCCGGGCTCCCAGCGTCGTCCATGACCATCAGCCGCGTCTTATTGCCTCGCTGTTGCTGCCGCAACTTTTCCCGATCCCTTTCCAGGTCCTCGAACTCGTTCGCCAGCAGCATCAGCTCCGTCAGGTTACAGAACTGATATGGGCTCGCCCATCATCTGTCTCCGTCGAGCAACTTCGTCCTTCAACTCTTCCATATAGTCCCTGGGCAGAAATAACTCCTGGAAGCTTCTGACGAACGTTTCCCACGCTGTCCAGTGCCTGTTGTTGGCCACGTACCACTTCAAGGCCATGCCTTTGAGCAGCTCTGGCATCGCCCTCGGGATCAGGTCCAGATCCAGACCATATGCGTCGGCCGACCACTCCACCTGCTCCAAAAACTCCAGCGGCTTCGTTGTGCCATCGAAGCGGAAGCCCCATTCTCGCACCTGCTTGGCGACCTTTGGGTACTCCAGCGCTGTGCAGCTCGGCCCTCGTGGCCTTATTTCTGGTTGCGGGGTGGATGTGGCTCTCCACGATCCTTGTTGCATCTCTTGCAGGCGGGCGGCGGCGGCACTGGTGGATGGCAGAGACAATTGTGCCACGTTCACGATTTCATCTTGCTCACCCAGCTCGTTTTCCTCGACGGCGGTCAGTGCTTCGTCTCTCAGCGGCGAATGGCGTCCATGTAGCTTCGCAATCTCTGCGATCCTGATTGAATAAGGAATCCTTCCCTCATTCATTGTGACCCACTCGCCGAACTGCCTCCGCATTGCGTCCAGAGTGCCAGTCAAACTTATACGGAACTCGATCCCGTAGCGCAGCACATCATCCTTCTTGAGATTATATACCCAAGCTCGCACCATTTTTCTACACTGATTATATTATGACTGTATTTATCGCAGGGCCCCACGTTGGGCGCCAGTTGTAACGAACCTCGGTTTATCCCGAGTTTAAGCCGGGCCGGACTCAGCCGACTGTGCGTTCGTGCCAACAAATTTATATGTGGCGCCTTGCGATAGATTACAATGCAGTGTGTTTATGTTTGCGTTGGGTATATTTTCTCAATTTACAAGTTTGTCTATTTGATATTTATTTATCAAAACTAGCGCTTAGTAAGCACACCTTTGCACAGGCTCGCAGGCAAACGTTTAACGCACTCTGGCAAATGGTACGGCACTCTTGGTTCTCCAAGGATACGCTTGAGCACTCCAGGTGACGCCAGGATCCACACTGAACACTCCGGCGGTTCGCTCGGCTATTGCAGTGACTCCTACGGCTGGACACGCTCACAAGCACACCATGAGATCTTCTCAAGCTACCGTCACCACTCTTACGCACAGCTACGCAAACGTTACCTTTGCTCCTGCTCCAGGATCCGCCACTAATGCTGTAGATTTGGCCGTGCTGCACCAATGTCCTGGTTGGTGGCAGCTGATGTCCTTCCGGTGTCCGCGTCTCAAGCCTATGTCCTCAATAGGCGTCCAGGATATCCCTCGTAGATATCCTTCCAGCGATGTCCTTCCTCTCGAAGTCCTTGGCCGCGATGTCCTTCCTCTCGAAGTCCTTGGCAGCGATGTCCTTCCTCTCGAAGTCCTTGCTGGTCACTTTTCCACTCGCGTTCTTGTTACGTCGGCACTCAATACTTTAACTTTCACTTTTACTTGACTGTCCCGGTGCCGAGTTGCGGGCGCCTTTTTATAGCAGCGACGCAGGCCCTGCTTCGCGCTATGACGGCGCCGGCTCGGCTCTGGAGCGGGGCCTGTCTGCCGCTCGTGTCCGCGAAAACGGCAGTATCACGTGATTTAGCGCGATGCCAAATCGCCGAAATCTGCGTGGCAGCCTCTCATTGGCCAAAGCACCGTTATTGGCATACGAGTGAAAGTGTACAGTACTTTCTCGCAGCCACAAGCGGTACTTCGGCCAACGGTCGCCGATGATCGCCGTGAGAGCGACACGAGCAATGCGCTGAACACATACGAGCGACAGAGACAGACTACGTCGCTCTCTGCGCCCTTTCCAGTAGCGAGGGTCGCTACTATCGTACTCGCGTCGCTGTGTGGAACAATACATGCAGGCACGCATATATGCATAAGTGCACAGCAAATACATGCACTTATACATACACTACGTGCCCGTCTATATTGTTCCTCACACTACATTAGATCATTACCTCTTCAATGAATTATTCTCGCTTTCTATGTTTCAGATGAACTCTATTTCTAATCATCTGAATCGTTCACTTGATCTTATTTTTAATAATGATGACTCTAGCATTACTGTCTCTAGATAGATCATCACCTTTTTGTATTCCTGAGGATATACATCATCCCACTTTGGAGGTACAATTATCCATAAGTACTCCTCCAGTTTTCACACCTAAAATTTTAAAATAATGTCGTTGTTCTAATAAGTGTAATTTTTTTTTGCTGAATCAACTTATTAACGCAACAGATTGGTCTCCTTTATATTCATTAATTTGGCATTTTCGTGCGTAGCCAACAAAGTTCACCGCGGCTCTTGAACTTTGGGCGCTCTGCGTTGTTGTTGCATACCACGAGCATCGTGTTTTTCGTCCCGTTTTGTGCATTCGCTGACCACTGTGCGCATTTCATGCTGTCGCTGTTTTCGTTTTGCATGTGTGTGCGTTATTTTTCTTGCGGAGTGCGCGCGCAACTTTAACTGTTAATTTCGCTTATGCTCGATATGGCTTGAGGTCCGCCACATGAGCCGTTCTGCTCCGTTTATCTGCCTCTGACCTGATCCGGCAGATAACCGGGGAGATCAAACTGACCACCGTATATGGTCCTCCATATCGTGAGGCCAGTTTCGCTGCAACTCCATCCGCGGCCGGCTTCCACTGCCGCCGCCGTAGATTGTAGTGCCGCGTCTGATCCTGAGCATTTCTCTCCTGCCCTGCTTCTTGGTGTTGGCTGTTATTGCAGCGCCGCACATATGCCCGCACGTCGCAGTACATACCCGGCCAGTAGTACCTGCCACCCGAGCAATTGTTCTTCGGCTCCCAAGGTGGCCAGCGTTGGCTGTGTCGTGGTTCTCCTTTATAACTTGTATGCGTCGCTCCGTCGGCACACACAGTTTCCACGCAGCCAAGTCCTTGTGGCCGGCTTGGCGTGGGATGTGCCGGTAAACCTTTCCGGCCTCTTCTCTGTAGCCCGGGAACTTTTTTGGGCTTCTGCGCAGTTCCTGGCACAACTTGCAAAGGAGATGATTTTGTCGTAGTCCCGTCCGGTGACACCAGCACATATTGTGTTATCAAATTCTCACATAACCAGCAACTAACAAGTTTCATATGCGCATAATCAGCTACTTGCCAAATGTTACATGATTTGTTGCAGCATGTCATATTGGCAATTCGGATTAAGAAACCGAAACGAAAGAAGCAGATCAATAGAAAACAGAAGTAAGAAAGCTCTAGTCGGCGGTACCCGATTAGGAGATCCCCTGAACCCTGCGAAGAGCCGATATTCCAAACATTCTATGCTTATTTAACATATACATATATATATATAAGAAATACATGCACATACACAAACACACACACATACGCATAAGCACGCAGTTAGCGCAGCGACTGCGCTTGGGCTGCAGTATAGCTATATTATGGGAAGTTAATTGTTTAATAAGTTTCATTGTAGATGGACTTTCTCAATCAAACTTTCAGAGCGTAATAATGTCATTTATATGTATGTAATTGCCAAAGGACAAGTCTCTAGTATTTGAAATGCGGCTTTTACAAGTTTGGGGGTAATTGAAGGAATGAAGAGGGGGATGGTATCCAAAATGTGACAAAAATAAAAATTTTATAAACTACACATTATACTGAATACAAAATTTGGTGACTCCAGCTCTAAAGATGCGGTAGATATAAATATATAACTGAATTTCAATAACGTTTTTAATCGATAACTTTATAACGATTAAGTTTATCGATTTTTTGAAACAAACTCGATCTGCGCGTGCTATATCGACGCGTTCAAACATACGGACAGACGGACGGACGGACAGACGGACAGGGCTAAATCGACTCGGCTTGTCACCCTGACCAAGAATATATATACTATATGGGGTCTGCCACGCCTCCTGTTACATACATTTTAACAAAACCATTATACCCTCATTTTCCATTTTCAATGGGTTCAGGGTATAACAAGCAAGAGTGCTCGACTACGAGACTACCCTGAACCCTGGAGAAGAACCAATGCTCAAAACATTCTATGCTTGTTTAAAAATACAAATATTGCGAGCAGCACATACAAGTTAACAACAAAGTTGCTACACAAATCTCGCTCCGATCAACGACCAATACAATAACCAGAATATAGCGGATCAGCAGCCTGCAACTCAGCAGTCACTTTCTAAGAATCAAATTTCGAAGAATCTAGCCGTCGCCGGATCAGCAGCAGCGCTGCCGCCGCCAACTCAAAGTTTAGCTAGCTAGGGTAGAATTAACCGATTAACCACGACAGAACAAAACGTTTCTAAGTGCGTGTAATTAGTAATTGTCACGATAAGACAAAACGAATCTTAAGTGACTAAAGTGATTCTTGTAGTGAGACAGACTCCCGTAATCGGCACTCAAGATCAAAACCAAATCGCAACTACAGTTTGCGCAACGTGGGCTCACGCTTTGTACGATTCGTTCGCTGAGCACTTCTTGGAGTAACGTATGGACCGCTGATCCGCGAGTAGGGGATACCAAAAGGGATTAATTCGGCATCATCGGAGATGGAGCACGCACCAATAATAGTTTTGTACGAGAAAGAAAAATAGTGTCTAAGAAAAAATCAAAATAAGTTAGGAAAAAAAAAAATAAACAAAATTTATTACGAATATAAGAAGTTAAGAAAATTAATCATGAAAATATATTAAAATTTTAAATTCTAAGAAGCAACAAAGAAAAGATAATCAATAACTGCAAAACACAAACGCGCTGCAAGAACTCAAACAGTCATCGCCGACTACACTTAAAAATTTGTAATACTTGAACAAAGCAAAATAAAATAAGTCTTACCAATTAAAACTAAAACTACACCATAAATTAATATCTTCACAATCCATATAAAATATAAAATTTATTCTCCTTTTACAATCTCTACACCATAAATATTTTTTGCTTATTTTTATTTTCCAAGCATTCCCTCAATATTGCCTTTCACACATAAACACATCCGCTTGTACTAACTAATTATGGCCAACCCAAATAACCTAATACGACCCCCAGTACTCAATGCCGTTGACACAGACGAATTACCAACCAACGCCAATAGCGACGAATATAACCAGAGACAGCAGCAAAGATCAGCAAGTAGACAGACAATGTATCAAAACAATAGAAATGGTGAAACAAATTTTATCAAAATCATATCGACCGAATAATCAATGAAAGATTGACAACAATACTAAACAACATGAGTGTAAATATTAATACTAGCGATTTCGCTGAGGCAGCCGCCTATAGTATAGACCCCGACTCTAGAGGCAACATTACTGACTTAGATCGCATCCCTGACATAGTAAAAAGAATGAGAGAATTTTCAGGAGACCCAGTTGAGTTTAGCTTATACAGGTTCCAATCAAAAAACTAAAAACCTCCCCGAATATTGCTCAAGCAACGAACAATATTCCGACCTCTTCTTCCACTCTTTCTATACCTACTTTATCTGTCGTTGCGCCTCGAAAGCAAGTTTTCCTATTTAGGCTTTCTTCTGACACGACATGTGAAGCTATATCTGCTTTTATTTCTAGTAAATCTGCAGCCAATGTTTTTATTTCGAAGTTTAATTTCGCAACTCCTCGTGAAATTGCTTCATTTAAAATCAATGTGCCCGCTGAATTTTTCACAACTATATGTGAGTCCAAATTTTGGCCACCTAATGTAGTTGTGCGTGAATTCAAACACAAGAATCAAAATAGGTTTTCTCCAATATCGTTAAATCCTACTTCGGTTCAATCTTCTTCTAATATTGAATCAAAAAACTAAATTTTGCTCAATCTTATCCGCAACTGTCTTTGATATATCAAAACGTTCGCGGCCTAAATTCTAAGCTCAGAAGACTATTTTTGAGTAGTTTTTGTATAAATTCTTAAATTATATTATGCTCTCACAGAAACGTGGCTAAGTCCGAATGTTTATAATAGTGAGATTCTCTCTAATGATTTCACCATTTATAGACACGATCGACTGCTACGTAGAGGTGGTGGTGTCTTGATTGGTGTTAAATGCAATATCCTCTCAGAATCTTTTATTTTTTCGTTACCTTATGATGTCGAGATTATTGGAGTTAAAATAACTCTTCCATCGTGTTCCCTATTTAATACTTGTTCATATATCCCTCCCTCATCCGATGTTCAAGTTTATGCTCAACATACAACCTGCATTACAGAAATTTATGGACATGTTAATGATAATGATATGTTTCTTGTGTTGGGTGACTTTAATATACCTAACACTTCTTGGTCCTCCAGTCCTAACTCTAGTTTTCTTATTCCTACTGTAACGAACCTCGGTTTATCCCGAGTTTAAGCCGGGCCGGACTCAGCCGACTGTGCGTTCGTGCCAACAAATTTATATGTGGCGCCTTGCGATAGATTACAATGCAGTGTGTTTATGTTTGCGTTGGGTATATTTTCTCAATTTACAAGTTTGTCTATTTGATATTTATTTATCAAAACTAGCGCTTAGTAAGCACACCTTTGCACAGGCTCGCAGGCAAACGTTTAACGCACTCTGGCAAATGGTACGGCACTCTTGGTTCTCCAAGGATACGCTTGAGCACTCCAGGTGACGCCAGGATCCACACTGAACACTCCGGCGGTTCGCTCGGCTATTGCAGTGACTCCTACGGCTGGATACGCTCACAAGCACACCTTGAGATCTTCTCAAGCTACCGTCACCACTCTTACGCACAGCTACGCAAACGTTACCTTTGCTCCTGCTCCAGGATCCGCCACTAATGCTGTAGATTTGGCCGTGCTGCACCAATGTCCTGGTTGGTGGCAGCTGATGTCCTTCCGGTGTCCGCGTCTCAAGCCTATGTCCTCAATAGGCGTCCAGGATATCCCTCGTAGATATCCTTCCAGCGATGTCCTTCCTCTCGAAGTCCTTGGCAGTGATGTCCTTCCTCTCGAAGTCCTTGGCAGCGATGTCCTTCCTCTCGAAGTCCTTGCTGGTCACTTTTCCACTCGCGTTCTTGTTACGTCGGCACTCAATACTTTAACTTTCACTTTTACTTGACTGTCCCGGTGCCGAGTTGCGGGCGCCTTTTTATAGCAGCGACGCAGGCCCTGCTTCGCGCTATGACGGCGCCGGCTCGGCTCTGGAGCGGGGCCTGTCTGCCGCTCGTGTCCGCGAAAACGGCAGTATCACGTGATTTAGCGCGATGCCAAATCGCCGAAATCTGCGTGGCAGCCTCTCATTGGCCAAAGCACCGTTATTGGCATACGAGTGAAAGTGTACACTACTTTCTCGCAGCCACAAGCGGTACTTCGGCCAACGGTCGCCGATGATCGCCGTGAGAGCGACGCGAGCAATGCGCTGAACACATACGAGCGACAGAGACAGACTACGTCGCTCTCTGCGCCCTTTCCAGTAGCGAGGGTCGCTACTATCGTACTCGCGTCGCTGTGTGGAACAATACATGCAGGCACGCATATATGCATAAGTGCACAGCAAATACATGCACTTATACATACACTACGTGCCCGTCTATATTGTTCCTCACACTCCCCTCTTCCTTCGGGAAACACGAAGCCTTCGTGTTAACATCCGTCCGGGACTCACTTCTGGCGCTCCTTTTGTTTGCACTGCTTGCTTCTCTTCAGCAAGCAGTTCGCCGCGCTCCTCCAGCTGCAAGCAGTGCTACGCACAGGGCCGCTGTTAACACTCTGTTGTTAACAGCTCCGCTGCTACGCAACTCTGCGTACAGCTGATCGCTCCAGCCTCCAGCAACTCTGTGTGCTGTAAGTGGCTAAAACGTGTTCGGTAAATCTTCTCAGAAATTTACCAAATTTTTTCCAAAGTTATATAGCGCGATCCTCTTCATGTTGTCCCTCTCCTGGACCGGGTTGCATTCTCCTGTGGCGACGCCCGCCGTTGCAGAAAACACCCGTTTTCCACTGCTTTGCTAGCCTCCGTGGTTACAATGCGGCTGCGTGGCTGCTGCTGTCCCGATGGTTGTGCTGTTCCTTGCTGCTGGGATGGTGGCAACGAAACGATCTTCCGTTGCAGATGCCGTTCACAACTGACCCGGGTCTGGACATCGGATATCGGTGGGGTTCTCGGCTCACTCCTCATTCGCGCACAGCTCCAGCGAAGTCGCTGGCCAATGCGCGAGGATCGGCCGGTCCGCCCTCCCGACACCTTTGCCGGACCGCTGGATTTCGCCAGTCATGTGGCTCGCATCTGCCGCGGCTGACCTCCCTGTACCTGTACCATCGTCGCAGTAAGTACGCAGCGATGAACAAATTATTTTTAGACTGTGGCGGCGACTGCGGCTGCTGTGGTGGCTGCTCCTCAACTTCTTGGCTGCTGCTGCTGCGGCTGCTGGTCACCGCTACTCCTCTGGTCGCCGATGCTCCTCTGGCCGCTGCCAGTGACTGTAACTGGGCTTTGTTGGAGAATTCTTCTACTATAGACGACGTTCGAGGCTGGTTCCGGCGCGCCGACACTTTGACGCCGGTTGGGAAACCCTTCCGACGCCCAAGTCCGGACGGCCGAGAAGTCCAGCTACGTAGCAGAAGTCTATAGAGTTGAATTTTCACAAAAAGCCATGCTCATATGCATGCATGCCCTTTTATACCCTCTGCTGCAGCGCTGCCGCCAGCGGAGTGTCGGAAATTAACGGATCCTGCACCAGCTAGTTCTCTCACTCTCTACAGCTCACGCTCTTCCAACACTCTGGCCTTATGGCTGAACACGAGGCATTGTTGTTGCATCTCTAATGCATTTCTCACACTCTCTCTATTTCCCTTCGCATATATGTGTGAGTGCACAGCAACTACATGCACTCATACATACGCTGCGTGCCCTATTTTGTTGTTGGCCGTTTTGCATGTCGCTAGCATCGACACCTTCGTGTCATCTCGTGCGCTAGCGATCGTGCGTAGCCGACAAAGTTCAGTAGCCTTTCGCCACGGCTGTTGAACTTTGGGCGCTCTGCGTTGTTGTTGCCTACCACGCTCGTCGTGGTTTTTCGCCCCGTTTTTGCGCATGCGCTGACCACTGTGCGCCTTGCATGCTGTCGCTGTTTTCGTTCTGCGCGCTCTTTTTCGGCTCGGGTGCGTGACGTTGTTGTTTTTGCAGGGTGCGCGCGCAACTCAAACGGTTTCGGCCGTGCCTGTTGTTGTTGTGCCGTTTCGTAGCTGACGATTATTATTTTGCTGCTGCGCATGCGCCCCCGTTTCGTGTGTGTGCGCGCGCAAATTCAAACAACTTTGTTGTTGTGTTCACAACATTTGTGCGCGCGCGCACATACAAACAACTTTGTTGTTCCGCTCACAACATTTTTGCTGTTTTTGCCGTGGATTTGATTTGTGCGGCCGATGTTAATTTTTGTTTATGTTTTAAAAAAACTTTTCCCCTACATACATATATAGGTTTTTTTCCCCCTACATACATATATAGGTTTTTGGCTAATACACATAGCTATGTGTATTCACTCCTTTTTTTTTTTTTTTTTTATAAACTGGCTGGCAACTCACCCGCTTCTGCTCGATATGGCTTGAGGTCCGCCACATGAGCCGTCCTGCTCCGTTTATCTGCCTCTGAAGTGATCCGGCAGATAACCGGGGAGATCAAACTGACCACCGTATATGGTCCTCCATATCGTGGGGCCAGTTTCGCTGCAACTCCATCCGCGGCATTGGACAAGTGGCGTTCCTTTGCCCACACCTTGTCCCCTACAGCCGGCTTCCACTGTTGCCTCCGTAGATTGTAGTGCCGCGTCTGATCCTGAGCAGCTTTGGTTGCTCTCTCCTGTCCTGCTTCTTGGAGTTGGCTGTTATTGCAGCGCTGACACAGCTGGCACCGCCGTACATATGCCCGCACGTCGCGGTACATACCCGGCCAGTAGTGCCTCGCTGCCACCCGAGCAATTGTTTGTCGGCTCCCAAGGTGGCCAGCGTTGGCTGCGTCGTGGTTCTCCTTCAGAACTTGTTTGCGCCGCTCCGTCGGCACACACAGTTTCCACGCAGCCACGTCCTTGTGGCCGGCTTGGTGCGGGATGTGCCGGTAAACCTTTCCGGCCTCTTCCCTGTAGCCATTATACTTTGTTGGGCTTCTGCGCAGGTCCTGGCACAGCTTAGCAATCCAGCGACATCCTGTCCCAGCTGGTTTGCCTTTGCTCGTCACCAAGCGGCACGCCTCTTCGCCCAGCGACTGCCGTGATAGCGCACGTTTCTGCCTCCGAAACGCCTCAGCCTCCTTATCCTCATGGAGTGGCTGCTGACGCTCCGAGCTCGTCTCCATCGGCGTCTGTGGACTCATATTCATCCTGCCGACCGCCACTGACAGCTTCTCCTCCAGCTGCCCGCTTAGCTGCGGATTTCTCGGCTTGATTCTCAGCTTCAAGCCGCCGCACTCCAGCGCGATGCCCATGCTGGCCAAGAAACTCCAGCCCAGCACCAGATCGTCGATCATGCCTGGCAGCACCAGCAATGGAATGAGGATCTGCTGACTCCCCAGCGTGATCCTCGTCTCCAGTTGCGAGTCCACATGACTGCAACTGCCGTCTGCCAGACTTACGCGTCTTTGTGTGGCGCCTCTTACGCCCACTCCTCGGAGCCTGTCGGCCAGCTTTTCGCTCACAAAGCTGCTGGTGGCTCCAGTATCGATGGTGGCCTTATGCTGATCAGCTCCAATGACCACCATCGCCGACAGCTGGGTGCCTTCATCCACAAGACTACCCACTAATGTCTGGGGGCCTCCGTGACGCTGCTCCCGCTCGCCCCTGGATGGCGGGTGACTCTGAGCGTTTTCCGACTGGCAGCAAGTCGCTGTTCGCACGCCGATGCGCCCGCATTGCCAGCAAAACTCCAGGCGCTCGTTGCGGCACTCAACGGCGTAGTGGCCCTCTTGGCCACATATCCGGCATGCCCTGGCAGGGTTCTGGACATGTGTCCTTGGCCCTGCTGTGCATGTCCTGGGCGCGGGTCGAGGTCTCGTCCCCTCAACGGTCATGCTCCGGTGGTATTCCTCATCATCCGGGCTCCCAGCGTCGTCCATGACCATCAGCCGCGTCTTATTGCCTCGCTGTTGCTGCCGCAACTTTTCCCGATCCCTTTCCAGGTCCTCGAACTCGTTCGCCAGCAGCATCAGCTCCGTCAGGTTACAGAACTGATATGGGCGAGCATATGCGCGCAGATCGGGCAAACTATTGTTGTAAATAGTTTTTAGCTCGCGATCTGCCGCATAGCGTAGTGGCCGCATCAAGGTTTGCATATCCACCATGTAAACCTTGAAGGGCTCGCCCATCATCTGTCTCCGTCGAGCAACTTCGTCCTTCAACTCTTCCATATAGTCCCTGGGCAGAAATAACTCCTGGAAGCTTCTGACGAACGTTTCCCACGCTGTCCAGTGCCTGTTGTTGGCCACGTACCACTTCAAGGCCATGCCTTTGAGCAGCTCTGGCATCGCCCTCGGGATCAGGTCCAGATCCAGACCATATGCGTCGGCCGACCACTCCACCTGCTCCAAAAACTCCAGCGGCTTCGTTGTGCCATCGAAGCGGAAGCCCCATTCTCGCACCTGCTTGGCGACCTTTGGGTACTCCAGCGCTGTGCAGCTCGGCCCTCGTGGCCTTATTTCTGGTTGCGGGGTGGATGTGGCTCTCCACGATCCTTGTTGCATCTCTTGCAGGCGGGCGGCGGCGGCACTGGTGGATGGCAGAGACAATTGTGCCACGTTCACGATTTCATCTTGCTCACCCAGCTCGTTTTCCTCGACGGCGGTCAGTGCTTCGTCTCTCAGCGGCGAATGGCGTCCATGTAGCTTCGCAATCTCTGCGATCCTGATTGAATAAGGAATCCTTCCCTCATTCATTGTGACCCACTCGCCGAACTGCCTCCGCATTGCGTCCAGAGTGCCAGTCAAACTTATACGGAACTCGATCCCGTAGCGCAGCACATCATCCTTCTTGAGATTATATACCCAAGCTCGCACCATTTTTCTACACTGATTATATTATGACTGTATTTATCGCAGGGCCCCACGTTGGGCGCCAGTTGTAACGAACCTCGGTTTATCCCGAGTTTAAGCCGGGCCGGACTCAGCCGACTGTGCGTTCGTGCCAACAAATTTATATGTGGCGCCTTGCGATAGATTACAATGCAGTGTGTTTATGTTTGCGTTGGGTATATTTTCTCAATTTACAAGTTTGTCTATTTGATATTTATTTATCAAAACTAGCGCTTAGTAAGCACACCTTTGCACAGGCTCGCAGGCAAACGTTTAACGCACTCTGGCAAATGGTACGGCACTCTTGGTTCTCCAAGGATACGCTTGAGCACTCCAGGTGACGCCAGGATCCACACTGAACACTCCGGCGGTTCGCTCGGCTATTGCAGTGACTCCTACGGCTGGACACGCTCACAAGCACACCATGAGATCTTCTCAAGCTACCGTCACCACTCTTACGCACAGCTACGCAAACGTTACCTTTGCTCCTGCTCCAGGATCCGCCACTAATGCTGTAGATTTGGCCGTGCTGCACCAATGTCCTGGTTGGTGGCAGCTGATGTCCTTCCGGTGTCCGCGTCTCAAGCCTATGTCCTCAATAGGCGTCCAGGATATCCCTCGTAGATATCCTTCCAGCGATGTCCTTCCTCTCGAAGTCCTTGGCCGCGATGTCCTTCCTCTCGAAGTCCTTGGCAGCGATGTCCTTCCTCTCGAAGTCCTTGCTGGTCACTTTTCCACTCGCGTTCTTGTTACGTCGGCACTCAATACTTTAACTTTCACTTTTACTTGACTGTCCCGGTGCCGAGTTGCGGGCGCCTTTTTATAGCAGCGACGCAGGCCCTGCTTCGCGCTATGACGGCGCCGGCTCGGCTCTGGAGCGGGGCCTGTCTGCCGCTCGTGTCCGCGAAAACGGCAGTATCACGTGATTTAGCGCGATGCCAAATCGCCGAAATCTGCGTGGCAGCCTCTCATTGGCCAAAGCACCGTTATTGGCATACGAGTGAAAGTGTACAGTACTTTCTCGCAGCCACAAGCGGTACTTCGGCCAACGGTCGCCGATGATCGCCGTGAGAGCGACGCGAGCAATGCGCTGAACACATACGAGCGACAGAGACAGACTACGTCGCTCTCTGCGCCCTTTCCAGTAGCGAGGGTCGCTACTATCGTACTCGCGTCGCTGTGTGGAACAATACATGCAGGCACGCATATATGCATAAGTGCACAGCAAATACATGCACTTATACATACACTACGTGCCCGTCTATATTGTTCCTCACACTACATTAGATCATTACCTCTTCAATGAATTATTCTCGCTTTCTATGTTTCAGATGAACTCTATTTCTAATCATCTGAATCGTTCACTTGATCTTATTTTTAATAATGATGACTCTAGCATTACTGTCTCTAGATAGATCATCACCTTTTTGTATTCCTGAGGATATACATCATCCCACTTTGGAGGTACAATTATCCATAAGTACTCCTCCAGTTTTCACACCTAAAATTTTAAAATAATGTCGTTGTTCTAATAAGTGTAATTTTTTTTTCTGAATCAACTTATTAACGCAACAGATTGGTCTCCTTTATATTCATTAATTTGGCATTTTCGTGCGTAGCCAACAAAGTTCACCGCGGCTCTTGAACTTTGGGCGCTCTGCGTTGTTGTTGCATACCACGAGCATCGTGTTTTTCGTCCCGTTTTGTGCATTCGCTGACCACTGTGCGCATTTCATGCTGTCGCTGTTTTCGTTTTGCATGTGTGTGCGTTATTTTTCTTGCGGAGTGCGCGCGCAACTTTAACTGTTAATTTCGCTTATGCTCGATATGGCTTGAGGTCCGCCACATGAGCCGTTCTGCTCCGTTTATCTGCCTCTGACCTGATCCGGCAGATAACCGGGGAGATCAAACTGACCACCGTATATGGTCCTCCATATCGTGAGGCCAGTTTCGCTGCAACTCCATCCGCGGCCGGCTTCCACTGCCGCCGCCGTAGATTGTAGTGCCGCGTCTGATCCTGAGCATTTCTCTCCTGCCCTGCTTCTTGGTGTTGGCTGTTATTGCAGCGCCGCACATATGCCCGCACGTCGCAGTACATACCCGGCCAGTAGTACCTGCCACCCGAGCAATTGTTCTTCGGCTCCCAAGGTGGCCAGCGTTGGCTGTGTCGTGGTTCTCCTTTATAACTTGTATGCGTCGCTCCGTCGGCACACACAGTTTCCACGCAGCCAAGTCCTTGTGGCCGGCTTGGCGTGGGATGTGCCGGTAAACCTTTCCGGCCTCTTCTCTGTAGCCCGGGAACTTTTTTGGGCTTCTGCGCAGTTCCTGGCACAACTTGCAAAGGAGATGATTTTGTCGTAGTCCCGTCCGGTGACACCAGCACATATTGTGTTATCAAATTCTCACATAACCAGCAACTAACAAGTTTCATATGCGCATAATCAGCTACTTGCCAATTGTTACATAATATGTTGCAGCATGTCATATTGGCAATTCGAATTAAGAAACCGAAACGATAGAAGCAGATCAATAGAAAACAGAAGTAAGAAAGCTCTAGTCGGCGGTACCCGACTAGGAGATCCCCTGAACCCTGCGAAGAGCCGATATTCCAAACATTCTATGCTTATTTAACATATACATATATATATATAAGAAATACATGCACATACACAAACACACACACATACGCATAAGCACGCAGTTAGCGCAGCGACTGCGCTTGGGCTGCAGTATGGCTATATTATGGGAAGTTAATTGTTTAATAAGTTTCATTGTAGATGGACTTTCTCAACCAAACTTTCAGAGCGTGATAATGTCATTTATATGTATGTAATTGCCAAAGGACAAGTCTCTAGTATTTGAAATGCGGCTTTTACAAGTTTGGGGGTAATTGAAGGAATGAAGAGGGGGATGGTATCCAAAATGTGACAAAAATAAAAATTTTATAAACTACACATTATACTGAATACAAAATTTGGTGACTCCAGCTCTAAAGATGCGGTAGATATAAATTTATAAATGAATTTCAATAACGTTTTTAATCGATAACTTTATAACGATTAAGTTTATCGATTTTTTGAAACAAACTCGATATGCGCGTGCTATATCGACGCGTTCAAACATACGGACAGACGGACGGACGGACGGACGGACAGACGGACAGGGCTAAATCGACTCGGCTTGTCACCCTGATCAAGAATATATATACTATATGGGGTCTGCCACGCCTCCTGTTACATACATTTTAACAAAACCATTATACCCAATGGGTTCAGGGTATAACAAGCAAGAGTGCTCGACTACGAGACTACCCTGAACCCTGGAGAAGAACCAATGCTCCCAACATTCTATGCTTGTTTTACAAATACAAATATTGCGAGCAGCACATACAAGTTAACAACAAAGTTGCTACACAAATCTCGCTCCGATCAACGACCAATGCAATAACCAGAACATACCGGATCAGCAGCCTGCAACTCAGCAGTCACTTTCTAAGAATCAAATTTCGAAGAATCTAGCCGTCGCCGGATCAGCAGCAGCGCTGCCGCTGCCAACTCAAAGTTTAGCTAGCTAGGGTAGAATTAACCGATTAACCACGACAGAACAAAACGTTTCTAAATGCGTGTAATCAGTAATTGTCACGATAAGACAAAACGAATCTTAAGTGACTAAAGTGATTCTTGTAGTGAGACAGACTCCCGTAATAGGCACTCAAGATCAAAACCAAATCGCAACTATAGTTTGCGCAACGTGGGCTCACGCTTTTTACGATCCGTTCGCAGAGCACTTCTTGGAGTAACGTATGGACCGCTGATCCGCGAGTAGGGGATACCAAAAGGGATTAATTCGGCATCATCGGAGAAGGAGCACGCACCAATAATAGTTTTGTAAGAGAAAGAAAAATAGTGTCTAAGAAAAAATCAAAATAAGTTAGGAAAAAAAAAATAAACAAAATTTATTACGAATATAAGAAGTTAAGAAAATTAATCATGAAAATATATTAAAATTTTAAATTCTAAGAAGCAACAAAGAAAAAATAATAAATAATAAACTGCAAAACACAAACGCGCTGCAAGAACTCAACCAGTCATCGCCGACTAGTTTTTACACTTAATAAATATTTCACTTAAAAATTTGTAATACTTGAACAAAGCAAAATAAAATAAGTCTTACCAATTAAAACTAAAACTACACCATAAATTAATATCTTCACAATCCATATAAAATATAAAATTTATTCTCCTTTTACAATCTCTACACCATAAATATTTTTTGCTTATTTTTATTTTCCAAGCATTCCCTCAATATTGCCTTTCACACATAAACACATCCGCTTGTACTAACTAATTATGGCCAACCCAAATAACCTAATACGACCCCCAGTACTCAATGCCGTTGACACAGACGAATTACCAACCAACGCCAATAGCGACGAATATAACCAGAGACAGCAGCAAAGATCAGCAAGTAGACAGACAATGTATCAAAACAATAGAAATGGTGAAACAAATTTTATCAAAATCATATCGACCGAATAATCAATGAAAGATTGACAACAATACTAAACAACATGAGTGTAAATATTAATACTAGCGATTTCGCTGAGGCAGCCGCCTATAGTATAGACCCCGACTCTAGAGGCAACATTACTGACTTAGATCGCATCCCTGACATAGTAAAAAGAATGAGAGAATTTTCAGGAGACCCAGTTGAGTTTAGCTTATACAGGTTCCAATCAAAAAACTAAAAACCTCCCCGAATATTGCTCAAGCAACGAACAATATTCCGACCTCTTCTTCCACTCTTTCTATACCTACTTTATCTGTCGTTGCGCCTCGAAAGCAAGTTTTCCTATTTAGGCTTTCTTCTGACACGACATGTGAAGCTATATCTGCTTTTATTTCTAGTAAATTTGCAGCCAATGTTTTTATTTCGAAGTTTAATTTCGCGACTCCTCGTGAAATTGCTTCATTCAAAATCAATGTGCCCGCTGAATTTTTCACAACTATATGTGAGTCCAAATTTTGGCCACCTAATGTAGTTGTGCGTGAATTCAAACACAAGAATCAAAATAGGTTTTCTCCAATATCGTTAAATCCTACTTCGGTTCAATCTTCTTCTAATATTGAATCAAAAAACTAAATTTTGCTCAATCTTATCCGCAACTGTCTTTGATATATCAAAACGTTTGCGGCCTAAATTCTAAGCTCAGAAGACTATTTTTGAGTAGTTTTTGTATAAATTCTTAAATTATATTATGCTCTCACAGAAACGTGGCTAAGTCCGAATGTTTATAATAGTGAGATTCTCTCTAATGATTTCACCATTTATAGACACGATCGACTGCTACGTAGAGGTGGTGGTGTCTTGATTGGTGTTAAATGCAATATCCTCTCAGAATCTTTTATTTTTTCGTTACCTTATGATGTCGAGATTATTGGAGTTAAAATAACTCTTCCATCGTGTTCCCTATTTAATACTTGTTCATATATCCCTCCCTCATCCGATGTTCAAGTTTATGCTCAACATATAACTTGCATTAAAGAAATTTATGGACATGTTAATGATAATGATATGTTTCTTGTTTTGGGTGACTTTAATATACCTAACACTTCTTGGTCCTCCAGTCCTAACTCTAGTTTTCTTATTCCTACATTAGATCATTACCTCTTCAATGAATTATTCTCGCTTTCTATGTTTCAGATGAACTCTATTTCTAATCATCTGAATCGTTCACTTGATCTAGTTTTTATTAATAATGACTCTAGCATTACTGTCTCTAGATAGATCATCACTTTTTTGTATACCTGAGGATATACATCATCCCACTTTGGTGGTACAATTATCCATAAGTACTCCTCCAGTTTTCACACCTAAAATTTTAAAATAATGTCGTTGTTCTAATAAGTGTAATTTTTTTTTTGCTTAATCAACTTATTAATGCAACAGATTGGTCTCCTTTATATAAGTCAGTTGACATTAATTTGGCAATAACTTTTTATACCCTGAACCCATTGAAAATGGGAAATCAGGGTATAATGGTTTTGTTAAAATGTATGTAACAGGCAGAAGGAGGCGTGGCAGACCCCTTAAAGTATATATATTCTTGATCAGCTCGACGAACTGAGTCGATATAGCCATGTCCGTCTGTCCGTCCGTCCGTCTGTCCGTCTGTCCGTATGTATGAACGCGTCGATCTCAGAATCTATAAGAGCTAGAGACTTGAAATTTTTTATGTAGATCCGTATATAGCACACGCAGATCGAGTTTGTTTCAAAATATCGATAAATGTGATCGTTTTAAAGTTATCGATTTAAAACGTTATCGAAATGCAGTTATAAATTTATGTCTCCGAAATCTTTAGAGCTAAAGTGCTCAAATTTTATTAGTATTAGTATGATATAGAGTTTATACAATTTGGTTTTTGTCAAATTTTGGATACCATCCTCCCATTCCTTTCCTTCCCCACAAACTTGTAAAAACCGTATTTCAAATACTAGAGACTTGTGCTTTGGCAAATACATACATATAATTGACATAATTACGCTGTGAAAGTTTGATTAAGAAAGTCCATGTACAAAAGAAGTTATTAAACATTTCATTTCCCATAGTAAAGCCTATGAGCGCAGCCCACGCTCAGTCTCTGCACTAACTGCGCAGCCAGCAGAGAGTTCGCTTATGTGTGCGTGCATGCGTGCGTGTGTGTGTGTGTATGTATGTGTGTGTGCATGTGTTGATTATATATATATGTTAAATAAGCATAGAATGTTTGGAATATCGGCTCTTCGCAGGGTTCAGGGGATCTCCTAGTCGGGTACCGCCGACTAGAGCTTTCTTACTTGTTTCTATAACACTTTAAACTATCTTTTAGATGAGTGTGTTCCTATGTGTCTCCCTATGCCCGTTTCTAATAAAACCCCCTGGTTTACTCAGACTCTTTCTAATTTAATAAATATTAAGTCTAAATATTTAAAAAAAATTAAAAAGTCTGGTTCTGGTGTAGACTGGTCTAAATATTCCATAGCCAAGTCGATTCTTAATATTTTAAATTCTCGGTGTTATGAGAATTACCTTTTTCGTTGCAAAAGGCAGTTTGTTCGTGATCCTAAGAAATTCTATTCATACGTAAACATGAAGCGTATGTCTTCTAGTTTACCTTCCTCATTTTTCCTTGGATCGGACAAAACTTGTAATGATCATGATTCCTCGTTAGATCCCTACACCACTTCATACCCTTACTTAATTTCAACAACTAATATTATTAATGCTTCTAAAGATTCCCCAGCTTCTCTGACTTCAGCCATTCGGTCATTGAAATCATCTTTTTATACTCATTCACAAAGTGAAATGAGTATATTGGTTTTGTGCAATGTCCGTCACGCTTTCCGTCCGTCTGTCCGTCTGTCCGTATGAACGCAAACCATTTTCAAAGTTTTGAAGCTAGAGAGTTGAAATTTGGAATATATACTCGTGTATACCCTCGAATTATAAAGTGTCAAGATTTTCCCGATACGCCCACTAGGGGCGTGACAAATCGGAAAATGCATTTTCCGATATCTCAGAAACACTACTTCTAGAAGCGCTAGAGAGTTGCAATTTGGAATGTAGACTCGTGTTGACAACTCAAGATGAAAAAGCTATGGCGGATATATTTACGCCCATTGGGGGCGTGGCAAATTGGATAAAACTGTATCTTCTACAGTTTTAAAGCTAGAACGCCCAAATTTAGCACGTAGGTTACTGCTATGATTCTATGAAGTTCGAACGAAAAACTATATATCCACGCCTATTAGGGGCGTGGCAAATCGGATCTGACTATATAGTGATTTTTCAGATTCTGCTATATTTTGAGCTCTATTTATGCTAGAGACTTGAAATTTGGTATATATACTCGGGTTGACAATCCAAGTTAAAAAAGATATGGCGGGTATATCTACACCCATAGGGGGCGTGGCAAACCGCAAAAGCGTATAGCTCCTACAGTTATAGAGCAAGAAGCTTCAAAATTGGATGGTTGAGTTACTAGTGAGCTCCTCTATCGATGACCCAAAAATAATTTTTACGCCCCTTTTGGGGCATGCCCGACTAAAAAATACCCTGTAATTTTCGCATTTTTTGGGTGTAAGCATCCAAATTTCACACTTACGTTACCCTTCACTACTTCTAAGAGCTGCCCCAACACTATATGTCTACGCCTACTGGGGGCGTGGGAAATCGGGATAAACTGTACGTTTTTATACTCATTCACAAAGTGAAATGAGTATATTGGTTTTGTGCAATGTCCGTCACGCTGTCCGTCCGTCTGTCCGTCTGCCCGTCTGTCCGTCTGTCCGTATGAACGCAAACCATTTGCATAGTTTTTAAGCTAGAGAGTTGAAATTTGTAATATATACTCGTGTATATCCTCGAATTATAAAGTGTCAAGATTTTCCCGATACGCCCACTAGGGGCGTGGCAAATCGGAAAATGCTTTTTCCCATATCTCAGAAACACTACTTCTAGAAGTGCTAGAGAGTTGCAATTTAGAATGTGGACTCGTGTTGACAACTCAAGATGCAAAAGCTATGGCGGATATATCTACGCCCATTGGGGGCTTGGCAAATCGGGTAAAACTGTATCTTCTACAGTTTTCAAGCTCAATGCCAAAATTTGGCACGTAGGTTACTGCTTAGATCCTATGGAGATCAAACAAAAAACTATATATCCACGCCTACTAGGGGCGTGGCAAATCGGATCTGACTATATTGTGATTTTTCAAGTTCTGTAATATTTTGAGCACTATGACTTCTAAAGGCTTGAAATTTAATATATATACTCGGGTTGACAACCCAAGTTGAAAAAGATACGGCGGATATATCTACGCCCATAGGGGGCGTGGCAAACCGCAAAAGCTTATAGCTTCTACAGTTTTAGAGCTAGAAGCTTCAAAATTGGATGGTTGAGTTACTGGTGAGCTTCTCTATCGATAACCAAAAAATAATTTTTACGCCCTTTATGGGGTATGCCCGGCTAAATAATACCCTGTAATTTTCGCATATTTTTAGTGTAAGCATCACACATACGTTACCCTTCACTACATCTAAGAACTGGCCAAAAATTATATGACTACGCCCACTGGGGGCGTGGCAAAGCGGGAAAAACTGTACGCTTTTCCGATTCTCAGTGAGAAAATCAAAGTTTTATGACGATGTTACTGCTGATCTATTGAGTTCTAAAAAATTATATGTGTACAAACGAATTGTGGGCGTGGCAATGGGCGTGATCTGTGCGGGTGTGAATGAGTATCCCGCAGTCGGTAGCGCCTGACTGCAACGTTCTTACTTGTTCCGATTCTCAGTGAGAAAATCAAAATTTTATGACGATATTACTGCTGATTTCCTCTATTGATTTCCAAAAAATTTTATATGTACAATCAAATTGGGGGCGTGGCAATGGGCGTGATCTGTGCGGGTGTGAATGAGTATTTCGCAGTCGGTAGCGCCCGACTGCAACGTTCTTACTTGTTTTCTCCTGGAGCTGATAATATTCCCAGTTGTGTAATTAATGAATGTAGTGGTTCGCTTCAGACACCATTACTAAAACTATTTAATTTGTCGCTGGAAACCTCTGTTTTTCCGTCGATTTGGAAAGAGTCTTTCATCATCCCTCTATATAAAAAAGGTGGGAGGTCTGACATTTCTAATTATAGAGGTATTGCAAAACTATCTGCTATTCCAAAATTATTTGAAACAAGTAAGAACGTTGCAGTCGGGCGCTACCGACTGCGGGATACTCATTCATACCTGCACAGATCACGCCCATTGCCACGCCCACAATTAGTTTGTACACATATAATTTTTTGGAACTCAATAGATCAGCAGTAACATCGTCATAAAACTTTGATTTTCTCACTGAGTATCGGAAAAGCGTACAGTTTTTCCCGATTTGCCACGCCCCCAGTGGGCGTAGACATCTAATTTTTGGCCAGTTCTTAGAAGTAGTGAAGGGTAACGTAAGTGTTAAATTTGGATGCTTACACTCAAAAAATGCGAAAATTACAGGGTATTATTTAGCCGGGCATGCCCCAAAAGGGGCGTAAAAATTATTTTTGGGTCATCGATAGAGGAGCTCACTAGTAACTCAACCATCCAATTTTGAAGCTTTTAGCTCTAAAACTGTAGGAGCTATAAACTTTTGCGGTTTGCCACGCCCCCTATGGGCGTAGATATATCCGCCATATCTTTTTCATCTTGGCTTGTCAACCCGAGTATATATACCAAGTTTCAAGTCTCTAGCATCAATAGTCCTCAAAATATTACAGAATTTGAAAACTCACTATATAGTTAGATCCGATTTGCCACGCCCCTAGTAGGCGTGGACATCGATCGATCTTCATAGGATCGTAGCAGTAACCTACGTGCCAAATTTGGACGTTCTAGCTTTAAAACTGTAGAAGATACAGTTTTACCCGATTTGCCACGCCCTCAATGGGCGTAGATATATCCGCCATAGCTTTTTCTTCTTGAGTTGTCAACACGAGTCCACATTCTAAATTGCAACTCTCTAGCACTTCTAGAAGTAGTGTTTCTGAGACATCGGAAAATGCATTTTCCGATTTGCCACGCCCCTGGTGGGCGTATCGAGAAAATATTGACACTTTATAATTCGAAGGTATACACGAGTATATATTCCAAGTTTCAACTCTCTAGCTTCAAAACTGTGCAAATGGTTTGCGTTCATACGGACAGACGGACAGACGGACGGACGGACAGACGGACAGACGGACGGACAGCGTGACGGACATTGCACAAAACCAATATACTCATTTCATTTTGTGAATGAGTATAAAAATAATAACATCTACCTTACAACATTTTTATACTCATTCACAAAGTGAAATGAGTATATTGGTTTTGTGCAATGTCCGTCACGCTGTCCGTCCGTCTGTCCGTCTGTCCGTCCGTCCGTCTGTCCGTATGAACGCAAACCATTTGCACAGTTTTGAAGCTAGAGAGTTGAAACTTGGAATATATACTCGTGTATACCTTCGAATTATAAAGTGTCAAGATTTTACCGATACGCCCACTAGGGGCGTGGCAAATCGGAAAATGCATTTTCCGATATCTCAGAAATACTACTTCTAGAAGTGCTAGAGAGTTGCAATTTGAAATGTAGACTTGTGTTGATAACTCAAGATGAAGAAGCTATAACGGATATATCTACGCCCATTGGGGGCGTGGCAAATCGGGTAAAACTGTATCTTCTACAGTTTTAAAGCTAGAAAGCCCAAATTTGGCACGTAAGTTACTGCTATGATCCTATGAAGATCGACCAAAAATCTATATATCCTATATATATCTGACTATATAGTGAGTTTTCAAATTCTGTAATATTTTGAGCACTATTGATGCTAGAGACTTGAAATTTGGTATATATACTCGGGTTGATAACCCAAGACGAAAAAGATATGGCGGATATATCTACGCCCATAGGGGGCGTGGAAAACCGCAAAAGCTTATAGCTCCTACAGTTTAAGAGCTAGAAGCTTCAAAATTGGGTGGTGAGATACTGGTGGCTCCTCTATCGATGATCCAAAAATAATTTTTACGCCCCTTTTGGGGCATGCCCGGCTAAATAATACCCTGTAATTTTCGCATTTTTTGAGTGTAAGCATCCAAATTTAACACTTACGTTACCCTTCACTACTTCTAAAAACTGGCCAAAAATTATATGTCTACGCCCACTGGGGGCGTGGCAAATCGGGAAAAACTGTATGATTTTCCGATTCTCAGTGAGAAAATCAAAATTTTATGACGATATTACTGCTGATCTCTTGTATTGATTTTCCAAAAATTATATGTGTACAAACCAAGTGTGGGCGTGGCAATGGGCGTGATCTATGTGGGTGTGAATGAGTATTCCGCAGTCGGTAGCGCCCGACTGCAACGTTCTTACTTGTTGTAAATCGATTATTTCACCATCGCAGCATGGTTTTGTTCGAAATCGATCTACTTCCACTAATCTATTAGAATTTACTTCCCTAGTCAATGACAGTTTTTTAAATAAAATGCAAACTGATGTTATATATACTGATTTCAGTAAAGCATTTCAATCAGTACACCACGATATATTACTTCAAAAGCTTGATCACTTAGGATTTTCCCCTAAACTTCTTTCTTGGATTTCATCCTATTTAAAAGGTAGAACCCAAAGAGTTGTGTTGAGAACAGCTTTTTCGAAACTTGTTTTCGTTTCGTCGGGTGTACCTCAGGGTAGTCATTTGGGTCCGCTACTTTTTTCCGTATTTATAAATGACCTTCCAAATTGCATATCGAATTCAAAGATATTTATGTATGCTAATTCACTTGATCATCTACGTCTTCAAGATTATCTTAATTCCTTCCAACTTTGGTGTGTGGCTAATCGGTTACATTTAAATTGTTCTAAATGTTTGACAATGACCTTCTGTCGTACTATTCCATACATTGCTTATTATTCAATTAATAATTATTCCTTGCAACGTATTTTTGTGTACTTTTTGACTCGAAACTTAATTTTAATTCTCATATCTCAACCATCAAAATCAAAGCCAAAAGTGTTCTTGGCTTTATTAAATGTTGGACAAAAGAATTCAAGGATCCATTCATTACCAAACTTCTTTATGTTTCGCTGGTACGACCTATTTTAGAATATCGTTCAATTATATGGTCTCCACAGCGTAAATTGTATCAGGATCGTATTGAATCGATCCAGAAACAGTTTCTACTCTTTGCCTTACGAGATCTAAACTGGGACCCCAATCTTCGTTTACCGTCTTATCTTAGTAGGCTTGTTCTTTTTGATCTTCCATCATTAATCAATCGTAGAACTATCCTGGGGATTGATTGATCATGCCTGTTATTGCAACTTAATTTTTCTGTTCCTTCCAGAACCACCAGACACTTTCGTCCGTTGTATTTACCATTGTGCACTTCAGATTAATCTTTGCATAGCGCGTTTCACGTTTTATGTGTTAACTACAAAAAAAAAATTTATCACGTGTTTTCCTTTGAACTCTTTCTACCTTTAATTAAATCCTTGCTTTCAGATCATCTTAGGGAAATCACGCACAGGAGTAAGCAGGTGCACATTTGTTCATTTGTAGTAATTGAGCTTAACGCTTATAATAAGCATCTCCTTGAACTGCAACGAGCTAACATAGATATTCAGTTAATATTAGATCCCTATGCTTGCTGCAGTTACGTCGTTAATTATCTTAACATGTCTCAGAGAGGTATTTCAAAGTTAATGCGTGAAGCAGTTAGTGAGAATCGATAAATTTGATCGTTTTAAAGTTATCGATTTAAAACGTTATCGAAATGCAGTTATAATTTTATATCTCCCACATCTTTAGTGCCAAAATCTCCAAATTTTGTATGTAGTAACTAACTCCGCAGTTAGCAGAGCGCGTGCTTATGCGTGCGTGCTGTGTGCTTCTTCTTATTGACCAATTCGATGTCCATTATCAAAAAGGGAATTGAATGTGGTGGCCGATGCTCCCTCCCGGCAACCTGTACAGATCTCCCAATAAGCAAAATGAATAAGCAAAAATGAAATTGGATCGCGAGGATGTCAAAGGATCGCCAAGTAGCCAGCGAAATTCACTGACTACGTTTAAAAGAATGGACAGCTGTATCGGAGCCTAGGACACCGCACAGCCAAAGACGAGAACTACATTCCATGGAAACTCTGCGTCCCCGTTGGTCAGAGGGGCAGGGTGTTGCGAGAATGCCACGACGCTGCCACGGCCGGACATCAAGGCGTGAGGAAGACGGCAGCCAGGCTGACCCAAAGGTCAGCATGTTTCGAGACGCAGCCAAGTATGTGAGGCGCTGCGAGACATGCTAAAAGTTCAAAAGCGAGCAACAAAAACCAGCCGGCCAGATGCTAACAAGACAGGTGGCTGAGCCCATGGGGGTTTTGTGTGCCGATTTTGTAGGACCCTAGTTTGAACTGCTTGAAAGTCGACCATCAGTCCAGACAATGTGGCTCGGTTGGCTGCCGACTCTAAGGAGTCAAGCATAACACGCTTCTCCACCTCGGCAACTCCAGCACATTGCAAGCAGTAGCTCTGTCAGCTCTGCCAATACTCAGCGCAAGTTATGCCATCAGCATCACTTCCCACAATGTCAGCTGACACCATACCATTTGCATCACTTCCAGTAACTATAGTTGACACAAAAGGTTTACAATCTTCTTTAATGTAGAAAATCCATTAACCATAAGTGTCATAAGAATTAGAAAATCAAAGACCAGAAGTGTCATAAGAATTGTGGACACTTATTGAATAGACTTGCTGTGTTGGTGATCAGTAGTATATTAATTTTATTCTTCTGAGCCAGTGTTTTTATATACTGACTCATGCATAATTTCATCCCTTAAATCTAGCTTATCTATTGCTGAGTTTGTAAGGCTCAGCGTTGGTCTTTATCTATTCTTAGCCTATCGCAGAGTTTATAAGGCTCAGCGTTGGTGATTGTGTACTCTTAACTTATCGCAAAGTTTGTAAGGCTCAGCGTTAATGTTTGTGTACTTAGCCTATTTCTAGATTCCAAACATGTGACCCTTCTCATTTCTGCGTACTTCAGCCATTCTGCGGAGGGCCAGAAAATGTGACAGTCAGCAATTGATATCTCTGGTTTCTTTTCTTAATGATATATAGGAAAATAAAAACTATTACAATTATTATTAATCCTAACGAGATGTGTCCATTCATCGTGTGGAAGACCAGATCCTCAATGTGTACTTTTTGACGGTATAATTCCTTTATGTTTTGTTGTAGCCGTTGTAGTTCTACTGAGTTGTTTATTACAATGTGTTGAAGTGGCGTCGGAACCCATACGTTGTTGTGGTCAATTATTTTGAGGAAAAGTGGCGAGTACCTCGCAGTATCTGTTGACGCTACCTGCTGCGGCGTAATTATGTTGATATTACCTATCCTGGCCAAACATCCAGCAGACAGTTCGATTATGCCTTGGTTAGGTAAAAGGGTCATCTCTTCGTAGTTTCCGCATATGATATGGGCTGACTTCGTCTCAAATACTTTAAAGAGCCACCGGTTTTTTCCGTTCAGTTTTTTAACGAAAGAGTCCTCCTCGTACTCGATCATCTTGCACGGTTGCTTGTTGCTCGGTTTTAAAGACGATATTTCACAACTTCCCTCACATAGGTACGTGTCCTCGTCTTCATGCCGACAACGACTTACTTCTGTTTCAGTCATTGAGTGATACGCATTTATCTCAGTATTGAAGATAATGAATTTAGCTTTAACTTTCGGAATCATCTTTCTTCCATCGAGCACGAGTGGTATAGGTACTGCTTCGAAGAGATTGGCATGCTGATTGATATATATTGGCAGTCTTGCGTCTATGACTAGCATGTTGTCCTTGAATATCGCTTGTGCGTTCATTAGCTTTTACACTAATTGAAGCCTCTTCGCAGAATTTCAGCCCGGAAGGAGTTGGTTTCTTTTTAGCTTCTTTTGAATGTGGTCGAGTTCGGTCAGCATTTTATTTGGTTCGACCAGCGACGGGTGAACTCTTCCGTGGTTAATATCCGTCACAAGGGCGATTACTGCTGACTGAAGGTCTTCGGTTTCATCAATCCATTTTCGTACTTGGGTGATTAACATGAAGAATTTTACAGAGTCTTTGTAAATAAAGAAGTTCCCTTTCATTGTGTTTGCCATCTTGTTTATTTCCATTGTGACTTTTTTAAAGTTTTTATTTACCTCTTCTGTGGTAGCTCTCACTAGGTTTGAGGTTGCATTGATTATTGATGTCTGGTTGTTGACATAATCATTTACGCGTTTTTCGTTTTTGATAATTGTCTGCATGTTCTCTTTAATTCTATTTGCAGTGCCATGTCGAAAAACATTATAAACCATTTTTTTCTATCCGCTGTTTGGGTGATGATTTTATTTTTCTCCTTTATATTTTTTATTTTTGACTTTATAGTTTGTCTCACTGTTTTACAATATTCGTCGTATTCACCCAATTTTTCGCAAATGATGTCCGTTTTACTCATGAGCTCATCCGCTTGCTTCAAAACTTCGAAGTTTGCTTGCGTGTTGTAGTAAAACAGTAACTGCCAGCTTGACGACACGACTTCTACCTTTCCAAGATTGTCCATTAACATTGCTGTGTGTTGATCCATATCCTGGATTTTTGCCGTGCTTGTATTTGTGCCAGTTATTATGGTGGTACTTGCTACTTGCAATATCATTAGCAAGCTGAAAATCGTCGCTTTTCCTGTCGTCAACTTTGCTGATCGTGTTTTCATCCGTTCTTTTGGAGGGTCGGCTTGCTTATCCTTATCTTGAGTCGGTAGCAAACAGATCTTGTTAATTGTTCTTTTGACTTCACCCATATTTGTTTTTACTGTTACTACTCGAACTTTATCATCTTGTCCTTTTGTAGTTTTCGTTATCTTTCCCATGGGCCATCTAGCGGGATGCGTGTTTTCTTGTTTTAGTAAAACCTGGCCTTCCATGGGGTTTGATTTTTCTTGCTGCCATTTGGTTCGCTGTTGTAGTGATGCCAAGTATTTATCTCTCCATTTTCTCCAGAATTCTCCTCTGATGCGTTGTATGTGTCTCCATCTGTCTAAAGACCCAATTTTCCGATGTTCATCAAAGTGCTCTGGAGCTCCAATAAGTGGTCGTCCTACAATAAAGTGACCGGGTGTCAAAATGTCGTCTCCAACCGTGTCACTATTTAGGGTGACCAGGGGGCGTGAGTTTAGCACTGCTTCAATTTGGCAGAGCAGTGTTGTAAATTCCTCAAATGTAAAGCTGTTATCGTCGATGACCCGCTTCAGGTGGCGTTTCACCGACTTTACTCCAGCTTCCCATAATTCTCCCATGTGGGGGCTTGCCGGCGGGATAAAGTGCCACTTAATGCCTTCTTTTTCGAGCAGTGGCGCAAGACTGCTATTTGCTTTTATAGCGGCGACAAGATCCTTATCTACTATTCTAGCGGCACCGACGAAATTTGTGCCGTTGTCAGAATACAAATGTTCACTCTTGCCGCGTCTGGCGAAGAATCGGCGTAGAGCCTCTAGAAACTTATCTGATAATAAGTCACTGACGGCTTCCAGGTGCATTGCCTTTGTGGCCTTACATACAAATAGGCAAATGTACCCTTTATACGATTTTTGACCTCTTCCTTTGGAACAGCGAATTTGAAACGGTCCAGCGTAGTCGACGCCAGTGTTTTGGAACGGGTAATCTCCAGATACTCGATACACTGGCAAATTTCCCATCAGTTGACTGGCCATTTCCTGTTTATAGCTTATGCAGGTAACACATTCAATGTGTTCCGCAAGCCAAAGATCCAGAACTCCCTTTGAATAAAGTTCCTCATCAGTTTCAGTCCGCCGTGTAGGGTTTCCTTATGGGCGTTGTTTATTATCAGCCAAGCAAACTGTGATTTTCCAAGTATAATTGGGTGTTTCACATTGTATGGCACCAATGCATTTTGAAGACGGCCTCCCACACGTAATACTCCATTTCCATCCAGAAAGGGGTTGAGCGCCTGCAATTTACTCTTGGATTCTAGAGGCTTTTCAGCATTGAGTAAACGAATTTTTTGACCAAAATCAATTTGTTGTTGTAATTTTACAACAAATGTTTTGGCCTCCTTTAATTCGTCGACTGTGAGATAAGTCGACTGCTGCTTCTTCCCTCGTAGTTTTGCTATAAAGCGTAAAACGTAAGCAATTACGCTTGTTAGCTTATTAATTGATGAATACTTTGTTAGGAGTGGGAGCAGGTAGTTTTCTTTTGTGGTTAGAGTTGCTACTATAACCAATTCTGGGTCTTCAAATTGCGGCCACTGATTTGACTGTTTTGTGAACCACTCAGGTCCCTTCCACCATATGTCGCATGCTGCTAAGTGCTTCGGGGAAATTCCTCTTGAGGCGACGTCTGCTGGGTTGTCTGCTGATCTCACGTATTTCCATTCGACGTGAGGCAGTTTTTTGTTTATTTCGTCTACTCTAGTTTTGACGAATTTATCTTTACTACGCTTGTTCTTTATCCAGGCAAGCGTAATTTGTGAATCACTCCATGCATGTATTCTTGCCAATAATTGACCAGACTAGGCTCTAGTTCTGCGTCCCAAGTTAGCGGCAGTTTCCACAGCTCCTGTATGAAGCATTTTCCTTGCAATGTAACTGGTGTTAGCCAACCCAGTGGATCAAAGATTCTCGCCAATTGAGATAAAATTAGACGCTTTGTAATGCGCACTAATTTTGGGCAATCGACAACAAATGTGAATATATCCTTTTTGGGGTCCCATTGTAGCCCAAGGGTTTTTATTGACTCGTCCTTGTGAATCATAATTTTTTCTGTTGAGTCGCCACCAGTGATGAGGTCATCCAAGTAGAAGTCTTCTTTAATTGTTATCATTAGTTGTTTGTTACCTTGGCAATGTTGATTTGCCAATTCTTGAAGACAGCGGACTGCCAAAAATGGCGCAGCTGACGTCCCGTATGTTAGTGTAGTCAGCTTGAACTCCTTGATTGGCATCTTTTGTTCGTCTCTCCAGAGGATGTATTGATATTCCTGATCTTCTTTGGCGATTTTAATCTGACATTGATATCTGATACATCTTCTCGATGTCAGCTGTCATTACATATTTCCATTGCCGCCACTTGATCAAAATATCGAAGATATCCTTTTGTATTTTAGTGCCGACTGGTATTACATCATTGAGACTTAGTCCATTCGAAGTTTTTGCTGAAGCGTCAAACACTACCCTCAATTTAGTAGTAAGGCTGTTTGGTCTGATTACCGCTTGATGTGGCATGTAGTATTTGCCTTGGCCAATGGTGTCTACCGGTTCCATATGTCCTAGCTTCAGGTATTGTTCCATAAAGGCACTGTATTCCGTGAAGATTTGCGGATTCTTATTGAATTTGTTCTCCATTTGCAGTAGTCTTGCCATAGCCTGTTTTCGAGAGTTTCCTAACTCGACATTTTTTCGGAATGGTATGGAGACTACTAGCCGGCCTTCTTCATCCCTTGTGGTTGTCTCTTGGAACACCTTTTCGCAATCAGTGTTTTCTTCTAAATCGTTGGTGTCACTTTCAAGTTCCCAGAAGCGCTCGAGGTCGTCCAAGCACATCGTTGTTGCTGCGCTGATTACCTTTTTGCTTGGTGATCTGTTTATGTTGCCGGAGACAATCCATCCAAACTCTGTCTTTTGTCCCAGAGTTTCGTTTATTTTTTTCACTTTTCCCAACATTATTAGGGGTAGTAAATCCACTCCAATGACAACATCAATCCTACTGGGTTCGTTAAAGTGTGGGTCTGCTAGCTCCATCCATGTCAATTTTCTTGCTCGGTAGAGCTTTCTGAAGTTTAGGCATGACCAGTGCCTGTATTGTGGTAACGAATTTGCTTTTAACTCTTGGTTTTATGGTTAAGCAAACGCTATTTTTTAGAACTTCCACAGTCTGAGAAATTCCCTGAACTTCCACGTTCCGTTTGATTCGGCGCAGTTTGAGTTGTTGTGCGGCTTCTTTCGATATTAAGGTTCTTTGTGAGCCTACATCAATAAGAGCCCTTAGCTGCTCGTATTTTTCAAATTTATTTTGAATTCGAATGAGCGCAGTTGCCAGCAGCGTATCTTGCCCTTTATTTTCTTTCAGACAATTGCTGCTGACGTTCTCTTTTTTGTATGCATCCTCGTGAAGCAAACTGTTGTGTGCTTTGGAGCATCGGTTGCAAGTCCAATCCTTTTTGCATTCTTTGAAGCTATGAGTGCCAAGACATTTAAAGCACAGCGCATTTTTGGACACAAATTCCTTGCGCTTTTTAACAGTGTCAGCTCTAAACTTCATATTTCATGCCCATCCAGTTGGCAAAAACGGCATCTTTTGTAGCTCGTTTTCTTCGCTTCCATTGAAGTATGGACGGCACTCTTTTGCACTGAGTCTATTGAGTTATATAGTTGCTCAATAAACTCCAGTACATTGTCCAAGGACTGGATTTCTCTCGCCTTCTTTACATGTTGCGCGTAAAGCTGTAAGACTTCTGTCGAGAAACGTCGCAGCAAAATTTGAGCGAACAAAACATCAGCGTCATTACCCATTTGGCCTTTTTCTTTGACGATGTAGATGCACTCAGTCGCTGTGTCCAAGAACTTGCGGATACTGCCTTCATCATTATACTTCAGCAGTTCCATGTCCACTAGCTGGTTAACGGCATTAGCAAATATTTTGCGCTTATTTTCGTAGCATATTAGCTCCCACGCTGCATTATAGCTAGCAGACGATCCAATTAATAAATGGCCTACTACCATTTTGGCTTCTCCTTTGAGGCAAGATTTCAGATAGTTCAGCTTCCTTATATCGCTGATATCCTTCCTGCTGTGAATTACCTCGGAGAACAGCTCGAAGAACGATCTGCCGCATAGCGTAGTGGCCGCATCAAGGTTTGCATCTCCACCATGTAAACCTTGAAGGGCTCGCCCATCATCTGTCTCCGTCGCGCAACCTCGTCCTTTAGCTCCGCCATATAGTCCCTGGGCAGAAAGAACTCCTGGAAGCTTCTGACGAACGTTTCCCACGCTGTCCAGTGCTTGTTGTTGGCCACGTACCATGCCATGCTTTTGAGCAGCTCTGGCATCGCCCTCGGGATCAGGTCCAGATCCAGACCATGTGTCGGCCGACCACTCCACTTGCTTCAAAAACTCCAGCGGCTTCGCTGTCCCATCGAAGCGGAAGTCCCATTCTCGCACCTGCTTGGCGACCTTTGGGTACTCCAGCGCTGTGCAGCTCGGCCCTCGTGGCCCTATTTCTGGTTGCGGGGTGGATGTGGCTCTCCACGATCCTCGTTGCGTCTCTTGCAGGCGGGCGGCGGCGGCACTGGTGGATGGCAGAGACAATCGTGCCACGTTCACGATTTCATCTTGCTCACCCAGCTCGTTTTCCTCGACGGCGGTCAGCGCCTCGTCTCTCAGCGGCGAATGGCGTCCATGTAGCTTCGCAATCTCTGCGATCCTGATTGAATAGGGAATCCTTCCCTCATTCATGGTGACCCACTCGCCGAACTGCCTCCGCATTGCGTCCAGAGTGCCAGTCAGACTTACGCCGAATTCGATCCCGTAGCGCAGCACATCATCCTTCTTGAGATTATATACCCAAGCTCGCACCATTTTTATACACTGACTATATTATGACTGTATTTATCGCAGGGCCCCACGTTGGGCGCCAGTTGTAACAAACCTCGGTTTATCCCGAGTTTAAGCCGGGCCGGACTCAGCCGACTGTGCGTTCGTGCCAACAAATTTATATGTAGCGCCTTGCGATAAATTATAATGCAATGTGTTTTATGGTTTTGCGTTGGGTATATTTTCTCAATTTACACGTTTATATTCTTCACCAAATCTAGCGCTTAGTAAAGCACACCTTTTCACAGGCTCGCAGGTAGACGTTTAGCGCACTCCGGCGAATGGTACTGCACTCTTGGTTCTCCAAGGATACGCTTGAGCACTCCAGGTGACGCCAGGATCCACACTGAATACTCCGACGGTTCGCTCGGCTATTGCAGTGACTCCTACGGCTGGATACGCTCACAAGCACACCTTGAGATCTTCTCAAGCTACCGTCACCACTCTTACGCACAGCTACGCAAACGTTACCTTTGCTCCTGCTCCAGGATCCGCCACTAATGCTGTAGATTTAGCCTTGCTGCACCAATGTCCTGGTTGGTGGCAGCTGATATCCTTCCTGTGTCCGTGTAGATCCTATGTCCTCAATAGGCGTCTAGGATATCCCTCGTAGATATCCTTCCCACGATGTCCTTCCTCTCGAAGTCCTTGGCAGCGATGTCCTTTTAATCTCTGCTATTTGGCTGGTCACGTTTCCACTCGCGTTTCTTGTTTCCTTCGGCAGTCAATACTTTCACTTTCACGTTCTTTTTGACTGCCCAGGTGCCGAGTTGCGGGCGCCTTTTTATAGCAGCGACGCAGGCCCTGCTTCGCGCTATGATGGCACCGGCTCGGCTCTGGAGCGGGGCCTGTCTGCCGCTCGTGTCCACGAAAACGGCAGCATCACGTGATTTGGCGCGAGGCCAAATCGCCCAAATCTGCGTGGCAGCCTCTCATTGGCCAAAGCACCGTTATTGGCATACGAGTGAAAGTGTACACTACTTTCTCGCAGCCACGAGCGGTACTTCGGCCAACGGTCGCCGATGATCGCCGTGAGAGCGACGCGAGCCAATCGCTGAATACACACGAGCGACAGAGACAGACTACGTCGATCTCTGCGCCCTTTCCAGTAGCGAGGGTCGCTACTATCGTACTCTCGTCGCTGTGTGGAACAAAGTTTTTTATTGTTAAATGATCGAAGAAAAGTTATCGATTTTTATCGATAATAAGGAAACGGGATGAGTTATCGAAAATCTAAAAAAACTCGTACTGCGTAGGAGACACACGAGTATACACTGAAAATTTCAGATATCTAGCTTTCGTGGTTTCCGAGATCCCTGCGTTCACACGGACGGACGGACGGACGGACAGACGGACTGGGCTATTTCAACTTAGCTCATCGAGCTGATCAAGAATATATATACTTTATGGGGTCTGCCATGGGGTTTGTCTCCTTCTGCCTGTTACATACATTTTCACAAAAACATTATAACCTGATTTCCCATTTTCAATGGGTTCAGGGTATAAAAAAAAGGGAGTGAATAAACGGTAACGAACCTCGGTTTATCCCGAGTTTAAGCCGGGCCGGACTCAGCCGACTGTGCGTTCGTGCCAACAAATTTATATGTAGCGCTTTGCGATAAATTATAATGCAATGTGTTTTATGGTTTTGCGTTGGGTATATTTTCTCGACGGAGGCAGATGATGGGCGAGCCCTTCAAGGTTTACATGGTGGATATGCAAACCTTGATGCGGCCACTACGCTATGCGGCAGATCGTGAGCTAAAAACTATTTACAACAATAGTTTGCCTGATCTGCGCGCATACGCTCGTCCATATCAGTTCTGCAACTTGACGGAGCTGATGCTGCTGGCGAACAATTTCGAGGGTCTGGAAAGGGATCGGGAAAAGTTGCGGCAGCAACAGCGAGGCAGTAGGACGCGACTGATGGCCATGGGCGACGATGGGAGCCCGGATGAAGAAGAATACCACCGGAGCATGGCCGTTGAAGAGTCGAAACCTCGACCCGCGCCCAGGACAGGTACAGCAGGGCCAACGACACATGTCCAGAACCCCGCCCGGGCATGCCGGATATGTGGCCAAGAGGGCCACTACGCCATTGAGTGCCGCAACGAGCGTCTGGAGTATTGCTGGCAATGCGGGCGCATCGGCGTGCGAACAGCGACGTGTTGCCAGTCGGGAAATGGCCAGAGGCACCCGCCATCCAGGGGCGAGCGGGAGCAGCGTCGCGGAGGCCCCAGACACTAGTGGGTAGTCTTCTGGATGAAGGCACCCAATTGTCGGCAATTGTGGTCATTGGAGCTGATCAGCACAAGGCCACAATTGATACTGGGGCCACCAGCAGCTTTGTGAGCGAAAAGCTGGCCGACAGGCTCCGAGAAGTGGGCGGCTGTCCACAGACGCCGATGGAGGCGAGTCCGGGACTTCAAAACCCACTCCATGAGGATGTGGAGGTGGATACGTTCCTGAGGAGGGAACTTGTGAAGTTTCAGGACGTGAAGGGCACTACGAGGATCACGGAGCATCGGATCACGGTGCAGGACAAGCGGCCCATAAAACAGCGCTATTTTCCGAAAAATCCAAAAATGCAGGCCGAGATTATTCACCAGGTGGATGAGCTGCTGGCCAAAGGCTGCATCGAGCCGTCCAAGAGTCCTCACAGCGCGCCAATCGTGATGGTCAAGAAGAAGACTGGGAAATGGCGGCTGTGTGTGGATTTTCGGCAGCTGAACAGCCGATTGATTAAAGACGCATATCCGTTGCCGCGGGTGCACCATATTTTGGACCAGCTGCGAGAGCCTCGATACATAACTAGCCTAGATTTGAAGGATGGGTATTGGCAGATACCGATGGAGAAATCCAGCCGGCCATTGACGGCGTTCACAGTTCCAGGAAAAGGGCTGTTCCAATGGAAGGTGATGCCGTTCGGGGTCCATTCGGCGCCGGCAACATTTGAACGAGCGCTGGACCAAGTTATTGGCCCAGAAATGATGCCGCATGCCTTTGCCTACCTGGATGATATCATCGTCATTGGGAAAACACGCCAGGAACACATGGACAACCTGCGGGAGGTGTTCCGGCGGCTACGAGCGGCCAACTTAAGGATCAACATCGACAAGTGCGATTTCTTTAAGAAGGAGCTCAAATATCTTGGCCATAAGGTGACGGAACATGGCATCCGCACGGACCCGGAGAAAGTGGCCGCAGTTGCTGAGTTGAAACCACCATCCAACGTGAAAGAGTTGCGGCAATACGTGGGAGTGGCGTCGTGGTACCGCCGTTTTGTGCCAGATTTTGCGACCACAGTGCATCCGCTCAATGCACTGCTGAAAAAGGGCACCAAATGGGAGTGGACCGAGGAGCATCAGAGGGCTTTTGAGACGGTAAAGGCCAAGCTGACGGAATCACCAGTCTTGGCGTGCCCAGATTTCTCAAAGCCTTTCTGCTTGCAAACGGAAGTAAGCAATTATGGACTTGGAGCAATCTTGACGCAGACTTCGGAGGATGGAGAGCGTGTGATCTCGTACGCCAGCCGAACACTGAATAGCGCAGAGCGGAATTATTCGGCAACAGAAAAGGAGTGTCTGGCCATCATCTGGGGCATTCGGAAGCTGAGGCCATATCTAGAAGGCTACCATTTTATTGTGGTAACAGATCACATGGCACTAAAGTGGCTCAACTCTATTGAGAGCCCTTCAGGGAGGATTGCTAGATGGGCTCTGGAGTTGCAGCAGTACGACTTCGAGATCAGATACCGGAAAGGCAAGCAAAATGTTGTGGCCGATGCGCTATCACGGCAGCCGCTGGGCGAAGAGGCATGCCGCTTGGTGACGAGCAAGGACAATGCAGCTGGGACAGGATGTCGCTGGATTGTCAAGCTTCGCCAGAACCTGCGTAGGAGCCCAAAGAAGTTTCCGGACTATCGAGAGGAGGCTGGAAGTGTATACAGACACATTCCACACCAGGCAGGCCATAAGGACGTGGCTGCGTGGAAGTTATGTGTGCCGACGGAGCAGCGCAAGCAAGTTCTGGAAGAGAACCACGACGCAGCTACCGCGGGTCACCTTGGGAGCCGGAAAACAATTGCTCGGGTGGCCGCGAGGTACTACTGGCCGGGTATGTATCGCGACGTGCGTACATACGTGTAGCGGTGCGAGCTGTGCCAGCGCTACAAGTCCAGCCAACTCCAAGCGGCGGGGCAGATGCTGACCAAGATCCCCGAGGAACCATGGGCAACAGTGTGCGCCGATTTTGTAGGTCCGCTACCCAGGTCCAAGCATGCCCATACGATGTTGTTGGTGTTCATCGATCGCTTCTCAAAATGGACGGAGATGGTGCCATTAAGAAGCGCGAACACGGCGGCGCTCCAAAAGGCGTTCCGGGAGAGGATATTGGCACGATTTGGCGTGCCAAAGGTACTCATCACCGACAATGGCACTCAATTCACGAGTCGCGCATTCAAGGTGTTCCTGGACGAGCTAGGCGTCCATCACCAGCTGACAGCGTCATATACGCCCCAGGAAAATCCCACCGAAAGGGCAAATCGCACGGTGAAGACCATGATCGCGCAATTTGCGGGCAGTGATCAGAGGTGTTGGGACGAGGCGTTGCCGGAGTTGACACTGGCAGTCAACAGCAGCGTTTCGGCGTCAACAGGCTATACGGCAGCCTTCCTCACGCAAGGGCGTGAGCCAAGATTGCCAAAATCACTGTTCGACGCACAAACAGTGGGAACAGGCCAAGAGGAACAGAGTCCGGTGGAGCGAGCAACGAAAATGGCCGAGGTGTTCCAGGTGGTGCGACGCAGCCTGGAGAAAGCTGCTCAGGATCAAGCGCGGCACTACAATCTACGGCGGCGACAGTGGAAGCCGGCCGTAGGGGACAAGGTGTGGGCAAAAGAACGCCACTTGTCTAATGCCGCGGATGGATTTGCAGCGAAATTGGCCCTACGGTATGGAGGACCATATATGGTGGTCAGTTTGATCTCCCCGGTTATCTGCCGGATCACTTCAGAGGCAGATAAACGGAGCAGGACGGCTCATGTGGCGGACCTCAAGCCATATCGAGCAGAAGCGGGTGAGTTGCCAGCCAGTTTATAAAAAAAAAAAAAAAAAAAAAAAAAGTAAGAAAGCTCTAGTCGGCGGTACCCGACTAGGAGATCCCCTGAACCCTGCGAAGAGCCGGTATTCCAAATATTCTATGCTTATTTAACATATGCATATATAAAAGCAATACATGCACACACACATACACACATACACATACGCATAAGAACGCGTTCTGCTGACTGCGCAGTTAGCGCAGCGACAGAGCGTGGGCTGCGCTCATAGGCTTTACTATGGGAAATGAAATGTTTAACAACTTCTTTTGTAGATGGACATTCATAATCAAACTTTCACAGAGTGATAATGTCATTCATATGTATGTATTTGCTAAAGCACAAGTCTCTAGTATTTGTAATACGGTTTTTACAAGTTTGGTGGAAGGGAAGGAAATGGGGGATGGTATCCAAAATGTGACAAAATTCAAAATTGTATAAACTCTATATCATGCTAAATACAAAATACAAAACTCTAGCTCTTAGGATGTGGGAGATATAAATTTATAACGGCGATTCGATAACGTTTTAAATCGATAACTTTTAAACGATCAAATTTATCGATTTTTTGAAACAAACTAGATCTGCGTGTGCTATACACGGATCTACATAAAAAATTTCAAGTCTCTAGCTCTTATAGATTCTGAGATCGACGCGTTCATACATACGGACAGACGGACAGACAGACGGACGGACGGACGGACGGACAGACGGACAGGGCTAAATCGACTCGGCTTGTCACCCTGATCAAGAATATATATACTTTATGGGGTCTTCCACGCCTCCTTCTGCCTGTTACATAGATTTCAACAAAACCATTATACCCTGTTTTCCCAATTTCAATGGGTTCAGGGTATAAAAAGTTATTGCCAAATTAATGTCAACTGACTTATATAAAGGAGATCGACGCGTTCAAACATACGGACAGACGGACAGACGGACGGACGGACGGACGGACGGACAGACGGACATGGCTATATCAACTCAGCTCGTCACCCTGATCAAGAATATATATAGTTTATGGGGTCTGCCACGCCTCCTTCTGCCTGTTACATACATTTCAACAAAACCATTATACCCTGTTTTCCCAATTTCAATGGGTTCAGGGTATAATAAAAATACAAATATATAAAGAAGTGAAACTTCAACACATCGGCTGCGGCAAGACGACCTGATTCGCCATCACCAATCCGACGGCTGCGCAGGATACTTTTAAAACTAGATAACATGTAAGTAATTTGCAAAGTGAGAGTTTAGCTATGTCAAATAAAAGTAGAAACTAAATAAAGTAAAGTGAGTTTGAGGGTCTTAATTCGGATACTACTCATGCCGTAGTCCTATCGCAAATTTTTTTCAAAAATCGAATGGACAGAAACAGACCGAACAAAAAACAAAAACGACGCGAACTTGGTACCAGACCGTTAGCAAGTCTGATAGAAGGATTTATTTACCTACAAGTGTCAGATCAGGTTAGTCAATCCACAACAAGCAGCCAAATCAAAAGCACAGATATGGACCCTGAGCACCTCAGCCATAATTGACACTGCCGTGCAAAGCGCACTTACGATGCAGGCATAAGAGTACACTAGGAGGGAGGAAGCTCTTAAACAAGAGCTACATCTAGTGAATTCCAAAATTCCAGTCCCACGTCGACGTCGAGATAGTGGACGGAATCACTTGTGATGAGGCCCTCAACGCAGTAAAGTGTGTGCCTGAGTTTCATGGAACTTAGGAGACATACGTGGCATGGAGACAAGCAGCCCATGCCGCGTACAAAATTTTCACAAGGTTTGAGGAAAGCTCCCGCCATTATTAAGCTATGATCATAATTCGAACTAAGATTAGGGGCGCAGTGGATGCCGTTTTGGCATCATTCAGTACGCCACTAAATTTAGATGCGATCATAGCCAGACTAGACTTTACCTACAGTGACAAAAGACCATGTCATAGAGCAGGAAATGAGCACGCTGAGGCAAGGCGGAATGACAATACTGCAGTATTACGATGAGGTAGAATAAAAGGTTAACTTGTTAACCAATAAAGCTAACATGACATAACATAACATGGCATGTGCGAAAAGTTCAGGAATAACGTGTGCTCATTTCCGGACTAAAGCGCAGTCTGACCGACGTGCTCTTCTCCGCTCACCCCCCTGATATGCCAACAGCTTTCGCATTGGCACAGGAGGTTGAAGCAAATCATGAGAGGTACGCTTTTGCAACAAGCTATGCTACGGGCGTAGAAAAAAAGGGACGCCCTGACCAATGACAGCAAAGTCGTCAGCATCAGAAGACGCAAAATGCGCAAAATGCTAACCAAAGCAACCAGGGGAAAACCCGCTACTTTAAAAAACAGAGCGGACAGTACACAGAAAAAAATCAAGTCAGCGGCGAAAAAGCCCCAGAACCCATGGAGATCGATCCATCGTCGTCAAAGTATAGGCAACAAACAAACTGCCAGAAACCTCAAGGTCAGGGTAGTAAGCAATCTGTTGCATTAATAAGTTGATTAAGCAAAAAAAAATTGCACTTTTTATAACAACGACGTTGTTTTAAAATTTTAGGTGTGAAAACTGGAGGAGTTATTATGGATAATTGTACCTCCAAAGTGGGATGATGTACATCCTCAGGTATACAAAAAGGTGATGATCTAGAGATGAGCTAGAGTCATCATTAACAAAAACTAGATCAACTGAACGATTCAGATGATTAGAAATAGAGTTCATCTGAAACAAAGAAAGCGTGAATAATTCATTGAAGAGGTAATGATCTAATGTAGGAATAAGAAAACTAGAGTTGGGACTGGAGGACCAGGAAGTGTTAGGTATATTAAAGTCACCCAACACAAGAAACATATCATTATTATTAACATGTTCATAAATTTCTTTAATGCAAGTTATATGTTGAGCATAAACTTGAACATCAGAAGAGGGAGGGATATATGAACAAGTAATAAATAGGGAACAAGATGGAGGAGTTATTTTAACTCCAATAATCTCAGCATCATAAGGTAACGAAAAAATAAAAGATTCTGAGAGGATATTGGATTTAACACCAATCAAGACACCACCACCTCTACGTAGCAGTGGATCGTGTCTATAAATTTTGAAATCATTAGAGAGAATCTCACTATTATAAACATTCGGACCTAGCCACGTTTCTGTGGGAGCATAATATAATTTAAGAATTTATACAAAAACTACTCAAAAATAGTCTTCTGAGCTTAGAATTTAGGCCGCGAACGTTTTGATATATCAAAGACAGTTGCGGATAAGATTGAGCAAAATTTAGTTTTTTGCTTGCTAGATCCTGGTTGGTCGGTGTCCATAGCGTGGTCGGCAACTTCGACCTTCATCAAGGACTCTTTATACGCCCTATGTTTTCCATTATGGCATCATATATTTTCCCCTTAAAATATTGATGATAGTACCAATTTTTACCAGTGATAAGTGATTGGCAGTGAATTCTGCTTTTTTAGCAACTCGACCACTTTTATCGACAGCATCTTGTTAGTTTAGTTTGTTGTTGTCTTTGGCTTGACCCGTTGGAGGTTTTTTTGTTTTGATCGCCTGGTTGATCGTGCTGTGCCTCTACTCACAGCTTAAATTGGTAAGCCAAAGAGAAACAAGAAAAATTTTGTAAAACACTTTCACATTCACTAACACTTGTCACAAAAATTATGGTAGACTTTGTAGGTTGGATCGAAGGACCATGATTTCACTTAGATCATGAATACACTTCAATATCCGGCTCGAAGAACCATGAATAGACTTGTTCTATCCGGCTCGAAGGACCATGATTTCACTTAGATCATGAATACACTTCAATCTCCGGCTCGAAATACCATGAATATACTTGTTCTATCCGGCTCGAAGGACCATGAATATACATGTTCTATCCGGCTCGAAGGACCATGAATAGACTTGCTGTGTTGGTGATCAGTAGTATATTAATATTATTCTTCTGAGCCATTGTATTTATATACTGACTCATGCATAATTTCAACCCTTAAATCTAGCTTATCTATTGCTGAGTTTGTAAGGCCCAGCGTTGGTCTTTATCTATTCTTAGTCTATCACAGAGTTTGTAAGGCTCAGCGTTAATGTTTGTGTACTTAGCCTATTTATAGATTCTACATGTGTGACCCTTGTCATTTCTACGTACTTCAACCTAGTCGTGAGTGCGATATGATCTTCGGCTATTTCTTTATGTTCATGCCTGAACACCCGGTTTGTAAAGTAATTCATAATTATTTTCCTCAAGGTATGCGTTCCATCTTTTTACTCTGGAATTTCCATTCCAGCTGCTAAGCGAATAAGTGAGAGGTTGGTGATCAGTGTAGATTTTAACTTTGGCTCTACAGTACAAGTAGTTTCTGAGGGCTTTTAATGCCCAAACTATGGGTAACATATCTTTCTGGTTAGTGGCGTAATTCTCTTCTGCTTTGGAAAGCGTTCTAGAGAGAAAGGAAATTGGTCTGTCACCTTGTGATAGTACTGCGCCTATGGCGAAATCGGAGGCATCTGTTGTTAATTTGAATTCTTTGTTGATATCAGGGAATTGAAGAATAACTTCATCGGACACTAGTGAATTCATGATTTTGTTAAAAGCTTCTATTGCGTCTTGGTTCATATTTCTTATTTTTTTCTTTGAATCGTTTTTGGACACTCGTCCGTCTTCCCCTCTAACTTAGCGAAGTACCTTATGAACCTTCTGTAGTAACCTGCTAGTCCTGAAAATGCTCTTAAATCCTTTAAATTTCTGGGCTGTTGTTAATTGGCTATTCCTAGTACTTTGTTTGAGTTTGTTTCAATGCCTTTGTCAGAAATGACGAATCCTAAAAATTCGACCTTATTTTTGTAGAGTTCGCATTTGTCCAATTGGTTTTCATATTGGCATCTTGCAGAGTTTGGAAAATTGATTGGAGGTTTTTTGTATGTGATTCGCGGTCTTTTCTAAAAATAATGATTACGTCGATATAAATGTAACAGATTTTCCCGTTGTGTTCTCTGAGAATGTCATCGAGAGCACGTTGAAAAATGGATGGTGCGTTTTTTAATACGAATGGGAGTCGTGTAAACTCATATTTTCCGTTATTCACGGAGAAGGCTGTTTTCGACATATCTGATTTTTTTAGCGGGATGTGATGAAATCCGCTCTTAAGGTCGAGGACTGAAAAGAGTTTATTGTTGCCAATCTTTCATTGATTATTCGGTCGATATGATTTTCGATAGAATTTGTTTCACCATTTCTATTGTTTTGATACATTGTCTGTCTACTTGCTGATCTTTGCTGCTGTCTCTGGTTATATTCGTCGCTATTGGCGTTGGTTGGTAATTCGTCTGTGTCAGCGGCATTGAGTACTGGGGGTCGTATTAGGTTATTTGGATTGACCATAATTAGTTAGTACATGGGATGTGTTTATGTGTGAAAGGCAATATTGAGGGAATGCTTGGAAAATAAAAATAAGCTGAAAATATTTATGGTGTAGAGATTGTAAAAGGAGAATAAATTTTATATTTTATATGGATTGTGTAGTTTTAGTTTTAATTGGTAAGACTTATTTTATTTTGCTTTGTTCAAGTATTACAAATTTTTAAGTGAAATATTTATTAAGTGTAAAAACTAGTCGGCGATGACTGTTTGAGTTCTTGCAGCGCGTTTGTATTTTGCAGTTTATTATTTATTATTTTTTCTTTGTTGCTTCTTAGAATTTAAAATTTTAATATATTTTCATGATTAATTTTCTTAACTTCTTATATTCGTAATAAATTTTGTGGCGTTGTATTTACCATTGTGCACATCAGATTAATCTTTGCATCATTTTATCAAGTGTTTTCCTTTGAACTCTTTCTACCAGTAATTAAATCCCTGCTTTCAGCTCATCATAGGTGCCCAGGAGTGAGCAGGTGCTTTTCCAATCCTTTCTTTTCTTTTTCTTTCTCTCTCTTTCTTCTTATTCTGTTTGCTTTTATTAATATTTTCAATTTTCTTTTAATCTTTAATATTATAGTTATTATTTAATAATTATACTTAAAAGTCTATAATAAATATTTTATAAGTTTTTATTAACACTTTCTATCTTTTGTAGTTCAATAATATCACTGACCATAAATGGCTATGAATTGGGGCATAGCTGCCCGGACTGGCAAATAAAATACCCCCATCGGGTTGGTGGAATTATTGAAATATTTTTTCTGTTCTTTTAGGCTTTATAGTTTAGTTTATCTTTAAGTTTGACTTTCGCTTTATCAACTTTCTTTTTTTAAATAAATAATAAATAATTAATAAATAATAAGTTCTCGCCTACATGAGTGGCCGTGATTGTGATTGTGCCCAGGAGTGTGCCGGTGAACAAATTTGACGACCTGTAAAATCTTTAACATTGTGTAGTGATTTTATAATCTTTTCTATTCTTTATATAGATAAAGACCAACGCTGAGCCTTACAAACTCAGCACTAGATAAGCTAGATTTAAGGGTTGAAATTATGCATGAGTCAGTATATAAATACACTGGCTCAGAAGAATTAAATCAATATACTACTGATCACCAACACAGCAAGTCTATTCACTGACTATACATGGCTATGAATTGGGGCATAGCTGGAAGTCTGACCTTTCTAATTATAGAGGTATTGCCAAACTATCTGCTATTCCGAAATTATTTGAAACAAGTAAGAAAGCTCTAGTCGGCGGTACCCGACTAGGAGATCCCCTGAACCCTGCGAAGAGCCGATACTCCAGACATTTGATGCTTATTTACCATATACATATATACAAGCAATACATGCACACACACATACACATATACACATACGCATAAGCACGCGCTCTGCTGACTGCACAGTTAGCGCAGCGACTGAGCGTGGGCTACGCTCACGGGCTTTACTATGGGAAATTAAATGTTTAATAACTTCTTTTGTAGATGGACGTTCTTAATCAAACTTTCAGAGCGTGTTTCTGTCATTTATATGTATATATTTTCCAAAGCACAAGTCTCTAGTATTTGAAATACGGCTTTTACAAGTTTGGGGGGAAAGGGAAGGAAATATGGGTGGTATCAAAAATCTGATGAAAATCAAAATTGTATAAACTCTACATTATACTGAATACAAAATTTGGAGACTCTAGCTAGAAAGATGTGGGAGATATAAATTTATAACGGCGATTCGATAACGTTTTAAATCGATAACTTTTAAACGATCAAATTTATCGATTTTTTGAAACAAACTCGATCTGCGCGTGCTATACACGGACCTACATAAAAAATTTCAAGTCTCTAGCTCTTATAGATTCTGAGATCGACGCGTTCAAACATACGGACAGACGGACGGACGGACGGACGGACGGACGGACGGACGGACGGACAGACGGACAGGGCTAAATCAACTCAGCTCGTCGCCCTGATCAAGAATATATATACTTTATGGGGTCTGCCACGCCTCCTTCTGCCTGATACATACATTTTAACAAAACCATTATACCCTGATTTCCCATTTTCAATGGGTTCAGGGTATAACAAGTAAGAAAGCTCTAGTCGGCGGTACCCGACTAGGAGATCCCCTGAACCCTGCGAAGAGCCGATATTCCAAACATTCTATGCTTATTTAACAAATATATATAATCAACACATGCACACACACATACACACATGCATACGCACGCACGCATAAGCGAACGCTCTGCTGACTGCGCAGTTTACGCAGCGACTGAGCGTGGGCTGCGCTCATAGGCTTTACTATGGGAAATGAAATGTTTAATAACTTCTTTTGTACATGGACTTTCTTAATCAAACTTTCACAGAGTAATTATGTCATACATATGTATGTATTTGCCAAAGCACAAGTCTATAGTATTTGAAATACGGTTTTTACAAGTTTGGGGGGAAGGGACGGAATGGGGGGATGGTATCCAAAAGTTGACAAAAATCAAAATTGTATAAACCCTATATCATACTGAATCCAAAATTTGAGCACTTTAGCTTTAAAGATGTAAAAGAAATAAATTTATAACTGCATTTCGATAACGTTTTAAGTCGATAACTTTAAAACGATCAATATTATCGATTTTTTGAAACAAACTCGATCTGCGCGTGCTATACACGGATCTACATAAAAAATTTCAAGTCTCTAGCTCTTATAGATTCTGAGATCGACGCGTTCATACATACGGACAGACGGACAGACGGACGGACGGACAGACGGACATGGCTATATCGACTCAGTTCGTCGAGCTGATCAAGAATATATATACTTTATGGGGTCTGCCACGCCTCCTTTTGCCTGTTACATACATTTTAACAAAACCATTATACCCTGTTTTCCCATTTTCAATGGGTTCAGGGTATAAAAATAATAATATCGAACTTACATTTTTGTAAATCGATTATTTCACCATCCCAGCATGGTTTTGTTCAAAATCGATTTACTTCTACTAATCTATGAGAATTTACTTCCCTAGCTAAAGACATTTTTTAAATAAAATGCTAACTTATATATCTACGCCTATTGGGGGCGTGCCAAATCGGGTAAAACTGTATCTTCTACAGTTTTCAAACTAGAACGCCCAAATTTGGCACGTAGGCTACTGCTACGATCTTATGAAGATTGACCAAAAAACTATATGTCTACGCCTATTAGGGGCGTGGAAAATCGGATCTGACTATATAGTAATTTTTTCAAATTCTGCTATATTTTGAGCACTATTGATTCTAGAGTCTTGAAATTTGGTAGATACACTCGGGTTGACAACCCAAGACGAAAAAGAAATGGGGGATATATCTACGACCATAGGGGGCGTGGCAAACCGCAAAAGTTTGTACAGTTTTTGAGCTAGAAGCTTCAAAATTGAATGGTAGAGTTACTGATGAGCTCCTTTATCGATGACAATGCCATCTCTTATACAACTTTAAATTTGTGTAGTTACTTTAACACAAATTTATCTCTTATACAACTCTACATCGTTTGACCCCCGCCATAACGCTTCGGTTATTAAGCGGTACGCTGTTGACCCCCGCCATAATGCTTCTGTTATGGTGCGGTCCTCTTTTGACCACGCCATAACTCAACTGTTATCGTGCGGTCGTCTGTTGACCCCCGCCATAACGCATCTGCTATGGTGCGGTCCTCTTTTTGATCCCCGCCATAACGCTTCGGTTATTGTGCGGTACTCTGTTGACCTCCGCCATAATGCTTCTGTTATCGTGCGGTCCTCTGTTGACCCCCGCCATAACGCATCTGCTATGGTGCGGTCCGCTATAACGCTTCGGTTATTGTGCGGTCGTCTGTTGACCCCTTATGGGTCTTATGGTGCTGTCATTATCCTCTCGGATCTCTTAAACATCTCTCGTGGCTTTTTTTTTAATTTCATATCGGAATCCAGACACATCTCTTGTGACATCTTTTTCTTTGATTCCATCTCGGAATTCTGACTTATTTCTTGGCATACTGTCTCTATTTTCACAAAACTATTCGGTTAGCTCATTCAATTCGTGCTTATATTTGTACATACGCTGTCTCGTGCATTAAATTGTGTTTGAGATATCAGATGTTACTTTAGTTTCGGATTTGCTTCCAACGCAGCGACTGCGCTTAGGCTGCAGTAAGAGATATATTATGGAAACTTAATTGTCGAGTAAGTTTCTTTATAGATAAGCTTTCTTATTATGAGTTGAGTCAAAAAGTAAAAGGAATAATTATTAATTGAATAATGAGCAATATACGGAATAGTACGACAGAAGGTGATTGTCACACATTTAGAACATTTTAAATGAAACCGATTAGCCACAGACCAAAGTTGAAATAAATTAAGATCATCTTGTAGGCGTAGATGATCAAGTGCATTATAATACTAAAGACAAAGTTTTACGTCATCTGCATACATAAATATCTTTCAATACAATATACAGCTAGGAAGACAATTTATAAATAGGGACAAAACTAACGGACCCAAATGGTACAAAAGGTACACCCGCCGAAACGAAAACAAGTTTCGAAATGAAATCCAAGAAACAAGTTTAAGCAAAATCCTAAGTTTTTAAGCTTTTAAAGTAATATATCGTGATGTACTAAGTCAAGCGCTTTACTGAAATCAGTATATATAACATCAGTGTTGGGCGCAGCAACACCTCGTTTTAGTATAATTAAGAGTGTCAATTCGCCATTCCATAGCATGTAAAAGAATTTGCATATCATTAAGAGATTTCGACAACTTGTGCCGTTTTGCTCTCTGGCTTTTACACGCATATTCGTTCTCACGACGCAGCGGCTCAACCTTGATAAGCCGGCGCTCGTAGATCAATCAATGCAGTGTTATTTTGGAAGTAAAACTTGGTTATCATTTGGGCAGATGCTCGTGCGCACGAGCTCTGCAATTTCGAAAAATCTCTATAGCTCAACATTTGGTAACCCCGACGTGATTCTCTATATAAATATAAATATAAATATAAATATAAATATATATATATATATATATATATATAATTAAATATTTAGTTTAATATTTACTGTGTGTTTGAGTCGAACTAATGCCGCGACACAGGCTAACGGCAACGCTAATATAATCTAAAAGACGAAGTCAAAGTTAGATTATGACAACTTGCTTTATTTAAAAGACGAAGTCAAAGTTAGATTATGACAACTTGCTTTATTTAAAAGACGAAGTGAAAGTTAGATTATGATAACTTGCTTTGTTTAAAAGACGCAGTCAAAGTTAGATTATGACAACTTGCTTTATTGAATAGTAGCTTAAGACTAAAGACAATTTCATCATAGGCTTATTATACCCTGAACCCATTGAAAATGGGAAATCAGGGTATAATGGTTTTGTTGAAATGTATGTAACAGGCAGAAGGAGGCGTGGCAGACCCCATAAAGTATATATATTCTTGATCAGGGCGATAAGCCGAGTCGATTTAGCCCTGTCCGTCTGTCCGTCCGTCCGTCCGTCCGTCCGTCTGTCCGTATGTTTGAACGCGTCGATCTCAGAATCTATAAGAGCTAGAGACATGAAATTTGTTATGTAAGTCCGTGTATAGCACGCGCAGATCGAGTTTGTTTCAAAAAATCGATAACTTGATCGTTTTAAAGATATCGATTTAAAACGTTATCGAAATTCAGCTATAAATTTATATCTGCCACATCTTTAGTGTTAGGGTCTCCAAATTTTGTATTTGTATTATGTGGAGTTTATACAATTTTGATTTTTGTCACATTTTGGATATCATCCCCCCTTTCCTTCCCTTCCCCACAAATTTGTAAAACCCGTATATCAAATACTAGAGACTTGTGCTTTGGCAATTACATACATATGAATGACATTATTACGCTCTGAAAGTTTGATTAAGAAAGTCCATCTACAAAAAAACTTATTCAACAATTAAGTTCCCATAATATAGCCATACTGCAGCCCAAGCGCAGTCGCTGCGCTAACTGCGCAGTCAGCAGAGCGCGAGTTATGCCATCAGCATCACTTCCCACAATGTCAGCTGACACCATACCATTAGCATCACTTCCAGTAACTACAGTTGACACAAAAGGTTTACAATCGTCTTTAATGTAGAAAACACATTAACCATAAGTGTCATAAGAATTAGAAAACCAAAGACCAGAAGTGTCATAAGAATTGTGGACACTTATTGCAAACCACTTAACTCAAAGAGCATATCCAATATTATAAACATAAATAATCGTCACAGCCCAGCTGCATAATGTAAACATACTCTAGCTCAGCATATCCAATATTGTAAACACAAAGCAGCATACCCAATATTGTAAACACAAACAATTGTCGCCAAGAATGGTATAAAAGATCCCTTAGAATTAAATAAGAATTCAGTTGTATTGTATATCACAAATAAAGAACATGTATTAAACTGTTATAAAAAATACATAATCTGTGTATTAAATTGTTAAAAGAAATACATAATTCGTGTATTAAACTGTTAAAACAAATACATAATCCATGTATTAAACTGTTATAAGAAATACATAATTGGCGCAGCCGGTAATCGGAAAAACACTAAGAAAAAAGTTTTGTGAAATCTTTTAAAGTGAACGAAACCTAAAGAAAAAAAATAATAATAACAATAATTGTGGAAACTTTGGATTCTATCCAAGTAAACAAAGCAATTAATAAAAATTAATCAAAATTAATCAAATTCATAAGTGAATAAATAATACAACTCAAAACAAAAAAATGGAAAATCAACATATAATTGAATTGCAGCAATGCATTCAATTATTAACAAATGTAATAATAGCAAGAGAAGGTGAAGGCAGGAACCCAATCACAACACAAAGGAATTGCATCGAGAAGGAAACAAGATACTTACTGACATTCAATGGGGAGGATGTAACATTACATGGATTCGTGTCTGCAGTGGACCATGGATCATGGAGGAATATGACGACAACGACCAGGTTTTCACTGTCATATTCAACACAAAAATTCAAGGTCAGGCTAGAACTATGCTTAACATTAATCCACCAGCAAATTGGGCAGAATGCAAGAATCGTTTAAGACATCACTATAGGCCTAGAACGGATCAGATGGGACTAACTAGGAAAATCAATAACTTAAGAGTAACAAGCATAAGAGATCTTGATAATAAAATAAGAACAATTGTTGAGGAAATTACTGATTTTTCGGTCTTTGAAAATAATAGTAGACTAGTTGATATTCTAAGTGGATTATTAATTCAAAGAGTTAAAGAATTATCATGTGGTCCGATGGCAATTGCCTTAATGAACAAAACAACTTTAACAGAATTAAGAAATGAACTTTCCAATTTCGTTGGTCTAAATTTTGGAAATTTGAATCAAAAATTATTAATAAAAAAAGACAATAATTATTCATCAAATTACAATAACAGACAACTTAACCAAAACTCAAGACAAGACACAGACAACAGAAATTCAAACGAAAATAATCAAGCATATAATGATTACCAAAGACAAAACAGACAACAGAATAGCCAAATAGTTAGGAATAATCAACAACAAAGTCAGAACGTAAGACAAAATCAGAATTTTAATAGACAAACAAGTCAGAATATTCGACAAAATTATCAGCAACCACAACCAGAAGCAATGAGTGTAGACAATTTAAATGATGAAGAAGTAAATAAGAATTCAAACTACGAAAATAAACAGGAAGAGTTTTTTACAAACTAGCCTCGGACAAAAGAAAAGTTTTCATTAAGGGAACTATCGAGGGGGATCCTTTTCTAATTTTAGTAGATACTGGATCTACTATAAGTATAATAAACACCAAAAATATACATGAATCAAAGTATAAAATAATTGAAAAATTTTCAAAAACCATTTGCACTATTAATGGAAATATAAAAAATGACAGTTATTTAGTTAAAACAAAAGTACCAAGTGAATTCAAATATGCAGATTGCACAAGAATAAGATGGGTAGCTATGTCCCTGGAAACATCATATGATTTTCTATTGGGCATGGATTTTATCCAAGGAAATTTTTAAAATATTGACTTTAAAAAAGAAATAATTAAGCTTTGCAATGGAGTCGAAATTCAGTTTCTTTCCAAATTATCAGAAGATGTTTGTGTAATGGAAGAAGGTGAAATTGATGACTTTAAGCTAGAAGGGCTCAATGCTGAGGAAGTTCAGATAGTAAAAAATTTTACGAAAAAATATGAAAAATTATATTTAAAAGAAGGTGATCAGTTAACTAACACTAATACAATAGTTCACAATATTAAAACCACAACAGATCATCCCATAAATTCAAAGCTCTATAGGGTTTCTCCAAAATATGAAGAAGAAGTAAGAAAGCAAATAATAGAAATGGAAACAAGTAAGAAAGCTCTAGTCGGGAGTACCCGACTAGGAGATCCCCTGAACCCTGCGAAGAGCCGATATTCCAAATGTTCTACACTTCTCTTAATATTTATGCGTTACGAGCAACACATACACACACACACACATACGCACACACGCATAAGCGAGCGCTCTGCTGACTGCGCAGTTTACGCAGAGTCTGCGCTTGGGCTGCAGTAGGGCTTTATTATGGAAACTTAATTGTTGAATAAGTTCCTTTGTAGATGGACTTGCTTAATCAAACTTTCAGAGCGTGATTACGTCATTCATATATGAGTATGTGCCGAAGCACAAGTCTCTAGCACTTAAAATACGTTTTTTTGCAAATTTTGGGCGAAGGGGGCGTGGCATCCAAAATATAACAAAAACCGAAACTGTATAAAATACACATGTAACTATATACAAAATTAGGAGTCTCTAGCTTGAAAGATGTGCAAGACATAATTTTATAAATGGTTTTCGATTTCGTTTTTAATCGATAACATTAAAACGATAAAAGTTATCGAATTTTTGAAACAAACTCGATCTGCGCGTGCTATACACGAACCTACATAAAAAATTTCAAGCCTCTAGCTCTTATAGATTCTGAGATCGACGCGTTCAAACATACGGACAGACGGACAGACGGCCAGACGGACAGACGGATGGACGGACGGACAGACGGACAGGGCTAAATCAACTCAGCTCGGCGCCCTGATCAAGAATATATATACTTTATGGGGTCTGCCACGCCTCCTTCTGCCTGTTACATACATTTTAACAAAACCATTATACCCTGTTTTCCCATTTTCAATGGGTTCAGGGTATAAAAAGTGGAATAATAAGAAAAAGTAAAAGCAAATATAGCTCTCCTATATGTGTAGTTAAGAAAAAAATTGATAATTCGGGAATTCAAAAATATCGTATCTGTGTAGATTATAGACGACTAAACCAAGTAACCGTTTCAGATAAGTATCCAATACCTATTATGGACGCTGTATTAGATAAACTTGGTAAAGCCCAATATTTTACTACTCTTGATTTAGCGAAAGGCTATCATCAAATATTAATGGCAGAAGAAGATATAGAAAAAACAGCTTTCATAACTCCAATGGGACTATACGAATATGTTAGAATGCCATTCGGATTAAAAAATGCTCTAGCTACATTCCAACGTTTAATGAACGAAATATTGAGGGATTATATAAACAAAATTTGTGTAGTATATCTTGATGATATTTTAATTTTTTCAACAACACTTGAAGAACACAAGATTGCTCTAGAAAAAATTTTCAAAGTACTTAGGAATCATAATTTGAAAATACAACCAGATAAATGCTCGTTTATAAAAAAACATACCGAATACTTGGGACATATTCTCACAAAAGAAGGGTTCAAACCAAATCCAAGAAAAATAGAAGCAATAAAAGAAATTCCATTACCAAAAACGGAAAAACAATTAAAAGGATTTTTAGGTATGACAGGATTTTATAGAAAATTTATCAAAGACTATTCCAAAATAGCTTACCCAATGATTAGATATTTACAAAAAGGTGTATCAATTAATACAAATGATCCACAATTTATAGATGCATTTGAAAATCTTAAAGCTCTTATAAGCTCACACCCAATATTAAAATATCCAGAATTTGACAAACCATTTACAATTACTACAGACGCCAGTGATTTTGCCATAGGTGCAGTTTTATCTCAACAAGGACAACCAATTGCTTATGTTTCAAGAACACTTAATAAACATGAGAAAAACTATAGTACAATTGATAAAGAATTTTTGTCCATTATACATGCCGTAAATTATTTCAAACACTATTTGATCGGAAATAAATTTCAAATTATAACAGATCATGCTCCTATAAAATACCTAAATTCAAAATTTAAAGGAAAAGAAATGACAGCTAGACATCAAAGATGGATTTTAAAACTACAGGAATTCGATTATGATATTATATATTTAAAAGGTAAAGACAATAAAGTAGCAGATTTTTTAAGCAGACAGGAAACAGCACAATTAATCAATACAGAAAATAAAGAAGAATCAAATTTTGATATAACAAATACACAGCATTCAGCAGATGAAGAGGAATTAACTCATTTTTATATAAAAAATGATATTGTTAATAAATATAAAACTCAGATAATAATTACCTACTCAGCAACAGATAATATTAATATATACCATGGAAGAAAAATAATTGAAGTAAATCCAGCAGACACAGAAAATGAAATTGAAATAAAATTACAAAATAATATAGAGAAAGGAACAGTAGGATTTTTTTCAGAAGTACCAGACTCAGAATATTATAAAATACAATGTATATTAATCAACATTTTTTCTCACTCTAAAAATATTAAATTTTTCAAATGTACAAAAAGAGCACAAGAAATTTCAACTGAGGAAGAATTACATAAACAAATTTCAATTTACCATTCAAAAGATTCATTACACAGCGGTATAAGTGAAACATTCAATTCACTAAAAGACAAAATCTATTTTCCAAAATTAAGGGACCATATTCAATTAATAATAGCAAATTGTAGAAAATGCAAAGAAATAAAGTATGATAGAAAACCGATAAAACCAAACTTTCAATTTACAGAAACACCAGATACTAATCATTTTAGCCATCATTATAACCAGGTTCAATACAGTACAGACAAGATTACAAATGGAACCGATATTAGTAAGTGCAGGTTATGCACCCATACAGATTCATCAAACCGAAATAGTAAACGAAACAATAATTATACTACACATTATTAACATTGACCCACTTCAGAATATTATAAAACAAATGGAAACAAACATAAGAACAGCCAATATTACTGATAGTGAGGAACTATTTGCAGAAATTAGATTAATAAAGGCAAAGATTAAATCCATTAGACCTTTTAGCAGAAATAAAAGGGGACTTATAAATATAGCAGGAACAGCATACAAATGGCTATTTGGACTAATGGACGACGAAGACAGGACAGATATCTTAGAACACCTTGATATAATTGACCAAAATAATCATAACATCATAAACAACATGAACCAAGAAATAAGCATAAATTCACATTTTAACGACACAATACATAGGTTAGCAGAAATAATTAAGCACGACCGAATAATCATTAACGAAACACTGACAAGCATAAATGACCAAAATAAAACAAGTAAGAACGTTGCAGTCGGGCGCTACCGACTGCGGGATACTCATTCACACCCCCACAGATCACGCCCATTGCCACGCCCACAATTGGTTTGTACATATATAATTTTTTGGAAATCAAGAGAGGAGATCAGCAGTAATATCTGTATATAATTCTGATTCTGAGAACACTGAGAATCGGAAAAACGTATAGTTTTTCCCGATTTGCCACGCCCCCAGTAGGCGTAGACATATAATTTTTGGCCAGTTCTTAGAAGTAGTGAAGGGTAACGTAAGTGTGAAATTTGGATGCTTACACTCAAAAAATGCGAAAATTACAGGGTATTTTTTAGCCGGGCATACCCCCATAAGGGGCGTAAAAATTATTTTTGGCGCATCGATAGAGGAGCTCACCAGTAACTTACCATCCAATTTTGAAGCTTCTAGCTCTAAAACTGTAGGAGCTACAAACTTTTGCGGTTTGCCACGCCCCCTATGGGCGTAGATATATCCGCCATATCTTTTCCAACTTGGGTTGTCAACCCGAGTATATATACCAAGTTTCAAGTCTCTAGCATCAATAGTGCTCAAAATATTGCAGAATTTGAAAAATCACTATATAGTCAGATCCGATTTGCCACGCCCCTAGTAGGCGTGGATATATAGATTTTTGGTCGATCTTCATAGGATCGTATCAGTAACCTACGTGCCAAATTTGGGCGTTTTAGCTTTAAAACTGTAGAAGATACAGTTTTACCCGATTTGCCACGCCCCCAATGGGCGTAGATATATCCGCCATAGCTTTTTCAACTTGAGTTGTCAACACAAGTCTACATTCCAAATTGAAACTCTCTAGCACTTCTAGAAGTAGTGTTTCTGAGGTATGGGCAAATGCATTTTCCGATTTGCCACGCCCCTAGTGGGCGTATCGGGAAAATCTTGACACTTTATAATTCGAGGGTATACACGAGTATATATTCCAAATTTCAACTCTCTAGCTTCAAAACTGTGCAAATGGTTTGCGTTCATACGGACAGACGGACAGACGGACGGACAGCGTGACGGACATTGCACAAAACCAATATACTCATTTCACTTTGTGAATGAGTATAATGACAGAAAAGAAAAGCTGCATCAAAATTGTGACAAAGGAAATATTATATTAAATGGAAATAACCTCATACAATTTGGAAATTGTAAAATACAAATTTTAAAAGAAACATTTTCCAATGAAAAAATAGAATTTTATGAAAAATATTTTTATCCCACAGAACTATTAAATCAAACTTACAAAAACACTATTAATTTCGATCATTTAACAATAAAAAACTTTGAAAATTTAAAAGAAATCACAGAATTGAAATATGAAAAAAAGTAACAAATAGCATTATGTTAATATTTTTAATCATTTTTATATGTTTTATTTTTTATATATACTTAAGTTGCAAAAGGCAATATATTAATAATAATTTAAAAAGAATTCAGGAGAATTCATACTCTAAGAGGGGAGGAGTTATGCCATCAGCATCACTTCCCACAATGTCAGCTGACACCATACCATTAGCATCACTTCCAGTAACTACAGTTGACACAAAAGGTTTACAATCGTCTTTAATGTAGAAAACACATTAACCATAAGTGTCATAAGAATTAGAAAACCAAAGACCAGAAGTGTCATAAGAATTGTGGACACTTATTGCAAACCACTTAACTCAAAGAGCATATCCAATATTATAAACATAAATAATCGTCACAGCCCAGCTGCATAATGTAAACATACTCTAGCTCAGCATATCCAATATTGTAAACACAAAGCAGCATACCCAATATTGTAAACACAAACAATTGTCGCCAAGAATGGTATAAAAGATCCCTTAGAATTAAATAAGAATTCAGTTGTATTGTATATCACAAATAAAGAACATGTATTAAACTGTTATAAGAAATACATAATCTGTGTATTAAATTGTTAAAAGAAATACATAATTCGTGTATTAAACTGTTAAAACAAATACATAATCCATGTATTAAACTGTTATAAGAAATACATAATTCGCGTGCTTATGCGTGTGTGTATGTGTATATGTGTGTGTCCATGTATTGCTTGTATACATGTATATGTTAAATAAGCATAGAATGTTTGGAGTATCGGCTCTTCGCAGGGTTCAGGGGATCTCCTAGTCGGGTACCGCCGACTAGAGCTTTCTTACTTGTTTTATATGCTGTTAAAATTACGCAGCAGCAACATGACGCGTCGATGCAACCGTTACTCTTGGTGACCGTCGGACGCGTTATTCTCAGAATTTGTTCTTTGCTATTTTTGTTGTTGTGCGGCAGCTAAGTGCAACGGCACTTTCCCAATTCTGCGCCAGTCCGTTTGTTTATGATTTGGCTATCCGGTTTATTCTGGATTGGAGTCAAAGTGTGTGTGTATTGTTTCGCAGCACAATTGAGTGAGCTCTATTAGAATGTTTGCAACTTTCGGATGATGCATGTTGCTAGGAACAAATGTTTTCTTGTGGGTGATGCATATTGCGAGCTTGGGAATATTTACATTAATAATGGGAACAGCTTTTGGATATTGTGGACGTAATCAGTATGATTATATCACTTCCCTCTCCTTAAGAGGCGAGCCTACGAGTCAACGTGACACAGAAGGGTAAAGTTTTGATAAAGTTGATTGTGTCATCTCGATAGTTGTGTTTTCTTCTGGTTGAACTGTTGGCGTTGTTTGATTTTACGGATTAATATTATGGTGTAACCCCATACGTACGTATATTAAATATAAGATTACAATTATAAATATGATTATTGTGATTATTACAATGGTATTTCGATATATTTTATCATTTCTTTGCCATTTATATGTTCATAATTACAGATTGGTTTTGTGTGTAATAGAATTTTTGTTATGCATTCATCAATTATTGGTTTATTGTCTCGATTAAAAATTTTTTTATCTTTTTCATAATAAGAAATCAAGTTGATAGCCATTGTGATCAGGATATGGGATAGTTTTGATTGTGTTAGTAGCTTGAAAGTCAATTAGTTTTATCTGTATTTATTGGGTGTGGCATATCGTGCAGAATGTAAACAGTATGAATTTAAAAAGTATGATTATGAAACCTGTGGGACTTGAATTTGGTTAATTTTCTTTAATTTTTTAAATTGTGTTTTATAGTAACGTGTAATTCTATTTTTGTTTGTAATTTGGTAATGATCTTGATCTACTTTTTCAACATTTTTATTGGCTTTAAAGGGATTTTCTAATTTTTCTTTTTGTAACGGTCCTTTTCGATATCTGGTATCGACTTCGTATTCTTGTCGGTCACTGTTGATTTTATTTATTTCTTTTTCTTTTTTTTCTTGAGTGTCTAACTTTGGTTGTCCAGCATATAAAAATATGTGTGCATAAGTTTGTCCAGTTGTGTCATGTTTTGTTTTGTGATTGTAAATGTAAAAAATGGTTTCTATTTTACTGAGTTTATTTTCTTCGTCATTTAAAGTGTTTATTATTCTAATTTTTATACTCATTCACAAAGTGAAATGAGTATATTGGTTTTGTGCAATGTCCGTCACGCTGTCCGTCCGTCTGTCCGTCCGTCCGTCTGTCCGTCTGTCCGTATGAACGCAAACCATTTGCACAGTTTTGCAGCTAGAGAGTTGAAATTTGGAATATATACTCGTGTATATCCTCGAATTATAAAGTGTCAAGATTTTCCCGATACGCCCACTAGGGGCGTTGCAAATCGGAAAATGCATTTTCCGATATCTCAGAAACACTACTTCTGGAAGTGCTAGAGAGTTGCAATTTAGAATGTATACTCGCGTTTACAACCCAAGATCAAAAAGCTATGGCGGATATATCTACACCCATTGGGGGCGTGGCAAAGCAGGTAAAACTGTATCTTCTACAGTTTTAAAGCTAAAATGCTCAAATTCGGCACGTAGGTTACTGCTACAATCTTATGAAGATCGAAAATTATATGTCCACGCGTACTAGGGGCGTGGCAAATCGGATCTGACTATATAGTGATATTTCAAATTCTGTAATATTTTGATCACTATTGACGCTAGAGACTTGAAATTTGATATATATATACTCGGGTTGACAAGCCAAGTTGAAAAAAAAATAGCGGATATATCTACGCCCCAAGGGGCGTGGCAAACCGCAAAAGCTTATAGCTCCTACAGTTTAGAGCTAGAAGCTTCAAAATTGGATGGTTGAGTTACTAGTGAGCTCTTCTATCGATGCCCAAAAAAATAATTACGTTCCTTTTGGGGCATGCCCGGCTAAAAAATACCCTGTAATTTTCGTATTTTTTGAGTGTAAGCATCCAAATTTCACACCTACGTTACCCTTCACTACTTCTAAGAACTGGCCAAAAATTATATGTCTACGCCTACTGGGGGCGTGGCAAATCGAGAAAAACTGTACGCTTTTCCAATTCTCAGTGAGAAAATCAAAATTTTATGACGATATTACTGCTGATCTCCTCTATTGATTTCCAAAAAATTATGTATGAACAAACCAATTGTGGGCGTGGCAATGGGCGTGATCTGTGCGGGTGTGAATGAGTATCCCGCAGTTGGTAGCGCCCGACTGCAACGTTCTTACTTGTTTCGTTTATTATTTTGTGTAGTCGTTCAATGTCTGCTATTCCTGTTTTTGTAGTATTTAATTGTATTTCTACTTCTTCATTTTCAAGCCATTTTTTGAGTGCTAAGCTGGAAAATGCGCCGTCTCGGTCAGCTTTTAATAATATTGGTTTTCCTAACTGATTAAATATACGCATTAATGCATTCTTGCATTCTATCCAATCTTTTGTTTTAATATTTTCAAGAGTAGCAAATTTTGAATAAATTTCTATGCAACTAAGATAATGTTTGTCTTTGTTTTGTATTAGTAATTGGCTGTTAGGGAAATAGTAAGTTTCACAGAAGAGTTTATTTGTTTTTTTGAATTCCGGGGTGTAAGAGTTTTTCATGGGTTTTTAAAATAAGTTCTTTAAACTCGGCGTATGAGTTTATATTTTTTAATTGAATGAGACTTCGAAGAATTTTAGTATGGTTAGTGTTGATTATTTCTTTGTGTGCGTTTTGAATGATATCAAAATCTGCATCACTGTCTATAAACATTGCACTAGTCTTTGTACAAAAATAGTCAATCAAATATTTTTCGGCTTTGTTTTTAGTCATGTTATCGTATGTAATGTGAATTATTAATTTTTATACCCTGAACCAATTGAAAATGGGAAAACAGGGTATAATGGTTTTGTTAAAATGTATGTAACAGGCAGAAGGAGGCGTGGCAGACCCCATAAAGTATATATATTCTTGATCAGGGCGACGAGCTGAGTTGATTTAGCCCTGTCCGTCTGTCCGTCCGTCCGTCTGTCCGTCTGTCCGTCTGTCCGTATGTTTGAACGCGTCGATCTCAGAATCTATAAGAGCTAGAGACTTGAAATTTTTTATGTAGGTCCGTGTATAGCACGCGCAGATCGAGTTTGTTTCAAAAATTCGATAACTTTTATCGTTTTAATGTTATCGATTTAAAACGTTATCGAAACGCAGTTATAAATTTATATCTCCCGCATCTTTAGAGCTAGAGTCTCCAAATTTTGTATTCAGTATAATGTAGAGTTTTTACAATTTTGATTTTTGTCAAATTTTTGATACCACCCCCCTTTCCTTCCCTTTCCCCCCAAACTTGTAAAATCCGTATTTCAAATACTAGAGACTTGTGCTTTGGCAAATATACACATATAAATGACAGAATCACGCTCTGAAAGTTTGATTAAGAACGTCCAACTACAAAAGAAGTTATTAAACATTTAATTACCCATAGTAAAGCCTATGAGCGCAGCCCACGCTCTGTCGCTGCGCTAACTGCGCAGTCAGCAGAGCGCGTGCTTATGCGTATGTGTATGTGTGTATGTGTGTGTGCATGTATTGCTTGTAGACATGTATATGTTAAATAAGCATAGAATGTTTGGAGTATCGGCTCTCGCAGGGTTCAGGGGATCTCCTAGTCGGGTACCGCCGACTAGAGCTTTCTTACTTGTTATACCCTGAACCCATTGAAAATGGGAAAACAGGGTATAATGGTTTTGTTAAAATGTATGTAACAGGCAGAAGGAGGCGTGGCAGACCCCATAAAGTATATATATTCTTGATCAGGGTGACAAGCCGAGTCGATTTAGCCCTGTCCGTCTGTCCGTCCGTCCGTCTGTCCGTCTGTCCGTCTGTCCGTATGTATGAACGCGTCGATCTCAGAATCTATAAGAGCTATGTAGATCCGTGTATAGCACGCGCAGATCGAGTTTGTTTCAAAAAATCGATAAATTTGATCGTTTTAAAGTTATCGATTTAAAACGTTATCGAAATGCAGTTATAAATTTATATCTCCTACATCTTTAAAGCTAAAGTCTCCAAACTTTGTATTTAGTATAATGTGGAGTTTATACAATTTTGATTTTTGTCACATTTTGGATACCATCCCCCCTTTTCTTCCCTTTCCCCCAAACTTGTAAAATCCGTATTTCAAATAGTAGAGACTTATGCTTTGGCAAATACATACATATGAATGACATAATCATATTGACAGTAGATCCTGTATCTATTAAACATTTAAAATTTTTTCCCTTATAAGTAATAATTATGTATTGTTGGTTTCCGGGGCTGGCAACTGAAAAATTTTCGGCTTTCTCGGTTTCTATTTCATTTGGTTGCTCCGTCTCATGTTCGGCTGTGGCTGTTTGTGTGTATGTGTAGTCTGAATTTTGTGGGTAACTTGGTTCTTGGTAATATTGAGGATAGTATTCGGAATAAGAAGCTAACTGATTATAATATTCTTGTTGCATATAATCGTGATAGTTTATTTCTTCTTGATTTCTAGTTTCATCTATGCTCATTTTACTTTGTCCACTTTCTGCAGGTCTAGCACGCTTTGTTGGTTGGTTGGCTACGCCAGGATTATTGAAAGGGGTTTGTTGTGCAGTTACTTGTGTATGTTGTCCGAAACGATTATTGTCAAATTGGTTCTGTCTAAAATTTGGTCTGGATGTAGAGTATAATGGTCTGGCCGGATTAGGTGTTGGTTGCATTGGTCGAGGTGAATAATGATTAGGTGAAAAAATGTTATAGTTAGTATAATTAGGTGTTGGTGGAAGATATGGTTGTTGAAAATAAGGTCGATATGGGACATAGGAATGGTTTGGTTGAAGAAATGTGGGAAATTTTTGAATATTGGGATTTGGATGTAACGGCTTGAAATTTTTATCTTGTGTTGGTGGAAGATATGGTTGTTGAAAAGAAGGTCGATATGGGACATAGGAATGGTTTGGTTGAAGAAATGTGGGAAATTTTTGAATATTGGGATTTGGATGTAACGGCTTGAAATTTTTATCTTGTTTTACTTCGTTTTTATTTAAATTTAGACAGGGTTCTTCATAAAGGTTTTTTTCTTGTAATATGTTTATTAAAGATCGTAAATCGGTAATTTCTCAATTTGTAATTCTAATGCAAATATTTGTAGGTAGTTTGGATTAGGTCGTCAATACTAGTTTTAATTAGTCGCGCATACAATGTTTTTTCATCTAAATTATTTTCTAATTCTAGCTTACTCATCAATGTCTGCCTACGGTGTTCTGCTTCTTCCAGAAAAGCTCGTACGTTACCTTTGAATGGGGTGCTCCTGAATTCCTCCAATAAGACGTGGTTCTTGGTTTGCGTCTTGTAGTTCAGGATCAGTTGTTTTCGAAGATCCGTCCATGTTGTTAGATTGTTTATGCCAAGAGATAACATAACTTCACTGCTGATGCAGCTTTCCACAAGTCCAAAAAGTATTGACCTCTGCCTCGCATCATTGGTGGTGTAAAGTGCCAATATGTAGTCGATCCGGTTAACGGTTTCCAGTAAACTTCTCAACATTTTTAAGTTGGTTGATCACTTGTGTCATGCTGGCATCGGAAAGGGATGTTGTTGCGTCTCCTTCCATTTTGTTTATTTAATTAATTACACTATTTATACCCTGAACCCATTGAAAATGGGAAATCAGGGTATAATGTTTTTGTGAAAATGTATGTAACAGCCAGAAGGAGACATCGCAGACCCCATAAAGTATATATATTCTTGATCAGCTCGATGAGCTGAGTTGAAATAGCCCTGTCCGTCTGTCCGTCCGTCCGTCCGTCCGTCCGTCCGTCCGTATGAACGCAGCGATCTCGTAAACCACAAAAGCTAGATATGTGAAATTTTCAGAGAATACTCGTCTATAGCCTACGCAGTACGAGTTTTTTTTAGATTTTCGATAACTCATCCCGTTTCCTTATTATCGATAAAAATCGATAACTTTTCTTCCGCTAAGCATACCGTAAGAGCTAGAGACTCTAAATTTACTGTGTAGATTTGTGTAATGAATGCGGACATTATGTAATTTTTGGATTTTGGATGCCACGCCCCCTTCGCCCCCAATTCGCAAAATTCGTATTTCAAATACTAGAGACTTGTGCTTTGGCAAAAACATACATGTGAATGACATGATTATGCTGCGCAAGTTTGATTAAGAAAGTCCATCCACAAAAAAAGTTATTAAACATTCAATTTCCCATACAATAGGCATATTGCAGCCCAAGCGCAGTCGCTGCGTCAACTGCGCAGTCAGCAGAGCGCGTGCTTATGCGTGCGTGCGTTTCTCGCAATATTTGTATATGTAAGATAAGCATATAATGTTGGGAAGATTGGATCTTCGCAGGGTTCAGGGTATCTCGTAGTCGAGCCGTCTGAACCCATTGAAAATGGGAAATCAGGGTATAATGTTTTTGTGAAATGTATGTAACAGGCAGAAGGAGACATCGCAGACCCCATAAAGTATATATATTCCTGATCAGCTCGATGAGCTGAGTTGAAATATCCCTGTCCGTCTGTCCGTCCGTCCGTCCGTCCGTCCGTCCGTCCGTCCGTATGAACGCAGCGATCTCGTAAACCACAAAAGCTAGATATATGAAATTTTCAGAGAATACTCGTCTATAGCCTACGCAGTACGAGTTTTTTTTTAGATTTTCGATAACTCATCCCGTTTCCTTATTATCGATAAAAATCGATAACTTTTCTTCGGTTAAGCATACCGTAAGAGCTAGAGACTCCAAATTCACTGTGTAGATCCGTGTAATGAATGCGGACATTTTGTCGTTTTTGGATTTTGGATGCCACGCCCCCTTCGCCCCCAATTTGCAAAATTCGTATTTCAAATACTAGAGACTTGTGCTTTGACAAATATACACATATGAACGACATAAACATGCTGTGAAAGTTTGATCAAGAAAGTCCATCCACAAAAAAAGTTATTAAACATTTAATTTCCCATACAACAAGCATATTGCATCCCGAGCGCAGTCGCCGCGCTGACTGCGCAGTCAGCAGAGCGCGTGCTTATGCGTGCGTGCGTATGCATGTGTGTGTGTGTGTGCGTTGCTCGCAATATTTGTATATGTAAAATAAGCATATAATGTTGGGAAGATTGGCTCTTCGCAGGGTTCAGGGTATCTCGTAGTCGAGCCGTCTCGACTACAGCACTCTTACTTGTTTTTTATTTATTTATTTATATTTATTTTTTTTCAGTTAATTTTAAGTTCAGTTTCTTTTTATTGTAAATTATTATTTGTTTAATTTTATTCACTTAATTTTAAGTTCAGTTTGGTTCCTTTTATTGTAAATTATTATTTGTTTAATTGTAATCACTTAATTCTAAGTTCAGTTTATTTTTATTGTAAATTATTATTTGTTTAATTGAATTCACTTAATAATACCCTGAACCCATTGAAAATGGGAAATCAGGGTATAATGGTTTTGTTAAAATGTATGTAACAGGCAGAAGGAGGCGTGGCAGACCCCATAAAGTATATATATTCTTGATCAGGGCGACGAGCTGAGTTGATTTAGCCCTGTCCGTCTGTCCGTCCGTCCGTCTGTCCGTCTGTCCGTCTGTCCGTATGTCTGAACGCGTCGATCTCAGAATCTATAAGAGCTAGAGACTTTAAATTTTTTATGTAGGTCCGTTTATAGCACGCGCAGATCGAGTTTGTTTCAAAAATTCGATAACTTTTATCGTTTTAATGTTATCGATTAAAAACGAAATCGAAATACAGTAATTAAATTATATCTCCTACATCTTTATAGCTAGAGACTCCTTATTTTGTATTTGGTTGCGTGTGTGTTTTATACATTTTTGATTTTTGTTATATTTTGGATGCCACGCCCCTTTCGCCAAAAATTTGAAAAAAACGTATTTCAAGTGCTAGAGACTTGTGCTTCGGCACATACACATATATGAATGACATAATCACGCTCTGTAAGTTTGATTAAGCAAGTCCATCTACAAAGGAACTTATTCAACAATTAACTTCCCATAATACTGCTCTTACTGCAGCCCGAGCGCAGTTGCTGCGTAAACTGCGTAGTCAGCAGAGTGCTCGCTTATGCGTGCGTGCGTATGTGTGTGTGTGTGTGTGTACATGTGTTGCTTGTTGTTAATAAGCACAGAATGTTTGGAATAGCGGCTCATCGCAGGGTTCAGGGGATCTCGTAGTCGGGTACCACCGACTAGAGCTTTCTTACTTGTTTTAAGTTCAGTTTGTTTGCACAGATAGCTCTTTAGAATTTTCTTGAGATAACCAGAAGCTTCTGGAATTACGTTCTCTTCGAATTCTATCGCGTCTTCTTGAATTGTTTTCAAGTTTTTTGCACAATCTGCGGCTTTGGCAATATGCGAATTTTGGTATACACGTCACTGTCGAGGTTTTATTTAAAAAACTTGACGCGATATTGACTGTCGCGTGGGTTGCCTTCGCGTTAGTTGTTTAGCGGATAGCAGTAAACGGGGCACAAGAATTAATAACTTAGTTATTGCATGAGGATCCACAATTTATTGCTATCCTACCGGCTGCGCCAATTAAATATTTAGTTAAATATTTACTGTGTGTTTGAGTCGAACTAATGCCGCGACACAGGCTAACGGCAACGCTAATATAATTTAAAAGACGAAGTCAAAGTTAGATTACGACAACTTGCTTTATTTAAAAGACGAAGTCAAAGTTAGATTATGACAACTTGCTTTATTTAAAAGACGAAGTCAAAGTTAGATTATGACAACTTGCTTTGTTTAAAAGACGAAGTCAAAGTTAGATTATGACAACTTGCTTTATTGAATAGTAGCTTAAGACTAAAGACAATTTCATCATAGGCTTATTTTATATGCTGTTAAAATTACGCAGCAGCAACATGACGCGTCGATGCAACCGTTACTCTTGGTGACCGTCGGACGCGTTATTCTCAGAATTTGTTCTTTGCTATTTTTGTTGTTGTGCGGCAGCAAAGTGCAACGGCACTTTCCCAATTCTGCGCCAGTCCGTTTGTTTATGATTTGGCTATCCGGTTTATTCTGGATTGGAGTCAAAGTGTGTGTATATTGTTTCGCAGCACAATTGAGTGAGCTCTAATAGAATGTTTGGAACTTTCGGATGATGCATGTTGCTGGGAACTTACTTTACTTGTGGGTGATGCATGTTGCGAGCTTGGGAATATTTACATTAATAATGGGAACAGCTTTTGGATATTGTGGACGTAATCAGTATGATTATATCACTATATATATATATATAACAACAAAGTTGCTACACAGGTGGCATATATATATATATATATATATATAACAACAAAGTTGCTACACAAATCTCGCTCCGATCAACGACCAATACAATAACCAGAATATACCGGATCAGCAGCCTCCAACTCAGCAGTCACTTTCTAAGAGTAAAATTTCGAAGAATCTAGCCGTCGCCGGATCAGCAGCAGCGCTGCCGCCGCCAACTCAAAGTTTAGCTAGCTTGGGTAGAATTAACCGATTAACCACGACAGAACAAAACGTTTCTAAGTACGTGTAATCAGTAATTGTCACTATAAGACTAAACGAATCTTAAGTGACTAAAGTGATTCTTGTAGTGAGACAGACTCCCGTAATAGGCACACAAGACCAAAACCAAATCGCAACTACAGTTTGCGCAACGTGGGCTCACGCTTTGTACGATCCGTTCGCAGAGCACTTCTTGGAGTAACGTATGGACCGCTGATCCGCGAGTAGGGCATACCAAAAAGAGATTAATTCGGCATCATCGGAGAAGAAGCACGCACCAATGATAGTTTTGTAAGAGAAAGAAAAATAGTGTCTAAGAAATATCCAAAAAAAAATTAAGAAAAAAAAAAAAAACAAAATTTATTACGAATATAAGAAGTTAAGAAAATTAATCATGAAAATATATTAAAATTTTAAATTCTAAGAAGCAACAAAGAAAAAATAATAAATAATAAACTGCAAAACACAAACGCGCTGCAAGAACTCAAACAGTCATCGCCGACTAGTTTTTACACTTAATAAATATTTCACTTAAAAATTTGTAATACTTGAACAAAGCAAAATAAAATAAGTCTTACCAATTAAAACTAAAACTACACAATCCATATAAAATATAAAATTTATTCTCCTTTTACAATCTCTACACCATAAATATTTTCAGCTTATTTTTATTTTCCAAGCATTCCCTCAATATTGCCTTTCACACATAAACACATCCCATGTACTAACTAATTATGGTCAATCCAAATAACCTAATACGACCCCCAGTACTCAATGCCGCTGACACAGACGAATTACCAACCAACGCCAATAGCGACGAATATAACCAGAGACAGCAGCAAAGATCAGCAAGTAGACAGACAATGTATCAAAACAATAGAAATGGTGAAACAAATTCTATCGAAAATCATATCGACCGAATAATCAATGAAAGATTGGCAACAATAAACTCTTTTCAGTCCTCGACCTTAAGAGAGGATTTCATCACATCCCGCTAAAAAAATCAGATATGTCGAAAACAGCCTTCTCCGTGAATAACGGAAAATATGAGTTTACACGACTCCCATTCGTATTAAAAAACGCACCATCCATTTTTCAACGTGCTCTCGATGACATTCTCAGAGAACACAACGGGAAAATCTGTTACATTTATATCGACGTAATCATTATTTTTAGAAAAGACCGTGAATCACATACAAAAAACCTCCAATCAATTTTCCAAACTCTGCAAGATGCCAATATGAAAACCAATTTGACAAATGCGAACTCTACAAAAATAAGGTCGAATTTTTAGGATTCGTCATTTCTGACAAAGGCATTGAAACAAACTCAAACAAAGTACTAGGAATAGCCAATTAACAACAGCCCAGAAATTTAAAGGATTTAAGAGCATTTTCAGGACTAGCAGGTTACTACAGAAGGTTCATAAGGTACTTCGCTAAGTTAGAGGGGAAGACGGACGAGTGTCCAAAAACGATTCAAAGAAAAAAATAAGAAATATGAACCAAGACGCAATAGAAGCTTTTAACAAAATCATGAATTCACTAGTGTCCGATGAAGTTATTCTTCAATTCCCTGATATCAACAAAGAATTCAAATTAACAACAGATGCCTCCGATTTCGCCATAGGCGCAGTACCATCACAAGGTGACAGACCAATTTCCTTTCTCTCTCGAACGCTTTCCAAAGCAGAAGAGAATTACGCCACTAACCAGAAAGAAATGTTACCCATAGTTTGGGCATTAAAAGCCCTCAGAAACTACTTGTACGGTAGAGCCAAAGTTAAAATCTACACCAACCTCTCACTTATTCGCTTAGCAGCTGGAATGGAAATTCCAGAGTAAAAAGATGGAACGCATACCTTGAGGAATATAATTACGAATTACTTTACAAACCGGGTGTTCAGGCATGAACATAAAGAAATAGCCGAAGATCATATCGCACTCACGACTAGGTTGAAGTACGTAGAAATGACAAGGGTCACACATGTAGAATCTATAAATAGGCTAAGTACACAAACATTAACGCTGAGCCTTACAAACTCTGCGATAAGTTAAGAGTACATAAACACCAACGCTGAGCCTTACAAACTCTGCGATAGACTAAGAATAGATAAAGACCAACGCTGGGCCTTACAAACTCAGCAATAGATAAGCTAGATTTAAGGGTTGAAATTATGCATGAGTCAGTATATAAATACAATGGCTCAGAAGAATAATATTAATATACTACTGATCACCAACACAGCAAGTCTATTCATGGTCCTTCGAGCCGGATAGAACATGTATATTCATGGTCCTTCGAGCCGGATAGAACAAGTATATTCATGGTATTTCGAGCCGGAGATTGAAGTGTATTCATGATCTAAGTGAAATCATGGTCCTTCGAGCCGGATAGAACAAGTCTATTCATGGTTCTTCGAGCCGGATATTGAAGTGTATTCATGATCTAAGTGAAATCATGGTCCTTCGATCCAACCTACAAAGTCTACCATAATTTTTGTGACAAGTGTTAGTGAATGTGAAAGTGTTTCACAAAATTTTTCTTGTTTCTCTTTGGCTTACCAATTTAAGCTGTGAGTAGAGGCACAGCACGATCAACCAGGCGATCAAAACAAAAAAACCTCCAACGGGTCAAGCCAAAGACAACAACAAACTAAACTAACAAGATGCTGTCGATAAAAGTGGTCGAGTTGCTAAAAAAGCAGAATTCACTGCCAATCACTTATCACTGGTAAAAATTGGTACTATCATCAATATTTTAAGGGGAAAATATATGATGCCATAATGGAAAACATAGGGCGTATAAAGAGTCCTTGATGAAGGTCGAAGTTGCCGACCACGCTATGGACACCGACCAACCAGGATCTAGCAAGCAAATGCAACCGGAAACATCCGAGGCAAGAAACAGTCAGCAGGAAGAAATGTCTTCACGACGAAGTGCCAGCCCAATGGATGTGATGGTAGACCTTGTAGATAAAAGAGCTCAAAAAGTAAGGCAGCACATTGCAGAGGTGTATGCCAACCTTGAGCTCAGTAACCAGGAAGAAGAAGTTCCAGAGCTGCCAAAAGTGGATCTTCCTCATTTTAATGGAAATTCCAAAGAGTGGCCAACGTTCTTCGAGTTGTTCTCCGAGATAGTTCACAGCAGGAAGGATATCAGCGATACAAGGAAGCTGAACTACCTGAAATCTTGCCTCAATGGAGAAGCCAAAATGGTAGTAGGCCATTTATTAATTGGATCGTCTGCCAGCTATAATGCAGCGTGGGAGCTAATATGCAAGCGCTACGAAAATAAGCGCAAAATATTTGCTAACGCCGTTAACCAGCTAGTGGACATGGAACTGCTGAAGAACAATGATGAAGGCAGTATCCGCAAGTTCTTGGACACAGCAACTGAGTGCATCTTTATCACCAAAGAAAAAGGAAAAATTGGTAATGATGCTGATGCTTTATTCGCTCAGATTTTGCTGAGGCGATTCTCGGCGGAAGTCCTGCAGCTTTACGAGCAGCATGTAAAGAAAGCCAGAGAAATTCAGTCCTTGAACAATGTGCTGGAGTTTATTGAGCAACTGTACAACTCTGTAGACTCAGTGCAAAAGAGTGCCGGCCATGCGACTATGGAAGCACAGAAAACGAGCTACAAAATATGCCGTTTTTGCCAACTGGATGGCCACGACTTAACCAGATGCTAGGAATTTAGTGCCGAGCCTGTTAAAAAACGCAAGGAGTTTGTGTTTAAAAACGCACAATGCTTTAAATGTCTTGGCACTCATCGCATTAAAGATTGCATAAAGGATTGGCCTTGCAATCAATGCTCTAAGTCTCACAACGATTTGCTTCACGAGGATGCAAAAGAGACCGTCAGCAGCAATTCTTTAAAAGAAAATAAATGGCAAAATACGTTGCTGGCAACTGCGCTCATTCGGATTAAAAATAAATCTGGAAAATACGAGCAGCTAAGGGCTCTTATTGATGGAGGTTCACAAAGAACCTTGATATCGGAAGAAGCCACACAAAAGCTAAAACTGCGCCGAATCAAACGGAACGTGGAAGTTAAAGGAATTTCACAGAGTGTGGAAGTACTTAAAAGTAGCGTTTGCTTAACGATCAAACCAATCGTTAAAAGCAAATTCGTTACCACACTGCAGGCACTTGTTATGCCAAAACTCCAGAGAACTCTACCGAGCAACAAAATTGACATGGATGTCAATAAATATTGGATGGGCTGCGAGCTGGCAGACCCACACTTTAATGAACCAAGTACTATTGATGTTGTCATTGGCGCTGATTTACTCCCCCTAATAATGTTGGGAAAAGTAAAGAAAACAAGTAAGAACGTTGCAGTCGGGCGCTACCGACTGCGGGATACTCATTCACACCCGCACAGATCACGCCCATTGCCACGCCCACAATTAGTTTGTACACATATAATTTTTTGGAACTCAATAGATCAGCAGTAACATCGTCATAAAACTTTGATTTTCTCACTAAGAATCGGAAAAGCGTACAGTTTTTCCCGATTTTCCACGCCCCCAGTGGGCGTAGACATCTAATTTTTGGCCAATTCTTAAAAGTAGTGAAGGGTAACGTAAGTGTGAAATTTGGATGCTTACACTCAAAAAATGCGAAAATTACAGGGTATTATTTAGCCGGGCATACCCCATAAGGGGCGTAAAATTTATTTTTAGGTTATAAATAGAGGAGCTCACCAGTAACTCAACCATCCAATTTTGAAGCTTTTAGCTCTAAAACTGTAGGAGCTATAAACTTTTGCGGTTTGCCACGCCCCCTATGGGCGTAGATATATCCGCCATATCTTTTTCATCTTGGCTAGTCAACCCGAGTATATATACCAAGTTTTAAGTCTCTAGCATCAATAGTGCTCAAAATATTACAGAATTTGAAAAATCACTATATAGTCAGATCCGATTTGCCACGCCCCTAGTAGGCGTGGATATATAGATTTTTGATCGATCTTCATAGAATCGTAGCAGTAACCTACTTGCCAAATTTGGACGTTCTAGCTTTAAAACTGTAGAAGATACAGTTTTACCCGATTTGCCACGCCCTCAATGGGCGTAGATATATCCGCCATAGCTTTTTCTTCATGAGTTGTCAACACAAGTCTACATTCCAAATTGCAACTCTCTAGCACTTCTAGAAGTAGTGTTTCTGAGATATCGGAAAATGCATTTTCCGATTTGCCACGCCCCTAGTGGGCGTATCGAGAAAATCTTGATACTTTATAATTCGAGGGTATACACGAGTATATATTCGAAATTTCAACTCTCTAGCTTCAAAACTGTGCAAATGGTTTGCGTTCATACGGACAGACGGACAGACGGACGGAGGACAGACGGACAGACAGACGGACAGCGTGACGGACATTGCACAAAACCAATATACTCATTTCACTTTGTGAATGAGTATAATAAACAACACTCTGGGACAAAAGACCGAACTTGGATGGATTGTTTCTGGCAACATAGCTAGACCATCAAGCAACAAGATAATAAGCGCAACAAAACTCTCGAAAAAAGGCTATGGCAAAACTACTGCAAAAGGAGCTGCAGGAGAAGCTATAACAATATCAAGGAGAGAAGGAGGAAAAACTAGAAAGCAAAAAATGGCAACTGGAAAAGGAAGATCAAAAACGGAGGGAGAAACAATGGATGTAATACCAAAACAACCCGATGTAACTGCTAAAGCAAGCACCGCCAGAAGACATATTCAAGAAGCCAACAGCTCGATCACCAAGAAGCAACGTAACGAGACGCTGCGACCGGATGAGCATGAAGCCGATGCTAACACAACTGGGGTTCGTCGTTCCAGACGTGGTCAGGTGCCGCTGTGCTATACCTGAATGCACAGCGTAAGCGATCCCTTCCAATTTATACGTAAGGTAATGCACGCATCCAAGAATTCATCGGCACACAAATCCAAAAGGCGAGAAGGTGCCACTGCTGATGGAGGACGTTCCATGGTAAACAGACCACTGACTGTCATTTTCTGGCCCCCCGCAGAATGTTCAGGCATGAACATAAAGAAATAGCCGAAGATCATAAACATGTAATCTACGCACTCACGACTAGGTTGAAGTACGTAGAAATGACAAGGGTCACACATGTAGAATCTATAAATAGGCTAAGTACACAAACATTAACGCTGAGCCTTACAAACTCTGCGATAAGTTAAGAGTACATAAACACCAACGTTGAGCCTTACAAACTCTGCGATAGACTAAGAATAGATAAAGACCAACGCTGGGCCTTACAAACTCAGCAATAGATAAGCTAGATTTAAGGGTTGAAATTATGCATGAGTCAGTATATAAATACACTGGCTCAGAAGAATAAAATTAATATACTACTGATCACCAACACAGCAAGTCTATTCATGGTCCTTCGAGCCGGATAGAACAAGTATATTCATGGTCCTTCGCGCCGCATAGATCAATATATTATTGATCGTCAACGCAGCGAGTTTGTTCAAGGTCCGTTGAGCCGGAGATTGAAGTGTATTCATGATCTAAGTGAAATCATGGTCCTTCGAGCCGGATAGATCAAGTGTATTCAAGGTCCGTCGAGTCAGATAGATTGAAGTGTATTCATGATCTAAGTGAAATCATGGTCCTTCGAGCCGGATAGAACAAGTCTATTCACCGGGTAAAGGTAACGCAGTCGCTGATGCGTTATCAAGACCTAGCCAGATCAATTCAGTTGCGTCAACACAACATAGTTCGGAAAGCTCAGCAGATAATTTAATTTTCAGCGTGGAAGTCCCCATTAATGCATTTAAAAATCAAATCTTCATCAAGAAAGATGACTCAACCAGTTACACTTTCGACAGCCCATTCCCAACATTCCATAGGCATATGATTCGACAACCAAACTATAACGAAAAGGACATTCTGAAAATCTTAAAAATTTAAATCCATCAGTGCTAAATGGAATCATAACATAAGAAGACATCATGGGAACAATACAGATCTATGTATCTTTCTATATGTAAAAGACATTTTAACAGACATCGAACAGAAAGAAGATATATTAAGAAAACACAACAGGGCCCATCGGGGCATAGCAGAAAATAAGGCACAACTATCAGAAAAATGCTACTTCCCTAAAATGAAAGCAAAAATTACAAATCTTATTAAACAATGCAGGACATGCTAGGAACAAAAATACGATAGGCATCCCACGAACCTCGAAATAATAGAAACCCCTATTCCACAATATCCAAGAGAAATCATCCACGTAGAAATTTACTCAACCAAAAAAACCTGGTACTAACAGCACTTGATAAATTCTCAAAATGGGCCCAATCCAAAATTATCAAATCAAAAGCCATACAGGATATCAACGAACCATTACATGACCTAATATTCTATTACGGAGTACCAAAGTGAATTGTAATGGATAACGAAAAGTCGCTAAATTCGGAGACAATAACCTTCTTGCTGAGAGATCAGCTAAATATCAAAATCTATAAAGCTCCGCCTTATAAGAGCTCAGTTAACGGACAAGTGGAAAGATTCCATTCCACCTTATCCGAAATAATGAGGTGTCTCAAAAATAACCAAAAGCAGAACAACTTCAAGGAACTATTAGATAGAGCAGTTTGAGTATAACTCATCGATACATTCAGTTACAAACAAAAGACCTGTGGATGTATTTTTTTGTAGAAATATTACAACAGACCCGGAATCTTACGAAAAATCTAGACAGAACAACATAGAGAAAATCAGAACAAAACAGTCAACAGACTTGGAACATCATAATAAAGTACGTACAAAATTACAAGAATACAATAGCGAACAGGAAATCTTTGTCAAACAGAACACACACCTAGGATCCAAACTAACAGCTAGGTATAAGAAAGAAATGGTGAAGGAAGACTGGGGTACTACCATACTAACTGAATCGGGAAAAGTTTTACGTAAAAGTAACATAAAAACTCAATGATTCCTTTCCCACAGACTACTGACCATAATACGGACCAGTTAATGTTTTTTTTTTTCAAAACCTTCAATTTCACCAACGCACAAACTATCACTATAAAAATATCCGTACTAAATAAAATAAATTTCCAACACGTCTTAATCAAACCAAAATGAATTTTTATCTCAAAAAACCAAATATACGAAATACCGAATAATTGTAAAACCTTTATTAATATTATCGTATGCCGTAAGACAAAAATTACTAAATGTATACCTAAGCTAGTTCAGGGTACTAGGGCATACTGCAACTTTAGCAACGCGGAACATCTGGACATCGAGGAAATCGACATCGGGCTGATCTTGCTTAACGACTTTTGCGGTAACCTGACCTGGAATGAAGCTACAGAATTTGAACAACAGAGCCGACACCAACACAATTGCGCTAATCTCCCTGTTCCTGCTTGCAATACCTATGATCATCATCCTCTGCAAGCTACGGAAAGAAAGGAAGAATATTATTTTACAAGTCAGCCAAATTCCACTGCAGGTTACCTCGGAAGAAAAGGGGTTATCACCCACCGCCGCTCCAACACAACCATTCGCAAGAAGACCACAGCAACTCCCGATCAACGACGTCCCGTACTTTTAAAGCCTACTTGACGACAACTCGGATTTAAAGAGGGAAGAGTTAACAACAAAGTTGCTACAAGTTAACAACAAAGTTGCTACACAAATCTCGCTCCGATCAACGACCAATACAATAACCAGAATATACCGGATCATCAGCCTGCAACTCAGCAGTCACTTTTTAAGAATCAAATTTCGAAGAATCTAGCCGTCGACGGATCAGCAGCAGCGCTGCCGCCGCCAACTCAAAGTTTAGCTAGCTTGGGTAGAATTAACCGATTAACCACGACAGAACAAAACGTTTCTAAGTACGTGTAATCAGTAATTGTCACTATAAGACTAAACGAATCTTAAGTGACTAAAGTGATTCTTGTAGTGAGACAGACTCCCGTAATAGGCACACAAGACCAAAACCAAATCGCAACTACAGTTTGCGCAACGTGGGCTCACGCTTTGTACGATCCGTTCGCAGAGCACTTCTTGGAGTAACGTATGGACCGCTGATCCGCGAGTAGGGCATACCAAAAAGAGATTAATTCGGCATCATCGGAGAAGAAGCACGCACCAATGATAGTTTTGTAAGAGAAAGAAAAATAGTGTCTAAGAAATATCCAAAAAAAAATTAAGAAAAAAAAAAACAAAATTTATTACGAATATAAGAAGTTAAGAAAATTAATCATGAAAATATATTAAAATTTTAAATTCTAAGAAGCAACAAAGAAAAAATAATAAATAATAAACTGCAAAACACAAACGCGCTGCAAGAACTCAAACAGTCATCGCCGACTAGTTTTTACACTTAATAAATATTTCACTTAAAAATTTGTAATACTTGAACAAAGCAAAATAAAATAAGTCTTACCAATTAAAACTAAAACTACACAATCCATATAAAATATAAAATTTATTCTCCTTTTACAATCTCTACACCATAAATATTTTCAGCTTATTTTTATTTTCCAAGCATTCCCTCAATATTGCCTTTCACACATAAACACATCCCATGTACTAACTAATTATGGTCAATCCAAATAACCTAATACGACCCCCAGTACTCAATGCCGCTGACACAGACGAATTACCAACCAACGCCAATAGCGACGAATATAACCAGAGACAGCAGCAAAGATCAGCAAGTAGACAGACAATGTATCAAAACAATAGAAATGGTGAAACAAATTCTATCGAAAATCATATCGACCGAATAATCAATGAAAGATTGGCAACAATAAACTCTTTTCAGTCCTCGACCTTAAGAGAGGATTTCATCACATCCCGCTAAAAAAATCAGATATGTCGAAAACAGCCTTCTCCGTGAATAACGGAAAATATGAGTTTACACGACTCCCATTCGTATTAAAAAACGCACCATCCATTTTTCAACGTGCTCTCGATGACATTCTCAGAGAACACAACGGGAAAATCTGTTACATTTATATCGACGTAATCATTATTTTTAGAAAAGACCGCGAATCACATACAAAAAACCTCCAATCAATTTTCCAAACTCTGCAAGATGCCAATATGAAAACCAATTTGACAAATGCGAACTCTACAAAAATAAGGTCGAATTTTTAGGATTCGTCATTTCTGACAAAGGCATTGAAACAAACTCAAACAAAGTACTAGGAATAGCCAATTAACAACAGCCCAGAAATTTAAAGGATTTAAGAGCATTTTCAGGACTAGCAGGTTACTACAGAAGGTTCATAAGGTACTTCGCTAAGTTAGAGGGGAAGACGGACGAGTGTCCAAAAACGATTCAAAGAAAAAAATAAGAAATATGAACCAAGACGCAATAGAAGCTTTTAACAAAATCATGAATTCACTAGTGTCCGATGAAGTTATTCTTCAATTCCCTGATATCAACAAAGAATTCAAATTAACAACAGATGCCTCAGAGTTTACCTAGCTAGGGTAGAATTGTTTTAAGAATTGTCGCTAACATTGTTGCGATACATCCGCAGCTGCCGCTGGAGCTGTCAACATTGTTGCGACACATTCGCACTGCCGCTGGAGCTGCCCACATTGTTGCGACACATACGACACAATACGACGTCTCCTGGTGAAGTAGTAAATTCCGGAGCCCATCGCGCATGCCACTACTACCAAACCAAGCGATATCGTCGAACTAGTGTTGACGACGATGATATCTCTGACCTCGTTAATGAAGTTTAAGTTTTGTTCGCTTAGCCGGTGAATTTAAGGTAAGCTCAGTGTTGTGTCGTGGCCGCTAACGTTGAGGCGAGCAGATGCCGCTACAGCAGGGACACGATTCCGAATATTGTTTCGGTTTAGGAATCGAGCGCTGTCAGTGGTTAACTTGTATGCATATGCCAAAGCACAAGTCTCTAGTATGTGAAATACGTTTATTGAAAATTTGGGACGAAGGGGCACTGTACCCAAAATATAATACAAATCAAAATTATATCAAAACATATAAATCTAAATGCACAATTTGAAGACTCTAGCTATAAAGAGATATAATTTAATTATTGGATTTCGATCTCGTTTTTAATCGATAACATTAAAACGATAAAATGTATCAAACTTTTGAAACAAACTCGATCTGCGCGTGCTATACACGAACCTACATAAAAAATTTAAAGTCTCTAGCTCTTATAGGTTCTCAGATCGACGTGTTCATACATACGGACAGACGGACAGATGGACGGACGGACAGACGGACATGGCTATATCGACTCAGTTCGTCGAGCTTATCAAGAATATATATACTTTATGGGGTCTGCCATGCCTCCTTCTGCCTGTTACATACATTTTAACAAAACCATTATACCCTGTTTTCCCATTTTCAATGGGTTCAGGGTATAAAAACAAGTAAGAAAGCTCTAGTCGGCGGTACCCGACTAGGAGATCCCCTAAACACTGCGAAGAGCCGATATTCCAAACATTCTATGCTTATTTAACATATACATACACGGACAGACATATACAGACACGGACACATATACAGACGGACATTCTAAATCGATTCGGCTTGTCACCCTGATCAAGAATATATATACTATATGGGGTCTGCCACGCCTCCTGTTACATACATTTTAACAAAACCATTATACCCTGATTTCCCATTTCCAATGGGTTCAGGGTATAACAAGCAAGAGTGCTCGACTACGAGACTACCCTGAACCCTGGAGAAGAACCAATGCTCCCAACATTCTATGCTTGTTTTACAAATACAAATATTGCGAGCAGCACATACAAGTTAACAACAAAGTTGCTACACAAATCTCGCTCCGATCAACGACCAATACAATAACCAGAATATACCGGATCAGCAGCCTCCAACTCAGCAGTCACTTTCTAAGAGTAAAATTTCGAAGAATCTAGCCGTCGCCGGATCAGCAGCAGCGCTGCCGCCGCCAACTCAAAGTTTAGCTAGCTAGGGTAGAATTAACCGATTAACCACGACAGAACAAAACGTTTCTAAGTACGTGTAATCAGTAATTGCCACTATAAGACTAAACGAATCTTAAGTGACTAAAGTGATTCTTGTAGTGAGACAGACTCCCGTAATAGGCACTCAAGACCAAAACCAAATCGCAACTACAGTTTGCGCAACGTGGGCTCACGCTTTGTACGATCCGTTCGCAGAGCACTTCTTGGAGTAACGTATGGACCGCTGATCCGCGAGTAGGGGATACCAAAAAGAGATTAATTCGGCATCATCGGAGAAGAAGCACGCACCAATGATAGTTTTGTAAGAGAAAGAAAAATAGTGTCTAAGAAAAATCCAAAAAAATATTAAGAAAAAAAAAAAAAACAAAATTTATTACGAATATAAGAAGTTAAGAAAATTAATCATGAAAATATATTAAAATTTTAAATTCTAAGAAGCAACAAAGAAAAAATAATAAATAATAAACTGCAAAACACAAACGCGCTGCAAGAACTCGAACAGTCATCGCCGACTAGTTTTTACACTTAATAAATATTTCACTTAAAAATTTGTAATACTTGAACAAAGCAAAATAAAATAAGTCTTACCAATTAAAACTAAAACTACACAATCCATATAAAATATAAAATTTATTCTCCTTTTACAATCTCTACACCATAAATATTTTCAGCTTATTTTTATTTTCCAAGCATTCCCTCAGTACTCAATGCCGCTGACACCGACGAATTACCAACCAACGCCAATAGCGACGAATATAACCAGAGACAGCAGCAAAGATCAGCAAGTAGACAGACAATGTATCCAAACAATAGAAATTGTGAAACAAATTTTATCGAAAATCATATCGACCGAATAATCAATGAAAGATTGACAACAATACTAAACAACATGAGTGTAAATATTAATACTAGCGATTTCGCTGAGGCAGCCGCCTATAGTATAGACCCCGACTCTAGAGGCAACATTACTGACTTAGATCGCATCCCTGACATAGTAAAAAGAATGAGAGAATTTTCAGGAGACCCAGTTGAGTTTAGCTTATACAGGTTCCAATCAAAAAACTAAAAACCTCCCCGAATATTGCTCAAGCAACGAACAATATTCCGACCTCTTCTTCCACTCTTTCTATACCTACTTTATCTGTCGTTTCGCCTCGAAAGCAAGTTTTCCTTTTTAGGCTTTCTTCTGACACGACATGTAAAGCTATATCTGCTTTTATTTCTAGTAAATTTGCAGCCAATGTTTTTATTTCGAAGTTTAATTTCGCGACTCCTCGTGAAATTGCTTCATTCAAAATCAATGTGCCCGCTGAATTTTTCACAACTATATGTGAGTCCAAATTTTGGCCACCTAATGTAGTTGTGCGTGAATTCAAACACAAGAATCAAAATAGGTTTTCTCCAATATCGTTAAATCCTACTTCGGTTCAATCTTCTTCTAATATTGAATCAAAAAACTAAATTTTGCTCAATCTTATCCGCAACTGTCTTTGATATATCAAAACGTTTGCGGCCTAAATTCTAAGCTCAGAAGACTATTTTTGAGTAGTTTTTGTATAAATTCTTAAATTATATTATGCTCTCACAGAAACGTGGCTAAGTCCGAATGTTTATAATAGTGAGATTCTCTCTAATGATTTCACCATTTATAGACACGATCGACTGCTACGTAGAGGTGGTGGTGTCTTGATTGGTGTTAAATGCAATATCCTCTCAGAATCTTTTATTTTTTCGTTACCTTATGATGTCGAGATTATTGGAGTTAAAATAACTCTTCCATCGTGTTCCCTATTTAATACTTGTTCATATATCCCTCCCTCATCCGATGTTCAAGTTTATGCTCAACATATAACTTGCATTAAAGAAATTTATGGACATGTTAATGATAATGATATGTTTCTTGTGTTGGGTGACTTTAATATACCTAACACTTCTTGGTCCTCCAGTCCTAACTCTAGTTTTCTTATTCCTACATTAGATCATTACCTCTTCAATGAATTATTCTCGCTTTCTATGTTTCAGATGAACTCTATTTCTAATCATCTGAATCGTTCACTTGATCTAGTTTTTATTAATAATGACTCTAGCATTACTGTCTCTAGATAGATCATCACTTTTTTGTATACCTGAGGATATACATCATCCCACTTTGGTGGTACAATTATCCATAAGTACTCCTCCAGTTTTCACACCTAAAATTTTAAAATAATGTCGTTGTTCTAATAAGTGTAATTTTTTTTTTGCTTAATCAACTTATTAATGCAACAGATTGGTCTCCTTTATATAAGTCAGTTGACATTAATTTGGCAATAACTTTTTATACCCTGAACCCATTGAAAATGGGAAATCAGGGTATAATGGTTTTGTTAAAATGTATGTAACAGGCAGAAGGAGGCGTGGCAGACCCCTTAAAGTATATATATTCTTGATCAGCTCGACGAACTGAGTCGATATAGCCATGTCCGTCTGTCCGTCCGTCCGTCTGTCCGTCTGTCCGTATGTATGAACGCGTCGATCTCAGAATCTATAAGAGCTAGAGACTTGAAATTTTTTATGTAGATCCGTATATAGCACACGCAGATCGAGTTTGTTTCAAAATATCGATAAATGTGATCGTTTTAAAGTTATCGATTTAAAACGTTATCGAAATGCAGTTATAAATTTATGTCTCCGAAATCTTTAGAGCTAAAGTGCTCAAATTTTATTAGTATTAGTATGATATAGAGTTTATACAATTTGGTTTTTGTCAAATTTTGGATACCATCCTCCCATTCCTTTCCTTCCCCACAAACTTGTAAAAACCGTATTTCAAATACTAGAGACTTGTGCTTTGGCAAATACATACATATAATTGACATAATTACGCTGTGAAAGTTTGATTAAGAAAGTCCATGTACAAAAGAAGTTATTAAACATTTCATTTCCCATAGTAAAGCCTATGAGCGCAGCCCACGCTCAGTCTCTGCACTAACTGCGCAGCCAGCAGAGAGTTCGCTTATGTGTGCGTGCATGCGTGCGTGTGTGTGTGTGTATGTATGTGTGTGTGCATGTGTTGATTATATATATATGTTAAATAAGCATAGAATGTTTGGAATATCGGCTCTTCGCAGGGTTCAGGGGATCTCCATGTCGGGTACCGCCGACTAGAGCTTTCTTACTTGTTTCTATAACACTTTAAACTATCTTTTAGATGAGTGTGTTCCTATGTGTCTCCCTATGCCCGTTTCTAATAAAACCCCCTGGTTTACTCAGACTCTTTCTAATTTAATAAATATTAAGTCTAAATATTTAAAAAAAATTAAAAAGTCTGGTTCTGGTGTAGACTGGTCTAAATATTCCATAGCCAAGTCGATTCTTAATATTTTAAATTCTCGGTGTTATGAGAATTACCTTTTTCGTTGCAAAAGGCAGTTTGTTCGTGATCCTAAGAAATTCTATTCATACGTAAACATGAAGCGTATGTCTTCTAGTTTACCTTCCTCATTTTTCCTTGGATCGGACAAAACTTGTAATGATCATGATTCCTCGTTAGATCCCTACACCACTTCATACCCTTACTTAATTTCAACAACTAATATTATTAATGCTTCTAAAGATTCCCCAGCTTCTCTGACTTCAGCCATTCGGTCATTGAAATCATCTTTTTATACTCATTCACAAAGTGAAATGAGTATATTGGTTTTGTGCAATGTCCGTCACGCTTTCCGTCCGTCTGTCCGTCTGTCCGTATGAACGCAAACCATTTTCAAAGTTTTGAAGCTAGAGAGTTGAAATTTGGAATATATACTCGTGTATACCCTCGAATTATAAAGTGTCAAGATTTTCCCGATACGCCCACTAGGGGCGTGACAAATCGGAAAATGCATTTTCCGATATCTCAGAAACACTACTTCTAGAAGCGCTAGAGAGTTGCAATTTGGAATGTAGACTCGTGTTGACAACTCAAGATGAAAAAGCTATGGCGGATATATTTACGCCCATTGGGGGCGTGGCAAATTGGATAAAACTTTATCTTCTACAGTTTTAAAGCTAGAACGCCCAAATTTAGCACGTAGGTTACTGCTATGATTCTATGAAGTTCGAACGAAAAACTATATATCCACGCCTATTAGGGGCGTGGCAAATCGGATCTGACTATATAGTGATTTTTCAGATTCTGCTATATTTTGAGCTCTATTTATGCTAGAGACTTGAAATTTGGTATATATACTCGGGTTGACAATCCAAGTTAAAAAAGATATGGCGGGTATATCTACACCCATAGGGGGCGTGGCAAACCGCAAAAGCGTATAGCTCCTACAGTTATAGAGCAAGAAGCTTCAAAATTGGATGGTTGAGTTACTAGTGAGCTCCTCTATCGATGACCCAAAAATAATTTTTACGCCCCTTTTGGGGCATGCCCGACTAAAAAATACCCTGTAATTTTCGCATTTTTTGGGTGTAAGCATCCAAATTTCACACTTACGTTACCCTTCACTACTTCTAAGAGCTGCCCCAACACTATATGTCTACGCCTACTGGGGGCGTGGGAAATCGGGATAAACTGTACGTTTTTATACTCATTCCGTATGAACGCAAACCATTTGCACAGTTTTGAAGCTAGAGAGTTGAAATTTGGAATATATACTCGTGTATACCCTCGAATTATAAAGTGTCAAGATTTTCCCGATACGCCCACTAGGGGCGTGGCAAATCGGAAAATGCATTTGCCCATACCTCAGAAACACTACTTCTAGAAGTGCTAGAGAGTTGCAATTTAGAATGTAGACTTGTGTTGACAACTCAAGTTGAAAAAGCTATGGCGGATATATCTACGCCCATTGGCGGCGTGGCAAATCGGGTAAAACTGTATCTTCTACAGTTTTAAAGCTAAAACGCCCAAATTTGGCACGTAGGTTACTGATACGATCCTATGAAGATCGACCAAAAATCTATATATCCACGCCTACTAGGGGCGTGGCAAATCGGATCTGACTATATAGTGATTTTTCAAATTCTGCAATATTTTGAGCACTATTGATGCTAGAGACTTGAAACTTGGTATATATACTCGGGTTGACAACCCAAGTTGGAAAAGATATGGCGGATATATCTACGCCCATAGGGGGCGTGGCAAACCGCAAAAGTTTGTAGCTCCTACAGTTTTAGAGCTAGAAGCTTCAAAATTGGATGGTAAGTTACTGGTGAGCTCCTCTATCGATGCGCCAAAAATAATTTTTACGCCCCTTATGGGGTATGCCCGGCTAAAAAATACCCTGTAATTTTCGCATTTTTTGAGTGTAAGCATCCAAATTTCACACTTACGTTACCCTTCACTACTTCTAAGAACTGGCCAAAAATTATATGTCTACGCCTACTGGGGGCGTGGCAAATCGGGAAAAACTATACGTTTTTCCGATTCTCAGTGTTCTCAGAATCAGAATTATATACAGATATTACTGCTGATCTCCTCTCTTGATTTCCAAAAAATTATATATGTACAAACCAATTGTGGGCGTGGCAATGGGCGTGATCTGTGTTGGTGTGAATGAGTATCCCGCAGTCGGTAGCGCCCGACTGCAACGTTCTTACTTGTTTTGAGTAGTTTTTGTATAAATTCTTAAATTATATTATGCTCCCACAGAAACGTGGCTAGGTCCGAATGTTTATAATAGTGAGATTCTCTCTAATGATTTCAAAATTTATAGACACGATCCACTGCTATGTAGAGGTGGTGGTGTCTTGATTGGTGTTAAATCCAATATCCTCTCAGAATCTTTTATTTTTTCGTTACCTTATGATGCTGAGATTATTGGAGTTAAAATAACTCCTCCATCTTGTTCCCTATTTATTACTTGTTCATATATCCCTCCGTCTTCTGATGTTCAAGTTTATGCTCAAGATATAACTTGCATTAAAGAAATTTATGAACATGTTAATAATAATGATATGTTTCTTGTGTTGGGTGACTTTAATATACCTAACACTTCCTGGTCCTCCAGTCCCAACTCTAGTTTTCTTATTCCTACATTAGATCATTACCTCTTCAATGAATTATTCACGCTTTCTTTGTTTCAGATGAACTCTATTTCTAATCATCTGAATCGTTCACTTGATCTAGTTTTTGTTAATGATGACTCTAGCTCATCTCTAGATCACCTTTTTGTATACCTGAGGATATACATCATCCCACTTTGGAGGTACAATTATCCATAATAACTCCTCCAGTTTTCACACCTAAAATTTTAAAACAACGTCGTTGTTATAATAAGTGCAATTTTGTTTTGCTTAATCAACTTATTAATGCAACAGATTGCTTACTACCCTGACCTTGAGGTTTCTGGCAGTTTGTTTGTTGCCTATACTTTGACGACGATGGATCGATCTACATGGGTTCTGGGGCTTTTTCGCCGCTGACTTAATTTTTTTCTGTGTACTGTCCGCTCTGTTTTTTAAAGTAGGTGGTTTTCCCCTGGTTGCTTTGGTTAGCATTTTGCGCATTTTGCGTCTGCTGATGATGACGACTTTGCTGTCATTGGTCAGGGCGTCCCTTTTCTTCTACGCCCCTAGCATAGCTTGTTGCGAAAGCGTACCTCTCATGATTTGCTTCAACCTCCTGTGCTAATGCGAAAACTGTTGGCATATCAGGGGGTGAGCGGAGAAGAGCACGTCGGTCAGACTGCCCTTTAGTCCGGAAATGAGCACACGTTATTCCTGAACTTTTCGCACATGCCATGTTATGTTATGTCATGTTAGCTTTATTGGTTAACAAGTTAACCTTTTATTCTACCTCATCGTAATACTGCAGTATTGTCATTCCGCCTTGCCTCAGCGTGCCCATTTCCTGCTCTATGACATGATCTTTTGTCACTGTAGGTAAAGTCTAGTCTGGCTATGATCGCTTCAAAATTTAGTGGCGTACTGAATGATGCCAAAACGGCATCCGCTGCGCCCCTAATCTTAGTTCGAATTATGATCATAGCTTAATAATGGCGGGAGCTTTCCTCAAACCTTGTGAAAATTTTGTACGCGGCATGGGCTGCTTGTCTCCATGCCACGTATGTCTCCTAAGTTCCATGAAACTCAGGCACACACTTTACTGCGTTGAGGGCCTCATCACAAGTGATTCCGTCCACTATCTCGACGTCGACGTGGGACTGGAATTTTGGAATTCACTAGATGTAGCTCTTGTTTAAGAGCTTCCTCCCTCCTAGTGTACTCTTATGCCTGCATCGTAAGTGCGCTTTGCACGGCAGTGTCAATTATGGCTGAGGTGCTCAGGGTCCATATCTGTGCTTTTGATTTGGCTGCTTGTTGTGGATTGACTAACCTGATCTGACACTTGTAGGTAAATAAATCCTTCTATCAGACTTGCTAACGGTCTGGTACCAAGTTCGCGTCGTTTTTTTTTTTTTGTTCGGTCTGTTTCTGTCCATTCGATTTTTGAAAAAAATTTGCGATAGGACTACGGCATGAGTAGTATCCGAATTAAGACCCTCAAACTCACTTTACTTTATTTAGTTTCTACTTTTATTTGACATAGCTAAACTCTCACTTTGCAAATTACTTACATGTTATCTAGTTTTAAAAGTATCCTGCGCAGCCGTCGGATTGGTGATGGCGAATCAGGTCGTCTTGCCGCAGCCGATGTGTTGAAGTTTCACTTCTTTATATATTTGTATTTTTATTATACCCTGAACCCATTGAAAATGGGAAAACAGGGTATAATGGTTTTGTTAAAATGTTAATGTTAAAATGGCGTGTCAGACCCCATAAAGTATATATATTCTTGATCAGGGTGACGAGCTGAGTTGATATAGCCATGTCCGTCTGTACGTCTGTCCGTCCGTCCGTCCGTCCGTCCGTCCGTCCGTATGTGTGAACGCGTCAATCTCAGAATCTATAAGAGCTAGAGACCTGAAAGGCATATCGAGTTTGTTTCAAAAAATCGATAAATTTGATCGTTTTAAAGTTATGGATTTAAAACGTTATCGAAATGCAGTTATAAATTTATATCTCCCACATCTTTAGAGCTAGAGTCTCCAAACTTTGTATTTAGTATAATGTGGAGCTTATACAATTTTGAATTTTGTCACATTTGGGATACCATCCCCCCCTCCTCCCTTCCCCTTAAATTTGTAAAAACCGTATTTCAAATACTAGAGACTTGTGCTTTGGAATTATATAACATATTAATACATAAGCATGCTCTGAAAGTTTTATTAAGATACTCCATCTACAAAAAAAGTTAATAAACATTTAATTTCTCATAGTAAAGCCTATGAGCGCAGCCCACGCTCAGTCGCTGCGCTAACTGCGCAGTTAGCAGAGCGTGTGCTTATGAGTATGTGTATGTGTGTATGTGCGTGTGAATGTATTGCTTGTATACATGTATATGTTAAATAAGCATAGAAGCGTCTCTTCGCAGGGTTCAGGGGATCTCCTAGTCGGGTACCGCCGACTAGAGCTTTCTTACTTGTTTTTATTTTGTTTTGTTTTGTCTTTGAGCAGTCGTTTTGATATTCACTGCACTGATTTTGGTAAACAAAACACTTTTCAGTTTTCTTTTCACTTTCAGTTATGCTTATTCACGTTGGGCGCCAGTTATAGAATTTAATATCGTTGTCAGAGGCGTTAGCCAGCTCACTGATATAACTCAGTTAGTTATGTGTTTTATATCGGCAGCGATAGCTGGTCGAATTAAAGAATGAGAATTAAGGAATTCGAATTTTTGCGAGCGGTACGCTGCGCGTTTATTGAATTCACACTTAAGACTATCAATTAGAGAATTAAAAACTATATCTGCCACCAGTCGCAGAGTCGGCGCTGCCTCCAGTGCACAGCCGCTGCTGCCGTTGCGGGCGTCGCCGTCGCTGTTCTTGGAACTCCAGCGTCGTTGAGTGCAAAGTCGCTGCAGGCGTCGCCGTATCTGTTCTTGGAACCGTTTCTGGTGCTCCTCAGAAATGCTGACTTTCGCCTCGTGTGTGGTGTCGCATTATCACGACGGCCGCTAACATTGTTGCGATACATCCGCAGCTGCCGCTGGAGCTGTCAAAATTGTTGCGACACATTCGCACTGCCGCTGGAGCTGCCCACATTGTTGCGACACATACGACACAATACGACGTCTCCTGGTGAAGTAGTAAATTCCGGAGCCCATCGCGCATGCCACTACTACCAAACCAAGCGATATCGTCGAACTAGTGTTGACGACGATGATATCTCTGACCTCGTTAATGAAGTTTAAGTTTTGTTCGCTTAGCCGGTGAATTTAAGGTAAGCTCAGTGTTGTGTCGTGGCCGCTAACGTTGAGGCGAGCAGATGCCGCTACAGCAGGGATACGATTCCGAATATTGTTTCGGTTTAGGAATCGAGCGCTGTCAGTGGTTAACTTGTATGCATATGCCAAAGCACAAGTCTCTAGTATGTGAAATACGTTTATTGAAAATTTGGGACGAAGGGGCACTGTACCCAAAATATAATACAAATCAAAATTGTATAAAAACATATAAATCTAAATGCACAATTTGAAGACTCTAGCTATAAAGAGATATAATTTAATTATTGGATTTCGATCTCATTTTTAATCGATAACATTAAAACGATAAAATTTATCAAACTTTTGAAACAAACTCGATCTGCGCGTGCTATACACGGATCTACATAAAAAAATTTCAATTCTCTAGCTCTTATAGGTTCTCAGATCGACGCGTTCATACATACGGACAGACGGACAGATGGACGGACGGACAGACGGACATGGCTATATCGACTCAGTTCGTCGAGCTTATCAAGAATATATATACTTTATGGGGTCTGCCACGCCTCCTTCTGCCTTTTAACAAAACCATTATACCCTGATTTTCCATTTTCAATGGGTTCAGGGTATAAAAAAAAGTAAGAACGTTGCAGTCGGGCGCTACCGACTGCGGAATACTCAGTCACAACCGCACAGATCACGCCCATTCCCACGCCCACAATTTGTTTGTAAATATATAATTTTTTGGAAATCAATAGAGGAGATCAGCAGTAATATCGTCATAAAATTTTGATTTTCTCACTGAGAATCGGAAAAACGTACAGTTTTGTGTGAAATCTGGATGCTTACACTCAAAAAATACGAAAATTACAGGGTATTTTTAAGTCGGGCATGCCCCAAAAAGGGCGTAAAAATTAGTTTTGGGTCATCGATAGAGGATCTCACCAGAAACTCAACCATCCAATTTTGAAGCTTCTAGCTCTAAAACTGTAGGAGCTATAAGCTTCTGCGGTTTGCCACGCCCCCCTATGGGCGTAGATATATCCGCCATACCAAGTTTCAAGTCTCTAGCATTCATAGTGCTCAAAGTATTACAGAATTTGAAAAATCACTATGTAGTCAGATCCAATTTGCCACGCCCCTAGTGGGCGTGGATATAAAGTTTTTTGTGCGATCTTCATAGGATCATAACAGTAACTTACTTGCCAAATTTGGGCGTTCTAGCTTTAAAACTGTAGAAGATACAGTTTTACCCGATTTGCCTCGCCCCTAATGGGCGTAGATATATCCGCCATAGCTTTTTGATCTTCGGTTGTTAACGCGAGTCTACATTCTAAATTGCAACTCTCTAGCACTTCTAGAAGTAGTGTTTCTGAGATATCGGAAAATGCATTTTCCGATTTGCCACTCCCCTAGTGGGCGTATCGCGAAAATCTTGACTTTATAATTCGAGGGTATACACGAGTATATATTCCAAATTTCAACTCTCTAGCTTTAAAACTGTGCAAATGGTTTGCGTTCATACGGACAGACGGAGGGACAGCGTGACGGACATTGCACAAAACCAATATACTCATTTCACTTTGTGAATGAGTATAAAACAAAAAGTTCATAAGGACAGGTAAAAATTGTTTAATAATTGAAAATTTGTTTATAGGTTATGAGATCGACGCGTTCACACATACGGACGGACAGACGGACAGACGAAAATGGCTATATCGACTCAGTTCGTCGAGCTGATCAAGAATATATATACTTTATGTGGTCTGCCAAGTCAATAGCACGCGCAGATCGAGTTTGTTTCAAAAATTCGATAACTTTTATCTTTTTAACGTTATCGATTAAAAACAAAATCGGAGTTCAGTTATAAAATTATATCTCGTACAGCTTTAAAGCTAGAGACTTCTTATTTTGTCTTTAGTTTCATATGTATCTTATATCATTTTGTTTTTGTTATATTTTGGATTCCCCGCCCCCTTCGCCTCAAATTGGCAAAAAACGTATTTCAAGTACTAGAGACTTATGCTTTGGCAAATACACACATATGAATGACATAATTACATTGTGAAATTTTAATATATATACTTTATGTGTAAGAAGGCCTATATATAAAGAAACTTACTCGACAATTAAGTTTCCATAATATATCTCTTACTGCAGCCTAAGCGCAGTCGCTGCGTTGGAAGCAAATCCGAAACTAAAGTAACATCTGATATCTCAAACACAATTTAATGCACGAGACAGCGTATGTACAAATATAAGCACGAATTGAATGAGCTAACCGAATAGTTTTGTGAAAATAGAGACAGTATGCCAAGAAATAAGTCAGAATTCCGAGATGGAATCAAAGAAAAAGATGTCACAAGAGATGTGTCTGGATTCAGATATGAAATTTAAAAAAAAATCCACGAGAGATGTTTAAGAGATCCGAGAGGATAATGACAGCACCATAAGACCCACAAGGGGTCAACAGACAACCGCGCAATAACCGAAGCGTTATAGCAGAGATCAAAAGAGGACCGCACCATAGCAGACGCGTTATGGCGGGGGTCAACAGAGGACCGCACGATAACAGAAGCATTATGGCGGAGGTCAACAGAGTACCGCACAATAACCGAAGCGTTATGGCGGGGATCAAAAGAGGACCGCACCATAGCAGATGCGTTATGGCGGGGGTCAACAGACGACCGCACGATAACAGTTGAGTTATGGCGTGGTCAAAAGAGGACGATGTCAAACGATGTAGAGTTGTATAAGAGATGAATTTGTGTTAAAGAAACTACACAAATGTAAGAGATGAATTTGTGTTAAAGGAACTACACAAATGTATAGTTGTATAAGAGATAAATTTGTGTTAAAGTAACTACACAAATTTAAAGTTGTATAAGAGATGGCATTGTCATCGATAAAGGAGCTCATCAGTAACTCTACCATTCAATTTTGAAGCTTCTAGCTCAAAAACTGTACAAACTTTTGCGGTTTGCCACGCCCCCTATGGGCGTAGATATATCCCCCATTTCTTTTTCGTCTTGGGTTGTCAACCCGAGTGTATATACCAAATTTCAAGACTCTAGAATCAATAGTGCTCAAAATATAGCAGAATTTGAAAAAATTACTATATAGTCAGATCCGATTTTCCACGCCCCTAATAGGCGTAGACATATAGTTTTTTGGTCAATCTTCATAAGATCGTAGCAGTAACCTACGTGCCAAATTTGGGCGTTCTAGTTTGAAAACTGTAGAAGATACAGTTTTACCCGATTTGGCACGCCCCCAATAGGCGTAGATATATCAGTTAGCATTTTATTTAAAAAATGTCTTTAGCTAGGGAAGTAAATTCTCATAGATTAGTAGAAGTAGATCGATTTTGAACAAAACCATGCTGGGATGGTGAAATAATCGATTTACAAAAATGTAAGTTCGATATTATTATTTTTATACCCTGAACCCATTGAAAATGGGAAATCAGGGTATAATGTTTTTGTGAAAAGTATGTAACAGGCAGAAGGAGACATCGCAGACCCCATAAAGTATATATATTCTTGATCAGCTCGATGAGCTGAGTTGAAATAGCCCTGTCCGTCTGTCCGTCCGTCCTTCCGTCCGTATGAACGCAGCGATCTCGTAAACCACAAAAGCTAGATATCTGAAATATTCAGAGAATACTCGTCTATAGCCTACGCAGTACGAGTTTTTTTTAGATTTTCAATAACTCATCCCGTTTCCTTATTATCGATAAAAATCGATAACTTTTCTTCGGTTAAGCATACCGTAAGAGCTAGAGACTCCAAATTCACTGTGTAGATCCGTGTAATGAATGCGGACATTATGTCATTTTTGGATTTTGGATGCCACGCCCCCGTCGCCCCCAATTTGAAAAATTCGTATTTCAAATACTAGAGACTTGTGCTTTGGCAAATACATACATATGAATGACATGATTACGCTGTGCAAGTAAGATTAAGAAAGTACATCCACAAAAAAAGTTATTAAACATTTAATTTCCCATACAATAGGCATATTGCAGCCCGAGCGCAGTCGCCGCGCTGACTGCGCAGTCAGCAGAGCGCGCGCTTATGCGTGCGTGCGTATGCATGTGTGTGTGTGTGTGTGCGTTGCTCGCAATATTTGTATATGTAAAATAAGCATATCACGTTGGGAAGATTGGATCTTCGCAGGGTTCAGGGTATCTCGTAGTCGAGCCGTCTCGACTAGAGCACTCTTACTTGTTTCAAATAATTTCGGAATAGCAGATAGTTTTGCAATACCTCTATAATTAGAAAGGTCAGACTTCCAGCTATGCCCCAATTCATAGCCGTGTATAGTCAGTGAATAGACTTGCTGTGTTGGTGATCAGTAGTATATTGATTTAATTCTTCTGAGCCAGTGTATTTATATACTGACTCATGCATAATTTCAACCCTTAAATCTAGCTTATCTAGTGCTGAGTTTGTAAGGCTCAGCGTTGGTCTTTATCTATATAAAGAATAGAAAAGATTATAAAATCACTACACAATGTTAAAGATTTTACAGGTCGTCAAATTTGTTCACCGGCACACTCCTGGGCAAAATCACAATCACGGCCACTCATGTAGGCGAGAACTTATTATTTATTAATTATTTATTATTTATTTAAAAAAAAGAAAGTTGATAAAGCGAAAGTCAAACTCAAAGATAAACTAAACTATAAAGCCTAAAAGAACACAAAAAATATTTCAATAATTCCACCAACCCGATGGGGGTATTTTATTTGCCAGTCCGGGCAGCTATGCCCCAATTCATATCCATTTATGGTCAGTGATATTATTGAACTACAAAAGATAGAAAGTGTTAAAAAAAACTTATAAAATATTTATTATAGACTTTTAAGTATAATTATTAACTAATAACTATAATATTAAAGATTAAAGGAAAATTGAAAATATTAATAAAAGCAAACAGAATAAGAAGAGAGAGAGAAAGAAAAAGAAAAGAAAGGATTGGGAAATCACCTGCTCACTCCTGGGCACCTATGATGAGCTGAAAGCAAGGATTTAATTAAAGGTAGAAAGAGTTCAAAGGAAAATCCGTGATAAAATTTTTTGTAGTTAACACATAAAACGTGAAACGCGCTATGCAAAGATTAATCTGAAGTGCACAATGGTAAATACAACGGACGAAAGTGTCTGGTGGTTCAGGAAGGAACAGAAAAATTAAGTTGCAATAACAGGCATGATGAATCAATCCCCAGGATAGTTCTACGATTGATTAATGATGGAAGATCAAAAAGAACAAGCCTACTAAGATAATACGGTAAACGAAGATTGGGGTCCCAGCTTAGATCTCGTAAGGCAAAGAGTAGAAACTGTTTCTGGATCGATTCAATACGATCCTGATACAATTTACGCTGTGAAGACCATATAATTGAACGATATTCTAAAATAGGTCGTACCAGCGAAACATAAAGAAGTTTGGTAATGAATGGATCCTTGAATTCTTTTGCCCAACATTTAATAAAGCCAAGAACACTTTTCTCTTCATTTATAATGAATGCTTGAGATATGAGAATTAAAATTAAGTTTCGACTCAAAAAGTACACCAAGATCTTTGACTGAAAAAATTATTTTTAGGTCATAGCTAGGGGAGCTAACTAGTAACTCAAACATCCAATTTTGAAGCTTCTAGGAGAATTCGTTTGATCGTTAAAGCTTAGACTCTCTAAGTAATTTAAATAGCTTTTTGTCCCACGATCAACTTAACCTTAGCTATGAGTGTTATATTAAAGCACTTATGTCTAGCCTCAAGCAGCCTAAAATATATTTAAAGCGTTCATTTGTAGTAATTGAGCTTAACGCTTATAATAAGCATCTCCTTGAACTGCAACGAGCTAACAAAGATATTCAGTTAATATTAGATCCCTATGCTTGCTGCAGTTACGTCGTTAATTATCTTAACATGTCTCAGAGAGGTATTTCAAAGTTAATGCGTGAAGCAGTTAGTGAGAATCGATAAATTTGATTGTTTTGAAGTTATCGATTTAAAACGTTATCGAAATGCAGTTATAATTTTATATCTCCGACATCTTTAGTGCTAAAATCTCAAAATTTTGTATGCAGTAACTAACTCCGCAGTTAGCAGAGCGCGTGCTTATGCGTGCGTGCTGTGTGCTTCTTCTTATTGACCAATTCGATGTCCATTATCGACAAGGGAATTAAATGTGATGGCCGATGCTCCCTCCCGGCAACCTGTACACATCTCCCAACAAGCAAAATGAATAAGCAAAAATGGAAATGGATCGCGAGGATGTACAAAAGGATCGCCAAGTAGCCAGCGAAATTCACTGACTACGATTAAAAGAATGGACAGCTGTATCGGAGCCTAGGACACCGCACAGCCAAAGAGGAGGACTACATTCCATGGAAACTCTGCGTCCCCGTTGGTCAGAGGGGCAGGGTGTTGCGAGAATGCCACGACGCTGCCACGGCCGGACATCAAGGCGTGAGGAAGACGGCAGCCAGGCTGACCCAAAGGTCAGCATGTTTCGAGACGCAGCCAAGTATGTGAGGCGCTGCGAGACATGCTAAAAGTTCAAAAGCGAGCAACAAAAACCAGCCGGCCAGATGCTAACAAGACAGGTGGCTGAGCCCATGGGGGTTTTGTGTGCCGATTTTGTAGGTCCCTAGTTTGAACTGCTTGAAAGTCGGCCATCAGTCCAGACAATGTGGCTAGTGTGGCTGCCGAGTCTATGGAGTCAAGCATCACACGCTTCTCCACCTCGGCAGCTCCAGCACATTGCAAGCAGTAGCTCTGTTAGCTCTGCCAATACTCAGCGCGAGTTATGCCATCAGCATCACTTCCCACAATGTCAGCTGACACAATACCATTAGCATCAATTCTAGTAACTATAGTTGACACAAAAGGTTTACAATCTTATTTAATGTAGAAAATCCATTAACCATAAGTGTCATAAGAATTAGAAAATCAAAGACCAGAAGTGTCATAAGAATTGTGGACACTTATTGAATAGACTTGCTGTGTTGGTGATCAGTAGTATATTGATTTTATTCTTCTGAGCCAGTGCTTTTATATACTGACTCATGAATAATTTCAACACTTAAATCTAGCTTATCTATTGCTGAGTTTGTAAGGCTCAGCATTGGTCTTTATCTATTCTTAGAATGTCGCAGAGTTTGTAAGGCTCAGCGTTAATGTACTTAGCCTATTATAGATTCCAAACATGTGACCTTTCTCATTTCTACGAACTTCAACTTAGTCGTTAAGTGCAAAGTGATTTTGGCTCCAACCTTTGTGTACACCACTGCTGCTTATGCCTTTTCTGAAGCGTCGCAAAACCCATGTAGTTCCGTTGCATCAGTGCTCGATTTTCCAAACCAGCGCGGTATATTAATTTTTTCTAAATCTGGCAATGCGCTTGCGTATTCTTGCCAATAATTAACCAGACTAGGCTCTAGTTCTGTGTCCCAAGTTAGTTTCCACAGCTCCTGTATGAAGCATTTTCCTTGCAATGTAACTGGTGTTAGCCAACCCAGTGGATCGAAGATTCTTGCCAATTGAGATAAAATTAGACGCTTTGTAATGCGCACTAATTTTGGGCAATCGACAACAAATGTGAATATATCCTTTTTGGGGTTCCATTGTAGCCCAAGGGTTTTTATTGACTCGTCCTTGTGAATCATAATTTTTTCTGTTGAGTCGCCATCTTTAATTCCAGCAATGATCCTGTCATCATTTCATACCCATTTTCTCAAATGCATGCCAGTCTTTTCCATTATCGCCTATTGAGTCGCCACCGTGATGAGGTCATCCATGTAGAAGTCTTCTTTAATTGTTATCATTAGTTGCTTGTTGCCTTGGCAATGTTGATTTGCTAATTCTTGAAGACAGCGGATAGCTCTTATAGATTCCGAAATCGACGCGGTCAAACATACGGACGGACGGACGGACGGACGGACAGGGCTCAATCAACTCATCTCGTCGCCCTGATCAAGAATATATATACTTTATTGGGTCTGTCACACCTCCTTCTACCTGTTACACACATTTTAACAAAACCATTATGCCCTGATTTCCCGTTTTCAATGGGTTCAGGGTATAAACAAACAAGTAAGAAAGCTCTAGTCGGGGGTACCCGACTAGGAGATCCCATAAACCCTGCGAAGAGCCGATATTCCAAACGTTCTACATTTCTTTTATGTATGTATACATCACGAGCAACACATACACAGAGGCACATACATACGCACGCATATACTCACGCAGTCATAGGCACGCGCTCTACTGACTGCTCTATTGAATAAGTTTCTTTGTAGATGGACTTTCTTAATCGAACTTTCACAGCGTGATAATGTCATTCATATGTATGTATTTGCCAAAGCACCAGTCTCTAGTACTTGAAATACGTTTTTTGCAAATTTGGGGTGAAATGGGGCGGTATCCAAAATGTAACAAAAATCAAAATTGTATAAAATACACAAAAAACTAAAAGTAAAAGCTTTAAAGACTTAATTTTATAACTGGCTTTCGATTTCGTTTTTAATCGATAACATTAAAACGATCAGAGTTAACGATTTTTTTTAACAAACTTGATCTGCGCGTGCTGTACAGTGTAACGAACCTCGGTTTATCCCGAGTTTAAGCCGGGCCGAACTCAGCCGACTGTGTGTTCGGACCAACAAATTTGTTTGTAGTACCTTGCGATAAATTATAAGTCAGTTTTTTATGGTTTGCGATTTGTTATATTCTCTCACTTATTTGAGGCCAATTTACACTTTATATGTTTTTGCTAATCTAACGCTTAGTAAAGCACACCTTTACACAGGATCGCAGGTAGACGTTTTAGCGCACTCTGGCGAATGGTACTGCACTCTTGGTTCTCCAAGGATCCGCTTGAGCACTCCAGGTGACGCCAGGATCCACACTGTAGAGCCTATGTCCTTAATAGGCGTCTGGAATATCCCTCGTAGATATCCTTTTCCCACGATGTCCTTCCACTTGAAAACCTTGGCAGCGATGTCCTTCCAAAATCACTGCTCCTTGGCTGATCACTTCTTCACTCGCGTTTTGTTCCTTCGGCACTTAATACTTGCGCTTTCCATTTCCTCGTTTTTGAATGTCCCGGGGCCGAGTTGCGGGCGCCTTTTTATAGAATGTTTGGAATATCGGCTCTTCGCAGGGTTCAGGGGAGCTCCTAGTCGGGTACCGCCGACTAGAGCTTTTTTACTTGTTGCTTCATGGTTTCATCCAAAATTTTATCTTCAACTTTTAGTGTCGTTCTTAAACTGCTATAAAATTAATCTTTAGCTTAATTCAACTTTCTTCACTATTTCATTCTTAATCATTCCAATACTTTCTCTTTCAACAGTTTCATTCTCAATCATTCCAATACTGTCTCTTTCAACGGTTTCATTCTCAATCATTTCAATACTTTCTCTTTCAACAGTTTCATTCTCAATCATTCCAATACTGTCTCTTTTAACAGTTTCATTCTCAATCGTTCCAATACTGTCTCTTTCAACAGTTTCACTCTCAATCATTCCAATACTGTCTCTTTCAACAGTTTCATTCTCAATCGTTCCAATTCTCACTCGTTTCAATACTGCATCTTTCAACAGTTTCATTCTCAATCATTCCAATACTGTCTCTTTCAACAGTTTCATTCTCAATCATTTCAATACTGTCTCTTTCAACAGTTTCATTCTCAATCATTCCAATACTGTCTCTTTCAACAGTTTTATTCACAATCATTCCAATACTGTCTCTTTCAACATTTTCATTCTCAATCATTCCAATACGGTCTCTTTCAACAGTTTCATTCTCAATCATTCCAATACTGTCTCTTTCAACAGTTTCACTCTCAATCATTCCAATACTGTCTCTTTCAACGGTTTCATTATCAACATTATTCAAACCCTCATTACTACTTTCTAACTTAATTGGTACATATCCTTCTGGTAATTTTCCTCTATCGTCATGAGCATATTTGTATTTTCTATTATTAGTCAATGACCTTAGAATATATCTATCTCCGACCACAATTCAACTATTTGTAACGGTCCCCTAAGCTTAGGACTTAACTTCGTTTGATGCCTTCCTTCATTCTTTAACAACACAAAATCTCCTACTTCGTATCCAACAACCTTCGCCTTGGTTTTATCAAACCGTTTCTTGCTATATACTGCTGCCGCTGATATATTTTGCACTGCTCGAGCTCTTGATTCTGCCAAATCACAATTCACAATGCCAATAAACAATTCTAAAGAGCTTGCCTTTGTCACTCGACTTACTGTACAATTTAAGGCCAACTGTACAATTTAAATCCAACTGTACCTCACCTAATGCGTTTTGCCAAGATCGGCTGCTAGTCTCAATTGCCGTCAGTAAGTTATTCAAAGTGCTCATAATGCGTTCCACCTGTCCGTTAGCTCTACTTGCGCCTGTCGCAATCAAATGCAAACTTATTTTCTGTTGAGAACAAAACTCACTAAATTTAGAGCTAGCAAAACACCTACCCTGGTCTGCTATTATGTGGTTTGGTACTCCAAACAGCCGATATCACAGCACCTATGCAATTGTCAGCAACAATCTTAAGTGTGTGTTAAATAAACAAACTTGGTAAAAGCGTCCACTTGGACAATAACACATTCCTTCTGATCAGACTTGCCACTCAACTTTCCTGTTACGTCTATGTGTATCATGTGCCAAGGTGTCCTGACCTTTGGTATTGGATGAAGTCTAGCTTGAATTTTACCCGAGGATGACTTTGACATCTTACAAGTAATACAGTTTTCAACAAACTTTCGTATATACGTATATGCTATCGAACCAATAATAATCATAGGCCTTATCTAGAGTCTTCTCCCAACCTAAGTGCATGATTGTCTCGTGAATCTGATTTATTGCAGACCATCTGAATGCCCTTGGAACAATTGGCAAAGATCGAGCTCTACCATTTCTCTGAATTTTTCGATAAAGTAATCCTGCTTTTAACTTATAAGTTTTTGCAATCTCCTCGGCAAGAGAACTGTCCTTCAGTTTGTTCACAATATTGATAACATCGAAATCCTTCCGCTGTTCAGCCATAAGCTAATCACTAGATATCTCTGTCAAATTAACTCGTTTTCAGGAACTTTAGAAGTATCAATCACATCAGCGGATGGGAGATTTCTGGAAAAGAAATCAGCATGAGCCATTCGTTTACCCTCTCTATACTGCAAATCAAGTGAGAACGACTGTAAATAAGCCCACCCCCACCATCTTTGTGCTCTGGGAGATAGGTCACTATACCTCACCTAATGAGTCTTGCCAAGATCGGCTGTTAGTCTCAACTCTAATGCGTTCCACCTGTCTGTTAGCTCTACTTGGGCCTGTCGCAATCAAATGCAAACTTATTTTCTGTTGAGAACAAAACTCACTAAATTTAGAGCTAGCAAAACACCTAACCTGGTCTGCTAGTATGCGGTTTAGTACTCCAATTGTCAGTGTCTGTGTTAAATAAAAACAAGTAAGAACGTTGCAGTCGGGCGCTACCGACTGCGGGATACTCATTCACACCCCCACAGATCACGCCCATTGCCACGCCCACAATTGGTTTGTACATATATAATTTTTTGGAAATCAAGAGAGGAGATCAGCAGTAATATCTGTATATAATTCTGATTCTGAGAACACTGAGAATCGGAAAAACGTATAGTTTTTCCCGATTTGCCACGCCCCCAGTAGGCGTAGACATATAATTTTTGGCCAGTTCTTAGAAGTAGTGAAGGGTAACGTAAGTGTGAAATTTGGATGCTTACACTCAAAAAATGCGAAAATTACAGGGTATTTTTTAGCCGGGCATACCCCATAAGGGGCGTAAAAATTATTTTTGGGTCATCGATAGAGGAGCTCACCAGTAACTTACCATCCAATTTTGAAGCTTCTAGCTCTAAAACTGTAGGAGCTACAAACTTTTGCGGTTTGCCACGCCCCCTATGAGCGTAGATATATCCGCCATATCTTTTCCAACTTGGGTTGTCAACCCGAGTATATATACCAAGTTTCAAGTCTCTAGCATCAATAGTGCTCAAAATATTACAGAATTTGAAAAATCACTATATAGTCAGATCCGATTTGCCACGCCCCTAGTAGGCGTGGATATATAGATTTTTGGTCGATCTTCATAGGATCGTATCAGTAACCTACGTGCCAAATTTGGGCGTTTTAGCTTTAAAACTGTAGAAGATACAGTTTTACCCGATTTGCCACGCCCCCAATGGGCGTAGATATATCCGCCATAGCTTTTTCAACTTGAGTTGTCAACACAAGTCTACATTCCAAATTGCAACTTTCTAGCACTTCTAGAAGTAGTGTTTCTGAGATATGGGCAAATGCATTTTCTGATTTGCCACGCCCCTAGTGGGCGTATCGGGAAAATCTTGACACTTTATAATTCGAGGGTATACACGAGTATATATTCCAAATTTCAACTCTCTAGCTTCAAAACTGTGCAAATGGTTTGCGTTCATACGGACAGACGGACAGACGGACGGACAGCGTGACGGACATTGCACAAAACCAATATACTCATTTCACTTTGTGAATGAGTATAAAAAAGTTGGAAAAGGCGTCCACTTGGACAGTAACATATTCCTTCTGATCAGACTTGCCACTCAACTTTCCTGTTATGTCTATGTGTATCGTGTGCCAAGGTGTGCTGACCTTTCGAATTGGATGAATTCTAGCTTGAATTTTACCCGAGGATGACTTTGACATCTTACAAGTAATACAGTTTTCAACAAACTTTCGTATATACTTAGACATGCTATCGAACTAATAATAATCATAGGCCTTATCTAAAGTCTTCTCCCAACCTAAGTGCATGATTGTCTCGTGAATCTGATTTATTACAGACCATCTGAATGCCCTTGAAACAATTGGCAAAGATCGAGTTCTTTCATTTCTCTGAATTTTTCGATAAAGTAATCCTGCTCTCAACTCATAATTATATTTACTGTAGCACACCACGCGGATGCGTCGGCGCCAACAAGATCTTTTCAATATTATTGCTACACTTTATGTTCACACAACGACGCAGATGCACGATAAATTGATTCGAAGCAAATTTCTATCGCGCTCCTGCTAACACGTACGGCACTCGCCATGGATCATTTGTCATCTTATTTCTCTCAAGCCTACCCCCGAACCACACTCGGCGACAGCGACGCAACGCTGTCGCTCCGCTAAAACGGTGCATTACTGTCAAATATCTAAAGACGCACCAACGCACACGTGTTTTTATTATGCACCAAAACGCTGTCGACCCACTAAAACGGGACTTCCCGATGCCATCATATTGCGCAGTACTCAAAGACGCAGCAGCGTACACTGTTGTTACGCCCCGACACAGCGCCAGCCCTCTCAAACCTCTGACGCTCCGACATATATATATTCTTGATCAGCCCGATGAGCTGAGTTGAAATAGCCCTGTCCGTCCGTCCGTCCGTCCGTCCGTCCGTCCGTATGTATGAACGCGTCGATCTCAGAATCTATAAGAGCTATCGAGATTTTTCGAATAGCTTTTTTATATATTTATTATTTATTATTTATTTATTTTCTATGTTCACAGTTTATTTTATTGTTCTATGTTCACAGATTATTTTATTGTTGTATGTGTATATATGTTTATATGTATATGCCTAAAAACGATAACTAACTAAGACTTCCCAAATTGCACTGCAGCATTGATCTACGAGCGCCGGCTTGAGCCGGCTGCGTCGTGAGAACGAATGTACGTATAAAGGGCGGAGAGCAAAACGGCACAAGTTGCCGAAATCTCTTACTGATACGCCAAATTCTCTTACATAGTAAAACTAGGTGTTGCTGCGCCCAACATCCTCCCCCCTTTGAAGCCTAGGCTTTAACAGATTCTTTAATGGGCAGCAGACACAGCTTGTTTGTAGCCCTCCTAATTTTGCCAGCCTCCGTTTTAAGTACGGCGACTCTTGCGACGCCGTCGCTTCCAGGGATGAGTTCGACTATCCTGGCCACTTCAGCGGTGGCAGATTCTCGTCCTTTACGAAAACCACATCACCAACCGATAAGCCAGGTTGAGATACTCTCCATTTTGCTCGCTGCTGCAAAAGGTTCAAGTACTCCTCCCGCCAGCGTGTCCAGAATACCTGCTGAAGATAGCTCACACGCTGCCAAGCATCCAAACGATTAAATTTGAGCCCTGTAAGGTTAGGCTCACTGAAGGATGAAGGAGGGCCGCCATTAAGGAAATGCGCAGGCGTCAATACGTCTAAATCTGCTGGATGCTCTGAAATCGAAACTAAAGGTCGAGAATTAATAACAGCCGCGATGTTGCAGACCAACGTGCGAAGCTCATCATAGGCCAGGATAGTAGGACCAGCAGCTCGGTAAAAATGATGTTTCGCTGTCTTCACTGCAGCCTCCCACAAACCACCAAAGTGAGGAGATCGTGGAGGGATGAAATGCCATTCTATTGAGTCAGCTAGACAGAAGTCCTTCACTGCATTCTGATGAGCATCTGACAGAAACAGACGTTTCAAATTCTGAAGCTGGTTGCGGGCACCAAAAAAATTGGTGGCATTGTCAGACCAAATTTGACTTGGCTTTCCTCGAGTGCATATGAACCGTTGTAGAGCATGCAGAAATGCAGTAGTGGTTAAGTCCTTGACCAATTCCAACCATATAGCCTTCGTAGCAAAACAGATAAAACAAGTAAGAGTGCTCTAGTCGAGACGGCTCGACTACGAGATACCCTGAACCCTGCGAAGAGCCAATCTTCTTATTATTCTTATGCTTATTTTACATATACAAATATTGCGAGCAACGCACACACACACACACACATGCATACGCACGCACGCATAAGCACGCGCTCTGCTGACTGCGCAGTCAGCGCGGCGACTGCGCTCGGGCTGCAATATGCCTATTGTATGGGAAATTAAATGTTTAATAACTTTTTTTGTGGATGGACTTTCTTAATCAAACTTTCACAGCGTGATAATGTTATTTATATGTGTGTATTTGCCAAAGCACAAGTCTCTAGTATTTGAAATACGAATTTTTCAAATTGGGGGCGAAGGGGGCGTGGCATCCAAAATCCAAAAATTACATAATGTCCGCATTCATCACACAGATCTACACAGTGAACTTGGAGTCTCTAGCTCTTACGGTATGCTTAACCGAAAAAAAGTTATCGATTTTTATCGATAATAAGGAAACGGGATGAGTTATCGAAAATCTAAAAAAAACTCGTACTGCGTAGGCTATAGACGAGTATTCTCTGAAAATTTCATATATCTAGCTTTTGTGGTTTACGAGATCGCTGCGTTCATACGGACGGACGGACGGACGGACGGACGGACGGACGGACGGACGGACGGACGGACGGACGGACGGACGGACGGACGGACGGACAGACGGACAGGGCTATTTCAACTCAGCTCATCGAGCTGATCAAGAATATATATACTTTATGGGGTCTGCGATGTCTCCTTCTGCCTGTTACATACATTTCACAAAAACATTATACCCTGATTTCCCATTTTCAATGGGTTCAGGGTATAATAAAAACACAGACGTGACATTTTACAGGAGCCTTGTTTCCAGCCTCAGGCTTGTAAAAGAAAGGTCCGCAAAAATCGATTCGTCACCCAAACGCACCACAGCCTTCGACGCGATCCTTTAGAATATCTGCCATTATGTGCTCTACTAGTCGCGGTTTGGCCCGAAAGCATATCACGCATTTATGAATCACGCTAGTTACAGTTTTTCTGCCACCAATTGGCCAATACTGGGATCGTTCGATGAGCCCGCAACAGTATATGGGTGCCGGTTCGGATGTCTGTGATAGTGAGTCCTGGACCACGAACTTTATGAATAAACTTCGATACATATGCAAAGATACGCTGCAGACGACTAAAAGAGTTCGCATACTTGCAATCCATAGAGGCGTCGCGACTGCCCGCCCTACGAGAAGAGCAGTCTTCCGACGCTCCACTGAAGTTTTCCATTGCGATCTGGACTTAGAAATGAAGTCAGGACCGCTAAACCAAAGAGATGATGCGTTCAATTCAATGGGCAGTGAACCTCGAGATAATATGTCAGCGGGATTTAACTCAGTAGATCCTGTATCGTGGCGATGCGATTTGCAACAAATACATTGAAGCGTCCGGGTTCGTCATTGATCCAGGATAATTCGACAGTAGAGTCACACCAGCAGTGAAACTGACCTGTGAAAATGCCTAAGCCAGCTACTTCATCCATCAGACGTGCTAGTAACTCTTGTAACGAACCTCGGTTTATCCCGAGTTTAAGCCGGGCGGGACTCAGCCGACTGTGCCTTCGTGCCAACAAATTTATATGTAGCGCCTGGCGACGCCTGGTTGCGTTGGGTATATTTTCTCAATTTACACGTTTATATTATTTACCAAATCTAGCGCTTAGTAAAGCACACCTTTCCACAGGCTCGCAGGTAGACGTTTAGCGCACTCTGGCGAATGGTACTGCACTCTTGGTTCTCCAAGGATACGCTTGAGCACTCCAGGTGACGCCAGGATCCACACTGAATACTCCAGCAGTTCGCTCGGCTATTGCAGTGACTCCTACGGCTCACAAGCACAGCTACGCAAATGTTACCTTTGCTCCAGCTCCAGGATCCGCCACTAATGCTGTAGATTTGGCCGTGCTGCACCAATGTCCTGGTTGGTGGCAGCTGATGTCCTTCCGGTGTCTGCGTGTCGAGCCTATGTCCTCAATAGGCGTCCAGGATATCCCTTGTAGATATCCTCCCACGATGTCCTTCCTCTCGAAGTCCTTGGCAGCGACGTCCTTCCTCTCGAAGTCCTTGGCAGCGATTTCCTTCCTCTCGAAGTCCTTGGCAGCGATGTCCTTTTAATCTCTGCTCCTTTGCTGGTCACTTTTCCACTCGCGTTTCTTGTATTCGTCGGCACTCAATACTTTCACTTTCTTTTGATTGTCCCGGTGCCGAGTTGCGGGCGCCTTTTTATAGCAGCGACGCAGGCGCCGGCTCGGCTCTGGAGCGGGGCCTGTCTGCCACTCGTGTCCACGAAAACGGCAGCATCACGAGATTTGGCGCGTCGCCAAATCGCCCAAATCTGCGTGGCATCGTCTCATTGGCCAAAGCACCGTTATTGGCGTACTTTCTCGCAGCCACAAACGGTACTTCGGCCAACGGTCGCCGATGATCGCCGTGAGAGCGACGCGAGCCATGCGCTGAACACATACGAGCGACAGAGACAGACTACGTCGATCTCTGCGCCCTTTCCAGTAGCGAGGGTCGCTACTATCGTACTCGCGTCGCTGTGTGGAACAATACATGCAGGCACGCATATATGCATAAGTGCACATCAAATACATGCACTTATACATACACTACGTGCCCGTCTATATTGTTCCTCACACTCCCCTCTTCCTTCGGGAAACACGAAGCCTTCGTGTTTACATCGGTCCGGGACTCACATTTGGCGCTCCCTTTTGTTTGCACTGCTTGCTTCTCTTCAGCAAGCAGTTCCCCGCGTTCCTCCAGCTGCAAGCAGTGCTACGCACAGGGCCGCTGTTAACACTCTGTTGTTAACAGCGCCGCTGCTACGCAACTCTGCGTACAGCTGATCGCTCCAGCCTCCAGCAACTCTGTGCGCTGCAGGTAAGTGGCTGAAACGTGTGAGGAACAATATAGACGGGCACGTAGTGTATGTATAAGTGCATGTATTTGCTGTGCACTTATGCATATATGCGTGCCTGCATGTATTGTTCCACACAGCGACGCGAGTACGATAGTAGCGACCCTCGCTACTGGAAAGGGCGCAGAGAGCGGCGTAGTCTGTCTCTGTCGCTCGTATGTGTTCAGCGCATTGCTCGCGTCGCTCTCACGGCGATCATCGGCGACCGTTGGCCGAAGTACCGCTTGTGGCTGCGAGAAAGTAGTGTACACTTTCACTCGTATGCTTTGGCCAATGAGAGGCTGCCACGCAGATTTCGGCGATTTGGCATCGCGCTAAATCATGTGATACTGCCGTTTTCGCGGACACGAGCGGCAGACAGGCCCCGCTCCAGAGCCGAGCCGGCGCCGTCATAGCGCGAAGCAGGGCCTGCGTCGCTGCTATAAAAGGGCGCCCGCAACTCGGCACCGGGACAGAAAGTAAAAGTGAAAGTTAAAGTATTGAGTGCCGACGTAACCAGAACGCGAGTGGAAAAGTGAACAGCAAGGACTTCGAGGGGAAGGACATCGCTGCAAAGGACTTCGAGAGGAAGGACATCGCTGGATATCTACGAGGGATATCCTGGACGCCTATTGAGGACATAGGCTTGAGACGCGGACACCGGAAGGACATCAGCTGCCACCAACCAGGACATTGGTGCAGCACGGCCAAATCTACAGCATTAGTGGCGGATCCTGGAGCAGGAGCAAAGGTAACGTTTGCGTAGCTGTGCGTAAGGGTGACGGTAGCTTGAGAAGATCTCAAGGTGTGCTTGTGAGCGTATCCAGCCGTAGGAGTCACTGCAATAGCCGAGCGAACCGCCGGAGTGTTCAGTGTGGATCCTGGCGTCACCTGGAGTGCTCAAGCGTATCCTTGGAGAAGCAAGAGTGCCGTGCCATTTGCCAGAGTGCGTTAAACGTTTGCCTGCGAGCCTGTGCAAAGGTGTGCTTACTAAGCGCTAGTTGTGATAAATACAATATCAAATAGACAAACTTGTAAATTGAGAAAATATACCCAACGCAAACATAAACACACTACATTGTAATCTATCGCAAGGCGCCACATATAAATTTGTTGGCACGAACACACAGTCGGCTGAGTCCGGCCCGGCTTAAACTCGGGATAAACCGAGGTTCGTTACAACTGGCGCCCAACGTGGGGCCCTGCGATAATATAATCAGTGTAGAAAAATGGTGCGAGCTTGGGTATATAATCTCAAGAAGGATGATGTGCTGCGCTACGGGATCGAGTTCGGCGTAAGTCTGACTGGCACTCTGGACGCGATGCGGAGGCAGTTCGGCGAGTGGGTCACCATGAATGAGGGAAGGATTCCCTATTCAATCAGGATCGCAGAGATTGCGAAGCTACATGGACGCCATTCGCCGCTGAGAGACGAGGCGCTGACCGCCGTCGAGGAAAACGAGCTGGGTGAGCAAGATGAAATCGTGAACGTGGCACGATTGTCTCTGCCATCCACCAGTGCCGCCGCCGCCCGCCTGCAAGAGATGCAACGAGGATCGTGGAGAGCCACATCCACCCCGCAACCAGAAATAAGGCCACGAGGGCCGAGCTGCACAGCGCTGGAGTACCCAAAGGTCGCCAAGCAGGTGCGAGAATGGGGCTTCCGCTTCGATGGCACAACGAAGCCGCTGGAGTTTTTGGAGCAGGTGGAGTGGTCGGCCGACACCTATGGATTGAATCTGGACCTGATCCCGAGGGCGATGCCAGAGCTGCTCAAAGGCATGGCCTTAAAGTGGTACGTGGCCAACAACAGGCACTGGGCAGCGTGGGAAACGTTCGTCAGAAGCTTCCAGGAGTTCTTCCTGCCCAGGGACTATATGGAAGAGTTAAAGGACGAGGTTGCGCGACGGAGGCAGATGATGGGCGAGCCCTTCAAGGTTTACATGGTGGACATGCAAACCTTGATGCGGCCACTACGCTATGCGGCAGATCGTGAGCTGAAAACTATTTACAGCAATAGTTTGCCTGATCTGCGCGCATACGCTCGTCCATATCAATTCTGCAACTTGACGGAGCTGATGCTGGTGGCGAACGATTTCGAGGATCTGGAAAGGGATCGGGAAAAGTTGCGGCAGCAACAGCGAGGCAGCAGGACGCGACTGATGGCCATGGACGACGCTGGGAGCCCGGATGAAGAAGAATACCACCGGAGCATGGCCGTTGAAGAGTCGAAGCCTCGACCCGCGCCCAGGACAGGCACAGCAGGGCCAAGGACACATGTCCAGAACCCCGCCCGGGCATGCCGGATATGTGGCCAAGAGGGCCACTACGCCATTGAGTGCCGCAACGAGCGTCTGGAGTATTGCTGGCAATGCGGGCGCATCGGCGTGCGAACAGCGACGTGTTGCCAGTCGGGAAACGGCCAGAGGCACCCGCCATCCAGGGGCGAGCGGGAGCAGCGTCGCGGAGGCCCCAGATGATGAAGGCACCCAATTGTCGACAATTGCGGTCATTGGAGCTGATCAGCACAAGGCCACAATTGATACTGGGGCCACCAGCAGCTTTGTGAGCGAAAAGCTGGCCGACAGGCTCCGAGAAGTGGGTGTGAGGCGCGCCACACGAAGACGCGTAAGATTGGCAGACGGCAGTTGCAGTCAGGTGGACTCGCAACTGGAAACAAGGATCAGGCTGGGAAGTCAGCAAATCCGCATTTCATTGCTGGTGCTGCCAGGCGTGATCGACGATCTGGTGCTGGGCTGGGATTTCTTGGCCAGAATGGGCATCGCATTTAAGTGCGGTGGCTTGGAGCTGCAGATTAAGCCCAGAAATCCGCCACCAGGTGGAAAGCTGGAGGAGAGGCTCTCAGTGGCTGTCAGCAGCACTGAGGGGCGTCCACAGACGCCGATGGAGGCGAGTCCGGGACTTCAAAACACACTCCATGAGGATGTGGAGGTGGATACGTTCCTGAGGAAGGAACTTGTGAAGTTTCAGGACGTGAAAGGCACTACGAGGATCACGGAGCATCGGATCACGATGCAGGACAAGCGGCCCATAAAACAGCGCTATTTTCCGAAGAATCCGAAAATGCAGGCCGAGATTAACCACCAGGTGGATGAGCTGCTGGCCAAAGGCTGCATCGAGCCGTCCAAGAGTCCGCACAGCGCGCCAATCGTGATGGTCAAGAAGAAGACTGGGAAATGGCGGCTGTGTGTGGATTTTCGGCAGCTGAACAGCCGATCGATTAAGGACGCATATCCGTTGCCGCGGGTGCACCATATTTTGGACCAGCTGCGAGAGGCTCGTTTCATAACTAGCCTGGATTTGAAGGATGGGTATTGGCAGATACCAATGGAGAAATCCAGCCGGCCATTGACAGCGTTCACAGTCCCAGGAAAAGGGCTGTTCCAATGGAAGGTGATGCCGTTCGGGCTCCATTCGGCGCCGGCAACGTTTTAACGAGCGCTGGACCAAATTATTGGCCCAGAAATGATGCCGCACGCCTTTGCCTACCTGGATGATATCATCGTCATTGGGAAAACACGCCAGGAACACATGGACAACCTGCGGGAGGTGTTCCGGCGGCTACGAGCGGCCAACTTAAGGATCAACATCGACAAGTGCGATTTCTTTAAGAAGGAGCTCAAATATCTTGGCCATAAGGTGACGGAACATGGCATCCGCACGGACCCGGAGAAAGTGGCCGCAATTGCTGAGTTAAAACCACCTGCCAACGTAAAAGAGTTGCGGCAATACGTGGGAGTGGCTTCATGGTACCGCCGTTTTGTGCCAGATTTTGCGACCACAGTGCATCCGCTCAATGCACTGCTGAAAAAGGGCACCAAATGGGAGTGGACAGAGGAGCGTCAGAGGGCTTTTGAGACGGTAAAGGCCAAGCTGACGGAATCACCAGTCTTGGCGTGCCCAGATTTCTCAAAGCCTTTCTGCTTGCAAACGGACGCGAGCAATTATGGACTTGGAGCAATCTTGACGCAGACTTCGGAGGATGGAGAGCGTGTGATCTCGTACGCCAGCCGAACACTGAATAGCGCAGAGCGGAATTATTCGGCAACAGAAAAGGAGTGTCTGGCCATCATCTGGGGCATTCGGAAGCTGAGGCCATATCTAGAAGGCTACCATTTTATTGTGGTAACAGATCACATGGCACTGAAGTGGCTCAACTCTATTGAGAGCCCTTCAGGGAGGATTGCTAGATGGGCTCTGGAGTTGCAGCAGTACGACTTCGAGATCAGATACCGGAAAGGCAAGCAAAATGTTGTGGCCGATGCGCTATCACGGCAGCCGCTGGGCGAAGAGGCATGCCGCTTGGTGACGAGCAAGGACAATGCAGCTGGGACAGGATGTCGCTGGATTGTCAAGCTTCGCCAGGACCTGCGTAGGAGCCCAAAGAAGTTTCCGGATTATCGGGAGGAGGCTGGAAGTGTATACAGACACATTCCACACCAGGCAGGCCATGAGGACGTGGCTGCGTGGAAGTTATGTGTGCCGACGGAGCAGCGCAAGCAAGTTCTGGAAGAGAACCACGACGCAGCTACCGCGGGTCACCTTGGGAGCCGGAAAACGATTGCTCGGGTGGCCGCGAGGTACTACTGGCCGGGTATGTATCGCGACGTGCGTACATACGTGCAGCGGTGCGAGCTGTGCCAGCGCTACAAGTCCAGCCAACTCCAAGCGGCGGGCCAGATGCTGACCAAGATCCCCGAGGAACCATGGGCAACAGTGTGCGCCGATTTTGTAGGTCCGCTACCCAGGTCCAAGCATGGCCATACGATGTTGTTGGTGTTCATCGATCGCTTCTCAAAATGGACGGAGATGGCGGCGCTCCAAAAGGCGTTCCGGGAGAGGATATTGGCACGATTTGGCGTGCCAAAGGTACTCATCACCGACAATGGCACTCAATTCACGAGTCGCGCATTCGAGGTGTTCCTGGACGAGCTAGGCGTCCATCACCAGCTGACATCGCCATATACGCCCCAGGAAAATCCCACCGAAAGGGCAAATCGCACGGTGAAGACCATGATCGCGCAATTTGCGGGCAGTGACCAGAGGTGTTGGGACGAGGCGTTGCCGGAGTTGACACTGGCAGTCAACAGCAGCGTTTTGGCGTCAACAGTCTATACGGCAGCCTTCCTCACGCAAGAGCGTGAGCCAAGATTGCCAAAATCACTGTTCGACGCACAAACAGTGGGAACAGGCCAAGAGGAACAGAGTCCGGTGGAGCGAACAACGAAAATGGCCGAGGTGCTCCAGGTGGTGCGACGCAGCCTGGAGAAAGCTGCTCAGGATCAAGCGCGGCACTACAATCTACGGCGGCGGCAGTGGTAGCCGGCCGTAGGGGACAAGGTGTGGGTAAAAGATCGCCACTTGTCTAATGCCGCGGATGGATTCGCACCGAAACTGGCTCCACGATATGGAGGACCATATACGGTGGTAAGTTTGATCTCCCCGGTTATCTGCCGGATCACTTCAGAGGCAGATAAACGGAGCAGGACGGCTCATGTGGCGGACCTCAAGCCATATCGAGCAGAAGCGGGGAAAAAAGTTGTTTATAAACATAAACAAAAATGAACATCGGCCGCACAAATCAAATCCACGGAAAAAACAGCCAAAACCTATATATGTATGTAGGGGAAAAAGTTTGTTGTAAACATAAACAAAAATGAACATCGGCCGCACAAATCAAATCCACGGCAAAAACAGCCAAAATGCTGTGAGCGCAACAACAAAGTTGTTTGAATTTGCGCGCTCACACACACGAAACGGGGGAGCATGCGCAGCAGCAAAATAATCGTCAACTACGAAACGGCACAACAAAACAAACACAAACCGTTTAAGTTGCGCGCGCACTCCGCACAAACAACAACAACATCACGCACCCGAGCCGAAAAAAAGCGCACACACACGCAGAACGAAAGCAGCGACAGCATGAAATGCGCACAGTGGTCAGCGCATGCGCATAAACGACACGAAAACCACGATGAGCGTGGTAGGCAACAACAACGCAGAGCGCCCAAAGTTCAACAGCCGCGGCGAAAGGCTACTGAACTTTGTCGGCTACGCACGATCGCTAGCGCACGAGATGACACGAAGGTGTCGATGCTAGCGACATGCAAAACATGCCAACAACAAAATAGGGCACGCAGTGTATGTATGAGTGCATGTATTAGCTGTGCACTCATACATATATGCGAAAGAGAAGAAAAGAGAGTGTGTGAGAAATGCATTAGAGATGCAACAACAATACCTCGTATTCAGCCACAAGGCCAGAGTGTTGGAAGAGCGTGACCTGTAGAGAGTGAGAGAACTAGCTGGTGCAGGATCCGTTAATTTCCGACACTCCGCTGGCGGCAGCGCTGCAGCAGAGGGTATAAAAGGGCATGCATGCATATGAGCATGGCTTTTGTGAAAATTCAACTCTATAGACTTCTGCTACGTAGCTGGATTTCTCGGCCGTCCGGACTTGGGCGTAGGAAGGGTTTGCCCGGCCGATCCTAGCGCACTGGACAGCGACTCCGCTGGAGCTGTGCGCGAATGAGGAGTGAGCCGGATTTCCCAACCGGCGTCAAAGTGTCGGCGCGCCGGAACCAGCCTCGAACGTCGTCTATAGTAGAAGAATTCTCCAACAAAGCCCAGTTACAGTCACTGGCAGCGGCCAGAGGAGCATCGGTGACCAGCAGCAGCAGCAGCAGCAGCCAAGAAGTTGAGGAGCAGCCACCACAGCAGCCGCAGTCGCCGCCACAGTCTAAAAATAATTTGTTCATTGCTGAGTACTTACTGCGACGATGGAACAGGTACAGGGAGGTCAGCCGCGGCAGATGCGAGCCACATGACTGGCGAAATCCAGCGGTCCGGTAAAGGTGTCGGGAGGGCGGACCGGCCGATCCTCGCGCATTGGCCAGCGACTTCGCTGGAGCTGTGCGCGAATGAGGAGTGAGCCGAGAACCCCACCGATATCCGATGTCCGGACCCGGGTCAGTTGTGAACGGCATCTGCAACGGAAGATCGTTTCGTTGCCACCATCCCAGCAGCAAGGAACAGCACAACATCGGGACAGCAGCAGCCACGCAGCCGCATTGTAACCACGGAGGCTAGCAAAGCAGTGGAAAACGGGTGTTTTCTGCGGCGGCGGGCGTGGCCACAGGAGAATGCAACCCGGTCCATGGGAAGGACAACATGGAGAGGATCGCGCTATATAACTTTGGAAGAATATTGGTAAATTTCTGAGAAGATTTACCGAACACGTTTTAGCCACTGCAGCACACAGAGTTGCTGGAGGCTGGAGCGATCAGCTGTACGCAGAGTTGCGTAGCAGTGGCGCTGTTAACAACAGAGTGTTAACAGCGGCCCTGTGCGTAGCACTGCTTGCAGCTGGGATGGTGGTAACGAAACGATCTTCCGTTGCAGATGCCGTTCACAACTGACCCGGGTCCGGACATCGGATATCGGTGGGGTTCTCGGCTCACTCCTCATTCGCGCACAGCTCCACCGAGTTGCTGGAGGCTGGAGCGATCAGCTGTACGCAGAGTTGCGTAGCAGTGGCGCTGTTAACAACAGAGTGTTAACAGCGGCCCTGTGCGTAGCACTGCTTGCAGCTGGAGGAGCGCGGCGAACTGCTTGCTGAAGAGAAGCAAGCAGTGCAAACAAAAGGGAGCGCCAGAATTGAGTCCCGGACGGATGTTAACACGAAGGCTTTGTGTTTCCCGAAGGAAGAGGGGAGTGTGAGGAACAATATAGACGGGCACGTAGTGTATGTATAAGTGCATGTATTTGCTGTGCACTTATGCATATATGCGTGCCTGCATGTATTGTTCCACACAGCGACGCGAGTACGATAGTAGCGACCCTCGCTACTGGAAAGGGCGCAGAGAGCGACGTAGTCTGTCTCTGTCGCTCGTATGTGTTCAGCGCATTGCTCGCGTCGCTCTCACGGCGATCATGGGCGACCGTTGGCCGAAGTACCGCTTGTGGCTGCGAGAAAGTAGTGTACACTTTCACTCGTATGCCAATAACGGTGCTTTGGCCAATGAGAGGCTGCCACGCAGATTTCGGCGATTTGGCATCGCGCTAAATCACGTGATACTGCCGTTTTCGCGGACACGAGCGGCAGACAGGCCCCGCTCCAGAGCCGAGCCAGCGCCGTCATAGCGCGAAGCAGGGCCTGCGTCGCTGCTATAAAAAGGCGCCCGCAACTCGGCACCGGGACAGAAAGTAAAAGTGAAAGTTAAAGTATTGAGTGCCGACGTAACCAGAACGCGAGTGGAAAAGTGAACAGCAAGGACTTCGAGGGGAAGGACATCGCTGCAAAGGACTTCGAGAGGAAGGACATCGAACACACAGTCGGCTGAGTCCGGCCCGGCTTAAACTCGGGATAAACCGAGGTTCGTTACAAACGTGTTAGCAAATTTTCTCAGAAATTTACCAATTTTCTTCCAAATCCATATAGCGCGATCCTCTCCATTTTGTCCTTCCCATGGACCGGGTTGTGTTCTCCTCTGGCCACGCCCACCGCTGCAGAAAAACACCCGTTTTTCACTGCTTTACCAGGCATCGTGGCTACAATGCGGCTGCTGCTGTCCCGATGTCGCTGCTGTTCCTTGCTGCTGGGATGGTGGTAACGAAACGATCTTCCGTTGCAGATGCCGTTCACAACTGACCCGGGTCCGGACATCGGATATCGGTGGGGTTCTCGGCTCACTCCTCATTCGCGCACAGCTCCACCGAAGTCGCTGGCCAATGCTCGAGGATCGGCCGGTCCGCCCTCCCGACACCTTTGCCGGACCGCTGGATTTCGCCAGTCATGTGGCTCGCATCTGCCGCGGCTGACCTCCCTGTACCCCACCCCATCGTCGCAGTAAGTACGCAGCGGTGAACAAATTATTTTTAGCCTCTCCCACGGCGAGTTGGGCGGCGACCGCAGCTGCTGGGGCGACTGCGGCTGTGGTGGTGGCGACGGCGATGACTGCGACGGTGGCTGCTCCTCAACTTCTTGGCTGCTGCTGCTGTTTTTCTGGTCACCGCTACTCCTCTGGTCGCCGATGCTCCTCTGGCCGCTGCCAGTGACTGCAACTGGGCTTTGTTGGAGAATTCTCCTACTATAGACGACGTTCGAGGCTGGTTCCGGCGCGCCGACACTTTGACGACGGTTGGGAAATCACTCACTCCTCTTTCGCGCACAGCTCCAGCGGAGTCGCTGTCCAGTGCGCGAGGATCGGCCGGGCAAACCCTTCCGACGCCCAAGCCCGGACGGCCGATAAATCCAGCAGGCAGGCAGGCAGGCAAGTAGGCCAGGCATTGTTGTTGCATATCTAATGCATTTCTCACACACTCTCTCTTTCCCTTCGCATATATGTACACAGCACAGCAACTACATGCACTCATACATACACTGCGTGCCCTATTTTGTTGTTGGCCGTTTTGCATGTCGCTAGCATCGACACCTTCGTGTCATCTCGTGCGCTAGCGATCGTGCGTAGCCGACAAAGTTCAGTAGCCTTTCGCCGCGGCTTTTGAACTTTGGGTGCTCTGCGTTGTTGTTGCCTACCAAGCTCGGTCGCATGCGCTGACCACTGTACGCATTTCATGCTGTCGCTGCTTTCGTTCTGCGTGTGTGTGCGCTGTTTTTCGGCTCGGGTACGTGATGTTGTTGTTGTTCTTGCGGAGTGCGCGCGCAACTTAAACGGTTTCGGCCGTGCCTGTTGTTGTTGTGCCGTTTCGTAGTTGACGATTATTTTGCTGCTGCGCATGCTCCCCCGTTTCGTGTGTGTGCGCGCGCAAATTCAAACAACTTTGTTGTTGCGCTCACAACATATGTGGGCGCGCGCACATTCAAACAACTTTGTTGTTGCGCTCACAACATTTTGGCTGTTTTTGCCGTGGATTTGCCTTGCGCGGCCGATGTTAATTTTGTTTATGTTTAAAAAAAAAACTTTTTCCCCTACATACATATATAGGTTTTTAGGTTAATAGACATAGCTATGTGTATTCACTCCCTTTTTTTTTTTTTTTTTTTATAAACTGGCTGGCAACTCACCCGCTTCTGCTCGATATGGCTTGAGGTCCGCCACATGAGCCGTTCTGCTCCGTTTATCTGCCTCTGAAGTGATCCGGCAGATAACCGGGGAGATCAAACTGACCACCGTATATGGTCCTCCATATCGTGGAGCCAGTTTCGCTGCGAATCCATCCGTGGCATTGGACAAGTGGCGTTCTTTTGCCCACACCTTGTCCCCTACGGCCGGCTTCCACTGCCGCCGCCGTAGATTGTAGTGCCGCGCTTGATCCTGAGCAGCTTTCTCCAGGCTGCGTCGCACCACCTGGAACACCTCGGCCATGTTCGTTGCTCGCTCCACCGGACTCTGTTCCTCTTGGCCTTTTCCCACTGTTTGTGCGTAGAACAGTGATTTTGGCAATCTTGAGGAAGGCTGCTGTTGACTGTCAGTGTCAACTCCGGCAACGCCTCGTCCCAACACCTCTGATCACTGCCCGCAAATTGCGCGATCATAGTCTTCACCGTGCGATTTGCCCTATCGGTGGGCTTTTCCTGGGGCGTATATGGCGCTGTCAGCTGGTGATGGACGCCTAGCTCGTCCAGGAACACCTTGAATGCGCGACTCGTGAATTGAGTGCCATTGTCGGTTATGAGTACGCCAAATCGTGCCAATATCCTCTCTCGGAACGCCTTTTGGAGCGCCGCCGTGTTCGCGCTTCTTAATGGCACCATCTCTGTCCATTTTGAGAAGCGATCGATGAACACCAACAACATCGTATGGCCATGCTTGGACCTGGGTAGCGGACCTACAAAATCGGCGCACACTGTTGCCCATGGTTCCTCGGGGATCTTGGTCAGCATCTGGCCCGCCGCTTGGAGTTGGCTGGACTTGTAGCGCTGGCACAGCTCGCACCGCTGCACGTATGTACGCACGTCGCGATACATACCCGGCCAGTAGTACCTCGCGGCCACCCGAGCAATCGTTTTCCGGCTCCCAAGGTGACCCGCGGTAGCTGCGTCGTGGTTCTCTTCCAGAACTTGCTTGCGCTGCTCCGTCGGCACACATAACTTCCACGCAGCCACGTCCTCATGGCCTGCCTGGTGTGGAATGTGTCTGTATACACTTCCAGCCTCCTCCCGATAATCCGGAAACTTCTTTGGGCTCCTACGCAGGTCCTGGCGAAGCTTGACAATCCAGCGACATCCTGTCCCAGCTGCATTGTCCTTGCTCGTCACCAAGCGGCATGCCTCTTCGCCCAGCGGCTGCCGTGATAGCGCATCGGCCACAACATTTTGCTTGCCTTTCCGGTATCTGATCTCGAAGTCGTACTGCTGCAACTCCAGAGCCCATCTAGCAATCCTCCCTGAAGGGCTCTCAATAGAGTTGAGCCACTTCAGTGCCATGTGATCTGTTACCACAATAAAATGGTAGCCTTCTAGATATGGCCTCAGCTTCCGAATGCCCCAGATGATGGCCAGACACTCCTTTTCTGTTGCCGAATAATTCCGCTCTGCGCTATTCAGTGTTCGGCTGGCGTACGAGATCACACGCTCTCCATCCTCCGAAGTCTGCGTCAAGATTGCTCCAAGTCCATAATTGCTCGCGTCCGTTTGCAAGCAGAAAGGCTTTGAGAAATCTGGGCACGCCAAGACTGGTGATTCCGTCAGCTTGGCCTTTACCGTCTCAAAAGCCCTCTGACGCTCCTCTGTCCACTCCCATTTGGTGCCCTTTTTCAGCAGTGCATTGAGCGGATGCACTGTGGTCGCAAAATCTGGCACAAAACGGCGGTACCATAAAGCCACTCCCACGTATTGCCGCAACTCTTTTACGTTGGCAGGTGGTTTTAACTCAGCAATTGCGGCCACTTTCTCCGGGTCCGTGCGGATGCCATGTTCCGTCACCTTATGGCCAAGATATTTGAGCTCCGTCTTAAAGAAATCGCACTTGTCGATGTTGATCCTTAAGTTGGCCGCTCGTAGCCGCCGGAACACCTCCCGCAGGTTGTCCATGTGTTCCTGGCGTGTTTTCCCAATGACGATGATATCATCCAGGTAGGCAAAGGCATGCGGCATCATTTCTGGGCCAATAACTTGGTCCAGCGCTCATTGAAATGTTGCCGGCGCCGAATGGAGCCCGAACGGCATCACCTTCTATTGGAACAGCCCTTTTCCTGGGACTGTGAACGCTGTCAATGGCCGGCTGGATTTCTCCATCGGTATCTGCCAATACCCATCCTTCAAATCCAGGCTAGTTATGAATCGAGCCTCTCGCAGCTGGTCCAAAATATGGTGCACCCGCGGCAGCGGATATGCGTCCTTAATCGATCGGCTGTTCAGCTGCCGAAAATCCACACACAGCCGCCATTTCCCGGTCTTCTTCTTGACCATCATCCACCTGGTGATTAATATCGGTCTGCATTTTTGGATTTTTCGGAAAATAGCGCTGTTTTATGGGCCGCTTGTCCTGCATCGTGATAGGATGCTCCGTGATCATCGTAGTGCCCTTCACGTCCCGAAACTTCACAAGTTCCCTCCTCAGGAACGTATCCACCTCCACATCCTCATGGAGTGGGTTTTGAAGTCCCGGACTCGCCTCCATCGGCGTCTGTGGACGCACCTCAGTGCTGCTGACAGCCACTGAGAGCCTCTCCTCCAGCTTTCCACCTGGTGGCGGATTTCTGGGCTTGATCTTCAGCTCCAAGCCACCGCACTCAAATGCGATGCCCATTCTGGCCAAGAAATCCCAGCCCAGCACCAGATCGTCGATCACGCCTAGCAGCACCAGCAATGAAATGCGGATCTGCTGACTTCCCAGCCTGATCCTTGTTTCCAGTTGCGAGTCCACCTGACTGCAACTACCGTCTGCCAATCTTACGCGTCTTCGTGTGGCGCGCCTCACACCCACTTCTCGGAGCCTGTCGGCCAGCTTTTCGCTCACAAAGCTGCTGGTGGCCCCAGTATCAATTGTGGCCTTGTGCTGATCAGCTCCAATGACCACAATTGCCGACAATTGGGTGCCTTCATCCAGAAGACTACCCACTAGTGTCTGGGGCCTCCGCGACGCTGCTCCCCCTGGATGTCGAGTGCCTCTGGCCGTTTCCCGACTGGCAACACGTCGCTGTTCGCACGCCGATGCGCCCGCATTGCCAGCAATACTCCAGACGCTCGTTGCGGCACTCAATGGCGTAGTGGCCCTCTTGGCCACATATCCGGCATGCCCGGGCGGGGTCGTCCATAACCATCAGCCGCGTCCTACTGCCTCGCTGTTGCTGCCGCAACTTTTCCCGATCCCTTTCAAGATCCTCGAAATCGTTCGCCAGCAGCATCAGCTCCGTCAGATTGCAGAACTGATATGGAGCATATGCGCGCAGATCGGGCAAACTATTGTTGTAAATAGTTTTTAGCTCACGATCTGCCGCATAGCATAGTGGCCGCATCAAGGTTTGCATATCCACCATGTAAACCTTAAAGGGGTCGCCCATCATCTGCCTCCGTCGAGCAACCCCGTCCTTCAACTCCCGCATATAGTCCCTGGGCAGAAAGAACTCCTGGAAGCTTCTGACGAACGATTCCCACGCTGTCCAGTGCCTGTTGTTGGCCACGTACCATTTTAAGGCCATGCCTTTGAGCAGCTCTGGCATCGCCCTCGGGATCAGGTCCAGATCCAGACCATATGTGTCGGCCGACCACTCCACTTGCTCCAAAAACTCCAGCGGCTTCGTTGTGCCATCGAAGCGGAAGCCCCATTCTCGCACCTGCTTGGCGACTTTTGGGTACTCCACCGCTGTGCAGCTCGGTCCTCGTGGCCTTATTTCTGGTTGCGGGGTGGATGTGGCTCTCCCCGATCCTCGTTGCATCTCTTGCAGGCGGGCGGCGGCGGCACTGGTGGATGGCAGAGACAATCGTGCCACGTTCACGATTTCATCTTGCTCACCCAGCTCGTTTTCCTCGACGGCGGTCAGCGCCTCGTCTCTCAGCGGCGAATGGCGTCTATGCAGCTTCGCAATCTCTGCGATCCTGATTGAATAGGGAATCCTTCCCTCATTCATGGTGACCCACTCGCCGAACTGCCTTCGCATTGCGTCCAGAGTGCCAGTCAGACTTACGCCGAACTCGATCCCGTAGCGCAGCACATCATCCTTCTTGAGATTATATACCCAAGCTCGCACCATTTTTATACACTGACTATATTATGACTGTATTTTTCGCAGGGCCCTACGTTAGGCGCCAGTTGTATCGAACCTCGGTTTATCCCGAGTTTAAGCCGGGCGGGACTCAGCCGACTGTGCCTTCGTGCCAACAAATTTATATGTAGCGCCTTGCGATAAATTACAATGCAGTGTGTTTATGTTTGCGTTGGGTATATTTTCTCAATTTACAAGTTTGTCTATTTGATATTTATTTATCAAAACTAGCGCTTAGTAAGCACACCTTTGCACAGGCTCGCAGGCAAACGTTTAACGCACTCTGGCAAATGGTACGGCACTCTTGGTTCTCCAAGGATACGCTTGAGCACTCCAGGTGACGCCAGGATCCACACTGAACACTCCGGCGGTTCGCTCGGCTATTGCAGTGACTCCTACGGCTGGATACGCTCACAAGCACACCTTGAGATCTTCTTAAGCTACCGTCACCACTCTTACGCACAGCTACGCAAACGTTACCTTTGCTCCTGCTCCAGGATCCGCCACTAATGCTGTAGATTTAGCCTTGCTGCACCAATGTCCTGGTTGGTGGCAGCTGATATCCTTCCTGTGTGAAATCTGCTCTGCGCCTGCTGATAAGACTAACCAAGAAGCTCACATTTAATCTTGACAGTCAAGCGCGCTGAGTATTGGCAAAGGCCAATCGAGTATAATGCTTTACAAAATGTGCCTCGCAGTCCAAGTCTTCTTTGCTGATCCTTACGACGGAGTCATTGCAGCTCTCAACCTCCCAGAAATGCCGAACGAGAATGTCCAACTGGGCGTCAGAACCTGAAGGCTCTGAAGGCACCTTCATAGTCACGAGAACAATCCAACCAAGATGAGTCTTCTGTGATAGTGGCAGCAACTTGATTTGACCCACACAGAGCAACTCATAGAAAAGGCTCCGATAAGCAAATCGATTCGCTGCGGAATATGAAAAGCTCGATCAGCCAGAGTTATGTTTGGCGGTATGTTCCAAGTGCTTATGTTCACATCAGAACCGGGCTGTCTGTCAGTTATATTGGAGACTATCATGGCCGTGAAGCTATTTGCATATTCTGAGTCGTGAAACCGAAGAGTGACGCAAACCGTACTTCCATCGGTGGCCTCCTTGCAGTCGCCTAAACCATAGACAGCTGAGGATGAATCAATAACAACAAATAACTTTTATAAACAAGAGCTAAGAGTAAAAGATAAAGAACCAGTAAATATTAAAAATTACAGAATACCACATGCTCATAAAGAAGAAGTTGATAAGCAAGTCGAAAAGCTCATTCTAGATAATATTGTAGAACCATATAATAGCCCAATATTTTGGTACCTAATAAAGGTTTACCAGGTACGAACGCGAAAAGATAGCGATTAGTAATTGACTGCCGTCAAATAAATAAAAAACTGTTATCCGATAAATTTCCACTTCCAAGAATTGCTGACATTCTCGATCAACTAGGAAGAGCAAAATGTTTCTCATGTCTGGATTTAATGTCTGGTTTTCACCAGATAGAACTAGAAGAACAGTCCAGAAATATAACGTCATTTTCAACGAGCAATGGTTCATATCGTTTTACACGATTACCTTACGATTTCAAAGAATGATGACAATAGCATTTTCTGGATTAGATCCTTCACATGCATTCTTGTATATGGATGACTTAATTGTCATCGGTTGTTCTGAAAACACACATGATTAAAAACCTAACAAACGTTTTTGATTTATGCAGAAAACACAACCTTAAACTACATCCAGAAAAAAGTTCTTTCTTCAAGCACGAAGTGACATTTCTAGGTCATAAGTGTACTGATCAAGGTATTTTACCAGATGACAAAAGGTACGATATCATTGAAAAATACCCAGTCCCTACGGACGCAGATAGTGCTAGAAGATTTGTTGCATTTTGCAATTATTAAAGACGCTTCATTAAAAATGTCGCCGACTATTCGCGGCACATGACTAGATTATGTAAAAAGAATGTTCCTTTTGAATGGACTGCGGAATGCCAAAATGCATTTCAATATCTAAAAAACAAACTCATGCAACCTACTTTATTACAATACCCAGATTTCAGCAAGGAATTTTGTATAATCACATATGCAAGCAAACAAGCCTGTGGAGCGGTTTTAACTCAAAACCATCAAGAACTCCAACTTCCAGTAGCTTATGCATCAAGGACATTCACTAAAGGTGAAAGTAATAAAAGTAGAACAAGTAATAACAGATCACGCCCATTGGTTTGTACATATATAATTTTTTGGAAATCAATACAGGAGAAGAGCAGTAATATCGTCATAAAATTTTGATTTTCTCACTGAGAATCGGAAAAACGTACAGTTTTTCCCGATTTGCCACGCCCCCAATGAGCGTAGACATATAATTTCTGGCCAGTTCTTAGAAGTAGTAGAGGGTAACGTAAGTGTAACATTTGGATTCTTACATTCAAAAAATGCCAAAATTACAGGGTATTTTTTAGCCGGGCATGCCCCAAAACAGGCGTAAAAAATTTTAGGTCATCGATAGAGGAGCTCACCAGTAACTCAACCACCCAATTTTCTAGCTCTAAAACTGTAGGAGCTATAAACTTTTGTGGTTTGCCACGCCCCCTTAGGGCTTAGATATATCCGCCATATTTTTTCCAACTTGGGTTGTCAACCCCAGTATATATACCAAGTTTCAAGTCTCTAGAATCAATAGTGCTCAAAATATTACAGAATTTGAAAAATCACTATATAGTCAGATCCGATTTGCCACGCCCCTAGTAGGCGTGTATATATAGTTTTTTATTCGATCTTCATAGGATCGTAGCAGTAACCTACCTGCCAAATTTGGGCGTTCTAGCTTTAAAACTGTAGAAGATACAGTTTTACCCGATTTGCCAAGCCCTCAATAGGCGTAGATATATCCGCCATAGCTTTTTCGTCTTGAGTTGTCAACACGAGTCTACATTCCAAATTGCAACTCTCTACCACTTCTAGAAGTAGTGTTTCTGAAATATCGGAAAATGCATTTTCCGATTTGTCACGCCCCTAGTGGGCGTATCGGGAAAATCTTGACACTTTATAATTCGAGGGTATACACGAGTATATATTCCAAATTTCAACTCTCTAGCTTCAAACTGTGCAAATGGTTTGCGTTCATACGGACAGACGGACAGACGGACGGACGGACAGACGGACGGACAGCGTGACGGACATTGCACAAAACCAATATACTCATTTCACTTTGTGAATGAGTATAAAAATTAGAATAATAAACACTTTAAATGACGAAGAAAATAAACTCAGTAAAATAGAAACCAATTTTTACATTTACAATCACAAAACAAAACATGACACAACTGGACAAACTTATGCACACATATTTTTATATGCTGGACAACCAAAGTTAGACACTCAAGAAAAAAAAGAAAAAGTAATAATTTTTGGCCAGTTCTTAGAAGTAGTAGAGGGTAACGTACGTGTGAAATTTGGATGCTTACACTCAAAAAATGCCAAAATTACAGGGTATTATTTAGCCGGGCATGCCCCAAAAGGGGCGTAAAAATTATTTTTATCATCGATAGAGGAGCTCACCAGTAACTCAACCATCCAATTTTGAAGCTTCTAGCTCTAAAACTGTAGGAGCTATAAGCTTTTGCGGTTTGCCACGCCCCCTATGGGCGTAGATATATCCGCCATATCTTTTTCAACTTGGGTTCTCAACCCGAGTATATGTACCAAATTTCAAGTCTCTAGCGTCAATAGTGATCAAAATATAGCAGAATTTGAAAAATCTCTATATAGACAGATCCGATTTACCACGTCGCTAGTGGGCATAGACATATAGTTTTTTAGTCGATCTTCATAGGATCGTAGCAGTAACATACAAGCCAAATTTGGGCACTCAAGCTTTAAAACTGTAGCAGATACAGTTTTACCCGATTTGCCACGCCCCCAATGGGCGTAGATATATCCGCTATACCTTTTATACCCTGAACCCATTGAAAATGAGAAATCAGGGTATAATGGTTTTGTTAAAATGTATGTAACAGGCAGAAGGAGGCGTGGCAGACCCCATAAAGTATATATATTCTTGATCAGGGCGACGAGCTGAGTTGATTTAGCCCTGTCCGTCTGTCCGCCCGTCCGTCCGTCCGTCCGTCCGTCCGTATGTTTGAACGCGTCGATCTCAGAATCTATAAGAGCTAGAGACTTGAAATTTTTTATGTAGGTCCGTGTATAGCACGCGCAGATCGAGTTTGTTTCAAAAAATCGATAAATTTGATCGTTTAAAAGTTATCGATTTAAAACGTTATCGACTCGCCGTTATCTCCCACATCTTTCGAGCTAGAGCCTCCAAATTTTGTATTCAGTATAATGTAGAGTTTATACAATTTTGATTTTTATCACATTTTTGATACCACCCCCATTTCCTTCCCTTTCCCCCCAAACTTGTAAAAGCCGTATTTCAAATACTAGAGACTTGTGCTTTGGAAAATGTATACATATAAATGACAGAAACACGCTTTGAAAGTTTGATTTGGAAAGTCCATCTACAAAAGAAGTTATTAAACATTTAATTTCCCATAGTAAAGCCCATGAGCGCAGCCCACGCTCAGTCGCTGCGCTAACTGCGCAGTCAGCAGAGCGCGTGCTTATGCGTATGTGTATGTGTGTATGTGTGTGCAAGAATTGCTTGTATACATACATATGTTAAATAAGCATAGAATGTTTGGAGTAAAGGCTCTTCGCAGGGTTCAGGGGATCTGCTAGTCGGGTACCGCCGACTAGAGCTTTCTTACTTGTTTCATCGAGGGTTGTCAACACGACCCTACACTCCAAATTGCAACTCTCTAGCCTTTCTAAAAGTAGTGTTTGTGAGATATCGGAAAATGCATTTTCCGATTTGCCCTTAGTGGGCGTATCGGGAAAATCTTGACACTTTATAATTCGAGGGTATACACGAGTATATATTCCAAATTTCTCTAGCTTCAAAACTGTGCAAATAGTTTGTGTTCATAAGGACAGACGGACAGACGGACGGACAAGTAAGAAAGCTCTAGTCGGCGGTACCCGACTAGGAGATTGCCTGAACCCTGCGAAGAGCCGATACTCCAAACATTCTATGCTTATTCAACATATAAATATATATAAGCAATACATGCACACACACATACACACGTACACATAAGCATAAGCTCGCGTTCTGCTGACTGCGCAGTTACCGCAGCGACTGAGCGTGGGCTGCGCTCATAGGCTTTACTATAGGAAACGAAATGTTTAATAAATTCTTTTGTATATGGACTTTCTTAATCAAACTTTCAGAGCGTGATTATGTCATTTATATGTGTGTATTTGCCAAAGCACAAGTCTCTAGTATTTGATATACGGTTTTTACAAATTTGGAGGAAAGGGGGATGGTATCCCAAATGTGACAAGAACCAAAATTGTATAAATTACTCTAGCTCTAAAGATGTGAGAGATATATACTTATAACTGCATTTCGATAACGTTTAAAATCGATGACGATCAAATTTATCGATTTTTTGAAACAAACTTGACGCAGCGACAGCCTATTGTATGGGAGATTAAATGTTTAATAACTTTTTTTGGGGATGGACTTTGTTGATCAAACTTTGACAACGTAATTATGTCATTCATTTGTGTGTATTTGCCAAAGAACAAATCTCTAGTATTTGAAATACATATATACATACATATTTTTACAAATTTGGGGCGAAGAAGGCGCATTCAAAATACAAAAATGACAATATCACCGCAATCATTACACGGATCTACACAGTTAATTTGGATTCTCTAGCTCTTACGGTATACAAAAACGAAGAACAGTTATCGATTTTTATGGATAATATGGAAACTGGATGAGTTATCGAAAATCTAAAAAAACTCGTACTGCGGAGGCTATACACGAGGAGTATACTCTGAAAATTCTCTAGCTTCTTTGGTTTACGAGATCGCTGCGTTCATACGGACGGACGGACGGACGGACGGATGGACGGACGGACAGGGCTATTTCAACTCAGCTCATCGAGCTGATTAAGAATATATATACTTTATGGGGTCTGACATGTCTCCTTCTGCCTGTTACATACATTTTCACAAAAACATTATACCCTGATTTCCCATTTTCACTTTTTCTTATTAACACTTAATTCTTATTGATTAAAAATTACAATAACATATAACTAACAAGTAAGAACGTTGCAGTCGGGCGCTACCGACTGCTGAATACTCGTTCACACCCGCACAACTCACGCCCATTGCCACGCCGCCAATTAGCTTGTACATATATAATTTTTTGGAAATCAATACAGGAGAAGAGCAGTAATATCGTCATAAAATTTTGATTTTCTCACTTAGAATCGGAAAAACATACAGTTTTTTCCGATTTGCCACGCCCCCAGTAGGCGTAGACATATAATTTTTGGCCAGTTCTTAGAAGTAGTGAAGAGTAACGTAAGTGTGAAATTTCTATGCTTACACTCAAAAAATGCGAAAATTACAAGGGGCGTAAAAATTATTTTTGGGTCATCTATAGAGGAGCTCGCCAGTAACTCAACCATCCAATTTTGAAGCTTCTAGCTCTAAAACTGTAGAAGCTATAAACTTTTGCGGTTTGCCACGCCCCCTATGGGCGTAGATATATCCGCCATATCTTTTTCAACTTGGGTTGTCAACTTTATTGATGAAGTGCCAATACAAAACTAAAACTAAACTCAAAGCTAAAGCTAAAGCTAGAAACAAAAGCGGCCAGAGTCATAGCCGGCAATGCCGACTCAGCATAAGAATCAGCATAAAGCTCAGCATAACTGATAACGTTTCAACTTGCGGCTTACGCAAGTATCATGTTACCGTTCCTACTTTGTAGCGGGGGCATTGCACTGATTTGTCAGCGGAATTGGAGTGCGAGGGTAGCTAAAATATAAAGGGCCTAACGTGCGAGGGTTACTTGTTAACTTATATATGTCGAACTCAGAACTGACTTTCGTCAGTCTCTTATTCTTTGTGCATACCATCACACTCGGCGACAGCGACATAACGCTGTCGCCCCGCTTAAACGGTACTTCCTAGAACCGACAACTTAATCAACCAATCAAAGAATTCAAAGGCTGATGCTGATGCTGACACTGCAAAGACGCACCAACGCACACTCAGTATAACTGTCTCACACACATTCTCATCACGCGCCAACACGCACAACTAGAGGCCGACGCAATATGATGAAATTATCATTATTGTGAAATACCGAAACCTACAACCACACACTGTAAAGAACCTCGGCTTATCCCGAGTTTAAGCCGGGCCGAACTCAGCCGTTTGTGCGTTCGTGCCAACAAATTTGTATGTAGTGCTTCGCCTTCAGTGTTTTATCTTTTGCGATTCGTATATTTTCTCACTTATTTGAGGCTTATTTACACGTTATATGTGTTTACAATTTAACGCTTAGTAAAGCAAACCTTTACACAGGATCGTATTTCAAATACTAGAGACTTGTGCTTTGGAAAATATACACATATAAATGACATAATCACCCTCTGAAAGTTTGATTAAAAAAGTCCATCTACAAAAGAATTTATTAAACATTTAATTACCCATTGTAAAGCCCATTAGCGCAGCCCACGCTCAGTCGCTGCGCTAACTGCGCAGTCAGCAGAGCGCGTGCTTATGCGTATGAGTATGTGTGTATGTGTGTGTGCGTGTATTGCTTATATATATTAATATGTTAAAATAAGCACAGAATGTTTGGAGTATCGGCTCTTCGCAGGGTTCAGGGGACCTCCTAGTCGGGTACCGCCGACTAGAGCTTTCTTAATTGTTTAACATAATTTACTCCTCGTCATTCAACATTAGAGTTACACAATCAAATGCCCCACACGCCATGATAAAAAACATTAGTATTGTAATTACTTTTGCCTTATTTTTATTAAATCGTTCTTTGTCATATACTGCTGTATCTAAAACATTCTTTTCAGACTGTGCTCTTACGTTTGGCAGATCAACCTCTTTTTCAATGTCACTAGGTGGAAGTAATTCTAATGGGCGTGCCACCTATCCCAATAACATTTCTAATGGACTAGCCTTCGTCACACGGTTAGTTGTACAATTGATTGCCATTTGCACCTCTCCTAACACATCCTGCCAAGCATGAGTTCTAGTTTCAACCGCAGTCAGCATATTTTTCAACGTGCTCATGGTTCGTTCCACTTGGTCATTAGCTCGGCTAGCTCCGGTGGCAATTAAATTCAAGTTTATTTTCTTATCTGAACAGAATTGACTAAACTTTACGCCCGTAAAACCCCTTCCCTGATCAGCTATTATTCGGTTTGGTACTCCAAACAACGAAACAGTGTATTGAACAGCATTTATGCAAATCTATCTTAATCTAAAACAAGTAAGAAAGCTCTAGTCGGCGGTACCCGACTAGGAGATCCCCTGACGAGGAGTATACTCTAAAAATTCTCTAGCTTCTTTGGTTTACGAGATCGCTGCGGTCATACGGACGGACGGACGGACGGACGGACGGACAGGGCTATTTCAACTCAGCTCATCGAGCTGATTAAGAATATATATACTTTATGGGGTCTGACATGTCTCCTTCTGCCTGTTACATACATTTTTACAAAAACATTATACCCTGATTTCCCATTTTCACTTTTTCTTATTAACACTTAATTCTTATTGATTAAAAATTACAAAAACATATAACTAACAAGTAAGAACGTTGCAGTCGGGCGCTACCGACTGCTGAATACTCGTTTACACCCGCACAACTCACGCCCATTGCCACGCCGCCAATTAGCTTGTACATATATAATTTTTTGGAAATCAATACAGGAGAAGAGCAGTAATATCGTCATAAAATTTTGATTTTCTCACTTAGAATCGGAAAAACGTACAGTTTTTCCCGATTTGCCACGCCCCCAATGAGCGTAGACATATAATTTCTGGCCAGTTCTTAGAAGTAGTAGAGGGTAACGTAAGTGTAACATTTGGATTCTTACATTCAAAAAATGCCAAAATTACAGGGTATTTTTTAGCCGGGCATGCCCCAAAACAGGCGTAAAAAATTTTAGGTCATCGATAGAGGAGCTCACCAGTAACTCAACCACCAAATTTTCTAGCTCTAAAACTGTAGGAGCTATAAACTTTTGTGGTTTGCCACGCCCCCTTAGGGCTTAGATATATCCGCCATATCTTTTTCAACTTGGGTTATCAACCCGAGTATATGTACCAAATTTCAAGTCTCTAGCATCAATAGTGCTCAAAATATTACAGAATTTGAAAAATCACTATATAGTTAGATCCGATTTGCCACGCCCCTAGTAGGCGTGTATATATAGTTTTTTATTCGATCTTCATAGGATCGTAGCAGTAACCTACCTGCCAAATTTGGGCGTTCTAGCTTTAAAACTGTAGAAGATACAGTTTTACCCGATTTGCCAAGCCCTCAATAGGCGTAGATATATCCGCCATAGCTTTTTCATCTTGAGTTGTTAACACGAGTCTACATTCCAATTTGCAACTCTTTAGCATTTCCAGAAGTAGTGCTTCTGAGATATCGGAAAATGCATTTTCCGATTTCCCACGCCCCTAGTGGGCGTATCGGGAAAATCTTGACACTTTATAATTCGAGGGGTATTCGAGAGTATATATTCCAAATTTCAACTCTCTAGCTTCAAAACTGTGCAAATTGTTTGCGTTCATACGGACAGACGGACAGACGGACGGACAGCGTGACGGACATTGCACAAAACCAATGTACTCATTTCACTTTTTAAATGAGTATAAAAACAAGTAAGAGTGCTCTAGTCGAGACGGCTCGACTACGAGATACCCTGAACCCTGCGAAGAGCAAATCTTCCCAACATGCTATGCTTATTTTACACATACAAATATTGCGAGCAACGCACACACACACACACACATGCATACGCACGCACGCATAAGCACGCGCTCTGCTGTCATTACATATTTCCATTGCCGCCACTTGATCAAAATATCAAAGATATCCTTTTGTATTTTAGGGCCGACTAGCATTACATCATTGAGACTTAGTCCATTCGAAGTTTTTGCTGAAGCGTCAAATACTACCCTCAATTTAGTAGTAAGGCTGTTTGGTCTGATTACCGCTTGATGTGGCATGTAGTATTTGCCTTGGCCAATGGTGTCTACCGGTTCCATATGTCCTAGCTTCAGGTATTGTTCCATAAAGGCACTGTATTCCGTGAAGGTTTGCGGATTCTTATTGAATTTGTTCTCCATTTGCAGTAGTCTTGCCATAGCCTGTTTTCGAGGGTTTCCTAACTCGACATTTTTTCGGAATGGTATGGAGACTACTAGCCGGCCTTCTTCATCCCTTGTGGTTGTCTCTTGGAACACCTTTTCGCAATCAGTGTTTTCTTCTGAATCGTTGGTGTCTTTTTCAAGTTCCCAGAAGCGCTCGAGGTCGTCCAGGCACATCGTTGTTGCTGCGCTGATTACCTTTTTACTTGGTGATCTGTTTATGTTGCCGGAGACAATCCATCGAAACTCTGTCTTTTGTCCCAGAGTTTCGTTTATTTTTTTCACTTTTCCCAACATTATTAGGGGTAGTAAATCCACTCCAATGACAACATCAATCCTACTGGGTTCGTTAAAGTGTGGGTCTGCTAGCTCCATCCATGTCAATTTTCTTGCTCGGTAGAGCTTTCTGAACTTTAGGCATGACCAGTGCCTGTATTGTGGTAACGAGTTTGCTTTTAACTCTTGGTTTTATGGTTAAGCAAACGCTATTTTTTAGAACTTCCACAGTCTGAGAAATTCCCTGAACTTCCACGTTCCGTTTGATTCGGCGCAGTTTTAGTTGTTGTGCGGCTTCTTCCGATATTAAGGTTCTTTGTGAGCCTCCATCAATAAGAGCCCTTAGCTGCTCGTATTTTCCAAATTTATTTTGAATTTGGATGAGCGCAGTTGCCAGCAGCGTATCTTGCCCTTTATTTTCTTTCAGACAATTGCTGCTGACGTTCTCTTTTTTGTTTGCATCCTCGTGAAGCAAACTGTTGTGTGCTTTGGAGCATCGGTTGCAAGTCCAATCCTTTTTGCACTCTTTGAAGCTATGAGTGCCAAGACATTTAAAGCACAGCGCATTTTTGGACACAAATTCCTTGCGCTTTTTAACAGTGTCAGCTCTAAACTTCTGACATCTTATTATTTCATGCCCATCCAGTTGGCAAAAACGGCATCTTTTGTAGCTCGTTTTCTTCGTTTCCATTGACTTATGGACGGCACTCTTTTGCACTGAGTTTATTGAGTTATATAGTTGCTCAATAAACTCCAGCACATTGTCCAAGGACTGGATTTCTCTCGCCTTCTTTACATGTTGCTCGTAAAGTTGAAGGACTTCTGTCGAGAAACGTCGCAGCAAAATTTGAGCGAACAAAACATCAGCGTCATTACCCATTTGGCCTTTTTCTTTAACGATGAAGATGCACTCAGTCGCTGTGTCCAAGAACTTGCGGATACTGCCTTCATCATTATTCTTCAGCAGTTCCATGTCCACTAGCTGGTTAACGGCGTTAGCAAATAGTTTGCGCTTATTTTCGTAGCGCTTGCATATTAGCTCCCACGCTGCATTATAGCTAGCAGACGATCCAATTAATAAATGGCCTACTACCATTTTGGCTTCTCCTTTGAGGCAAGATTTCAGGTAGTTCAGCTTCCTTGTATCGCTGATATCCTTCCTGCTGTGAATTACCTCGGAGAACAACTCGAAGAACGTTGGCCACTCTTTGGAATTTCCATTAAAATGAGGAAGATCCACTTTTGGCAGCTCTGGAACTTCTTCTTTTATGTTGTGCAAGTCACCTATTTTCCTATTCAGCTTCTTTGTCAGTAGGTTGACATTGCACTCCAGTTCATCGATTTCTTCGATTTCGAAAGCAAATTTTTCGTACTTTGCTTATAAATCCGTGAGCGTTGACTGGACTTTGTTCCACAGGAAATTTAACTTGTCTTTGTAGTCCAAGATTTCTTCCTGGTTACTGAGCTCATGGTTGGCATACACCTCTGCAATGTGCAGCCTTACTTTTTGAGCTCTTTTATCTACAAGGTCTACCATCACATCCATTGGGCTGACACTTCGTCGTGAAGACATTTCTTCCTGCTGACTGTTTTTTGCCTCGGATGCTTCCGGTTGCATTTGCTTGCTAGATCCTGGTTGGTCGGTGTCCATAGCGTGGTCGGCAACTTCGACCTTCATCAAGGACTCTTTATACGCCCTATGTTTTCCATTATGGCATCATATATTTTCCCCTTAAAATATTGATGATCGACAGTACGAATTTTTACCAGTGATAAGTGATTGGCAGTGAATTCTGCTGCCAGCTTATCAATCACTGATAATACATCCTTCTTTGCAATGGCCTGCAGGATGTTTTCGTAGATCTTTGATTGCTTCTTTAGCAACTAGACCACTTTTGACGACAGCATTTTGTAGGTTTTTTTTTTTTTTTTTGTCTTTGGTTTGACCCGTTGGAGGTTTTTTTATTTTGATCGCCTGGTTGATCGTGCTGTGCCTCTACTCACAGCTTAAATTGGTAAGCCAAAGAGAAACAAGAAAAATTTTGTAAAACACTTTCACATTCACTAACACTTGTCACAAAAATTATGGTAGACTTTGTAGGTTGGATCGAAGGACCATGAATAGACTTGCTGTGTTGGTGATCATTAGTATATTAATTTTATTCTTCTGAGCCAGTGCTTTTATATACTGACTCACGCATAATTTCAACTCTAAAAATATAGCTTATCTCTGGCTGAGTTTGTGAGGTTTAGCGTTGGTCTTTATCTATTCTTAGTCTATCGCAGAGTTCGTAAAGGTCAGCGTAGGTCTTTGTGTACTTAGCATATTTATAAATTCTATATGTGACCGTACTTCAACCTAGTCGTTAAGTGCATAGATGACATGTTTATGATCTTCGGCTACTTCTGTATGTTCATGTCTGAACATTCTGCGGGGGGCCAGAAAATGTGACAGTCAGCAATTGATGTCTCTGGTTTCTTTTCTTAATTATGCATGGGAAAATAAAAACTATTACAATTATTGTTAATCCTAACGAGATGTGTCCATTCATCGTGTGGAAGACCAGATCCTCAATGTGTACTTTTTGACTGTATAATTCGTTTATGTTTTGTTGTAGCCGTTGTAGTTCTACTGAGTTGTTTACTACAATGTGTTGAAGTGGCGTCGGAACCCATGTGTTGTTGTGGTCAATTATTTTGAGGAAAAGTGGCGAGTACCTCGCAGTATCTGTTGACGCTACCTGCTGCGGCGTAATTATGTTGATATTACCTATCCTGGCCGAACATCCAGCAGACAGTTCGATTATGCCTTGGTTAGGTAAAAGGGTCATCTCTTCGTAGTTTCCGCATATGATATAGGCTGACTTCGTCTCAAATACTTTAAAGAGCCACCGGTTTTTTCCGTTCAGTTTTTTAACGAAAGTGTCCTCCTCGTACTCGATCATCTTGCGCGGTTGCTTGTTGCTCGGTTTTAAAGGCGATATTTCACAACTTCCCTCATATAGGTACGTGTCCTCGTCTTCATGCCGACAACGACTTACTTCTGTTTCAGTCATTGAGTGATACGCATTTATCTCAGTATTGAAGATAATGAATTTAGCTTTAACTTTCGGAATCATCTTTCTTCCATCGAGCACGAGTGGTATAGGTACTGCTTCGAAGAGATTGGCATGCTGATTGATATATATTGGCAGTCTTGCGTCTATGACTAGCATGTTGTCCTTGAATATCGCTTGTGCGTTCATTAGCTTGTACACTAATTGAAGCCTCTTCGCAGAATTTCAGCCCGGAAGGAGTTGGTTTCTTTTTAGCTTCTTTTGAATGTGGTCGAGTTCGGTCAGCATTTTATTTGGTTCGACCAGCGACGGGTGAACTCTTCCGTGGTTAATATCCGTCACAAGGGCGATTACTGCTGACTGAAGGTCTTCGGTTTCATCAATCCAGTTTCGTACTTGGGTGATTAACATGAAGAATTTTACAGAATCTTTGTAAATGAAGAAGTTCCCTTTCATTGTGTTTGCCATCTTGTTTATTTCCAGTGTGACTTTTTCAAAGTTTTTATTTACCTCTTCTGTGTTAGCGCTCACTAGGTTTGAGGTTACATTGATTATTGATGTCTGGTTGTTGACATAATCATTTAGGCGTTTTTCGTTTTTGATAATTGTCTGCATGTCCTCTTTAATTCTATTTGCAGTGCCTGAATAGACTTGCTGTGTTGGTGATCAGTAGTATATTAATTTTATTCTTCTGAGCCAGTGCTTTATATACTGACTCATGCATAATTTCAACTCTAAAAATATAGCTTATCTCTTGCTGAGCTTGTGAGGTTCAGCGTTGGTCTTTATCTATTCTTATTCTATTGCAGAGTGTGTAAGACTCAGCGTAGATGCTTATTTATTCTTAGTCTATCGCAGAGTTTGTAAGGGTCAGATTAGATGTTCATTTATTCTTAGTCTATCGCAGAGTTCGTAAAGGTCAGCGTAGGTCTTTGTGTACTTAGCATATTTATAGATTATATATGTGACCGTACTTCAACCTAGTCGTTAAGTGCGTAGATGACATGTTTATGATCTTCGGCTATTTCTGTATGTTCATGCCTGAACATTCTGCGGGGGGCCAGAAAATGTGACAGTCAGCAATTGATGTCTCTGGTTTCTTTTCTTAATTATATATAGGAAAATAAAAATTATTACAATTATTGTTAATCCTAACGAGATGTGTCCATTCATCGTGTGGAAGACCAGATCCTCAATATGTACTTTTTGACTGTATAATTCGTTTATGTTTTGTTGTAGCCGTTGTAGTTCTACTGAGTTGTTTACTACAATGTGTTGAAGTGGCGTCGGAACCCATGTGTTGTTGTGGTCAATTATTTTGAGGAAAAGTGGCGAGTACCTCGCAGTATCTGTTGACGCTACCTCCTGCGGCGTTATGATGTTGATTTTTGACTTTTTGAGCCAAAAATCCAGAACTCCCTTTGAATAAAGTTCCTCATTAGTTTCAGACCGCCGTGTAGGGTTTCCTTATGGGCGTTGTTTATTGTCAGCCAAGCAAACTGTGATTTTCCAAGTATAATTGGGTGTTTCACATTGTATGGCACCATTGCATTTTGAAGACGGCCTCCCACACGTAATACTCCATTTCCATCCAGAAAGGGGTTGAGCGCCTGCAATTTACTCTTTGATTCCAGAGGCTTTCCAGCATTGAGTAAACGAATTTCATGACCAAAATCAATTTGTTGTTGTAATTTTACAACAAATGTTTTGGCCTCCTTTAATTCGTCGACTGTGAGATAAGTCGACTGCTGCTTGTTCCCTCGTAGTTTTGCTATAAAGCGTAATACGTAAGCAATTACGCTTGTTAGCTTATTAATTGATGAATACTTTGTTAGGAGTGGGATCAGGTAGTTTTCTTTTGTGGTTAGAGTTGCTACTATAACCGATTCTGGGTCTTCAAATTGCGGCCACTGATTTGACTGTTTTGTCAACCACTCAGGTCCCTTCCACCATATGTCGCATGCTGCTAAGTGCTTCGGGGAAATTCCTCTTGAGGCGACGTCTGCTGGGTTGTCTGCTGATCTCACGTATTTCCATTCGACGTGAGGCAGTTTTTTGTTTATTTCGTCTACTCTAGTTTTGACGAATTTATCTTTACTACGCTTGTTCTTTATCCAGGCAAGCGTAATTTGTGAATCACTCCATGCTAGTATTTTGGTGTGATTTCCTACTATTGCTTGTATTTTTGCCAATAGTTTGCTTAATAAGTGAGCTGCACATAGCTCTAATTTTGGTATAGTTTTTTTGTTTTTTACTGGGTTCACTTTGCTTTTTGCAGCTAGCAAAGTGATTTTGGCTCCAACCTTTGTATAAATTATGGAATTTAATATCCTTGTCAGAGGCGTTAGCCAGCTCACTGATATAACTCCGTAAGGTTTGTGTTTAATATCGACAGCGATAGCTGGTCGAATTAAAGAGTGAGCAATAAGCGATTAGAATTATTGCGAGCGGTACGCTGCGCGTTTATTGAATTCACACTTAAGACTAACAATTAGAGAATTAAAAACTAAGTCTGCGACCAAGCGCAGATTCGGCGCTGCCGCAGCGCTGCCGCCAGTGCACAGCCGCTGCTACCGTTGCGGGCGTCGACGTTGGTGTTCTTGGAACACCAGCGGCGTTGGTCGTTGCTAGTGCAAAGCCGCTGCCGCCGTCGCAGGCGCACGCGTCGACGTTGGTGTTCTTGGAACACCAGCGGCGTTGGTCGTTGCTAGTGCAAAGCCGCTGCCGCCGTCGCAGGCGCAGGCGCTGTCGTTGGTGTTCTTGGAACACCAGCGGCGTTGGTCGTTGCTATTGCAAAGCCGCTGCCGCCGCCGCAGGCGCAGGCGCTGTCGTCGCTATTCATGGAACTCCAGCGCCGTTGACCGTTGCTGTTCTTCGAACCCCAGCGTCGTTGCTGGTGCTCCTCAGAACTGCTGACTTGCGCCTTGTGTGTGGCGCCGCATTATCACAACGGCCGCTAACATTGTTGCGGTACATCCGCAGCTGCCGCTGGAGCTGCCAACATTGTTGCGACACATTCGTAGCTACCGCTGGAGCTGTCATCATTGTTGCAACGCACTCGTAGCTACCGCTGGAGCTGTCATCATTGTTGCGACACATTTGCAGCTGTGACTCTGGGCGTGGACTTCGCAAATATGATAAGTCAGCACGCGCCCAGTGTCAGTGGTTAACTACTCCCCCTCTCAAGCCCGACCGTCCTCGGTCGTGTCGTAGTTCTTGACGATCTCCGAGAGTTGTAGGGCAACACGATGTCTCCTGGTGAAGTTGTAGATTCCGGAGCCCATGGTGCATGCCACTACTAGTAATGTTGACGACGATGCTATCTCTGACCTCGTTGATGGAGCTAAGTAAGGTAAGCTCAGCGTTGTGTTGTGGCCGCTAACGTTGAGGCGAGCAGATGCCGCTACAGCAGGGACACGATTCCGAATGTTGTTCGGTTTAGGAATCGAGCACTGTCGACGGTGGCGTGTGAACGGAACGTGATGAGATTCGTTCCATTGACCCTCACTGGGGCGTAATCGCCACAGCTGCTGGCGGCGCTACGATCATTTACAATGATGATACCGTCGTCAACTATGGTGGCAGAGTCGGCGTGGCTTGGCTGTGTCTGGCAATGCGCAATATCGCCTGAGTGGAGGCCTTGCTCACAGGTGACATCCTCAGACCTCTTGCAGAATGTGGCTGTTGCTCACACTGTCACTGCCACAACCTTTCCTTTGCATTCGGCTACCAGGTTGTTCCGTAGCTGGAGAGTCAGCCGTTGTGTGCGACTGGGAAGATGGTGACCTTTCTGCATAGCTTGCTTATGATTAAAATTGATTATATCTATCTTACTATCTACCTTAATTCTAGACACTTTTATTAGGTTGTAATCGAGGTCCCTGTGATTTGGTCAGTGAGAATTGATTTGATGTCTGAATGGCTGGATTTATGACAAGTGTTAAAGTGAGCATGAGCGCTCCCAATTCGGTAATTAATATTCTATTGCGCGCAGTAAGAGTTTCAAACAGATGACCTGTGTCAGCCTGTTAGTCCTTTGTAATTTTAAGAATTTTATTCACGCAGTCCGTTGTTCGTGCTGTCGTTGTTGTCACGGTTACAAGTGTCAGGATGATAAGCCTAAAGAAAATGATTAAAACTACAAATTATCGATGGAGGTTGTCCTTGTGGACCACCCTCCCCTTAATGCGGACCGTTGTCCCCAAGTCCGCTTCAACAACCTTTTCCTCGCAGAGGGGCGAAAGTTTGTTTCCCAGTCTGCGGTTGGTCTTTACTAGGACGGCCTCACCTACCTCGAAGACCCTGTTCTGCCGTTTTTTGTTAAGTCGGGCATTTTGCTCGAGCTGAGCTCCCTCTATCTTCCTAGCAATGTCCTGAATGCATGCCGGCGAAGCGGTATTAAAAACATCCTTGGGTCTTTGCTCTGTTACCGAGTGAATCGAACTATTATACTCAGTAGTCGCTTGTAGGATAAGGTCAACTGTATCCACGATCCCCCTTTGGAGCTTTAGGCACCTAGCTATTTCTAACAGGGTGCTATGGAAGCGTTCCACTTGGCCGTTCGATGTGCTGTGAAGTGGCGGCGCATTTACGATGTTTACATCGTAAATGTTTTTTAGAAGGGACCTTATAGTCTCAGACTTGAGTGCAGGCTCATTGTCGCAATAGATCTGCCTTGCTCGGGGAAACACGTTCATTAGTATTAATAGGGGGGGTCGTAAATCCTCTATAGTCCTTGATGCAATGGGTTGTACCATTGCGAATTTGGACAGCTTGTCTATGCACGTCAGGAAATATTTTTTGTCTGTGGAAAAGATGTCGACATGTAACATCTCTCCAATCTGTGATGGAATCGGCGTCGGGCCGAGCTCCTGGTTTTTTGGGTGCCTGTCGTACTTTGCCTTTGCGCAAATTTTACAATTCAGGACCACTTCATTGGCTAACTTGGACATTTTGGGGAAATAATACTCCGTCATTATTTGCTTGACGTTTTCCTGAGCTGTCCTATGGGCTCTGTTATGCTCTTTGGTGATTATTTCCCTCCTATCACTAATGTTGAATACATCAGCTACGAAATTTTTGCAGTGCCAGAATTTTGTGGCTGGGAAGGCCTTTACAACCTCATGTTGAATTTTGGCCAAGGTTGGCAGACTGCAGTGAAACGCGTTTACTACGCCTCGGACTATGACGGACTTGACTGTTTCTACTAAGTCATCCTTGTCAGTGAAGTTTATCTGGTGGCGGGTTTTTTCGCCGAATACAGTAAACTTGTTTTTTAATGGATACCGTGCCTCTTCCAACACTATTTGGTTACGGAAGCAGTTCAACGGTTTGTCAGTAATGTCAATCGTGTGAGTCAGAGATAACTCACTGTGGATTGTGGCCGCATCGGACCCTTGGTTTATGTAACCGTTCTGTAGGGCATTCACGTTTTGGCGCGATAAAGCATCGGCCACGTGATTCTCCTTGCCTGGCTTGTAAAAAAGTTTGGCCCCAGTTTCGTCAATGCGCGCTTTCCAGCGCTTGATTTTGACGTTAGGGTTGCTCTCGGATACCGAGAATGTGAGTGGTTGATGGTCGGTGAATATGTTAATATTCTTCGCACCATAAAGAAAGTGGCGGAGTTTTGCCAAAGCCCAGACGATAGCTAGCAATTCTCGCTCGTTAGTAGCGTAGTTTGCTTCTCTATCCTTTAGTGTCCGAGATATCATAGTTATCGGGCGACCGTTCTGAGACAGTACAGCCCCAATACCATAAGCCGAGGCGTCAGTTGTGAGGTCGAATGGCTTTTGGTAGTCAGGATACATTAGTGTAACGTCCTCTGAGGCTAGAATATTTCTGAGCTTTTGAAACGCATTGCGCTGGGTTTCGTTAAACTGTACCTCTATCTTCTTGGACCTGTACTTGCTGACTGTTCCGTTTTCCCCTTTTAGGATATCGGAGATAGGTTTCGCGATTGCTGCGAAATCCTTAATAAAACAACGGTAATAGCTCGCTAAGCCCATGAATGACCTAACGCTAAATAATGTTGTAGGCTCAACGTAGTGCTGAATGGCTTTCACCTTTTCAGGGTCCGTTTTTGCGCCGTTTTTTGTCACGATAAAGCCGAGGTACTCGACGCTCTCTTTAAAAAATTGTGACTTTTCATGGGCTACCCTCATGTTTGCACTATGAAGGCTCTTTAGTACCCAATTGACGTGCTTAACGTGATCCGCCTCGTTCTCGGAGAAAACGATGACGTCGTCGACGTAAACGTAGCACGATTTACCGATTTGTTCTCGTAGAACGTCATCGATAGTGCGCTGAAAAATACCTCCGGCGTTTTTTAAACCGAAGGGGAGACGACAAAATTCGTACTTCCCCCCGCTTACTGAGAAGGCCGTTTTCTCTCGATCAGATTCTGCCAGAGTAATCTGGTGATAACCTGATTTAAGATCGAGAGTGGTGAAGTATTTTGCTTTAGCCAAATTTGCCAAAATCATGATGATGCTCGGCATGGGGTAAGTGTCTGGGATGGTTTTTATATTTAGTTTCCTGAAATCTATCACTAGGCGTTTCTTCCTATTGCCCATCTCGTCAGAACCTTTCTTGTCTACTACCCACACTGGGTTATTGTATGGGGACTTAGACTTTCTAATGATGCCGTTTCGTAAAAGGTCTTTGACCTCTGAGGCCACGAAATCTTCGACACCTTTGGGGTACGGGTACAATTTCGAGTATACTGCGTTTTCGTCGGTGGTACGAATCGTAGCTACTACGTTTGTATTGTAAGGTAGCGACTCGTTAGAGTCCGCAAAAGCCCTTTTGTTACGGTGAAGCATTTTTAGAAAATCTTCTTTTACCGCAGGTGGTGCATGGATTTCTTTACCTTTGGTATAGTTGACATTAGTACATTTAAGGTACTGCAATGCCTCCGAAGTTGCACCTATTTTTAATACGCCTTCTTTTAGGCATAGTACTGCTCCTACTTGCTTTAGCAGGTCGAGCCCTATGATCCCGTCAAATGTAGATAGGGAATCTAATAGGAAAAAAAATGTGTCGTGTCCGAACATGGGAATTTTGCACTTTTGTGTGATGTTGTTCGAGCCATGAATGGAGTGCACGACGAAAGGGGTTTCGACAGGGAAGACGTCCTTTAGCCGTTTATGCGGTCTAATGAAGTTTTTGGACGCACCCGTGTCGATTAGGAATGACATGTCTGTCCCTGCTATTCTGCGCCGAATGAACGGCAGCAGGGACCTCCCCTAAAAAATTGACGTTGCCGCTACTGTCAGAGTCGGCGTCATCGTTAGCCTCATCTATCGCTTCCTGCGCTGCTTGCGCATAGGTCGCATCTTGGCCAGTGCTGGCCTTTAAAAGATTTATCTTTTGTCGTCTTTGGCCAGTCGCTCGATCAGAGCCGGCGGGACGTTTGTTACCCTGACCTTGAGGTTGCTGGTAGTTTGTTTGTTGCCTATACTTTGAGGACGATGGATCGATCTACATGGGTTCTGGGGCTTTTTCGCCGCTGACCTGATTTTTTTCTGTGTACTGTCCGCTCTGTTTTTTAAAGTAGGGGGTTTTCCCCTGGTTGCTTTGGGTAGCATTTTGCGCATTTTGCGTCTGCTGATGCTGACGACTTTGCTGTCGTTGGTCGGGGCGTCCCTTTTCTTCTACGCCCCTAGCATAGCTTGTTGCGAAAGCGTACCTCTCATGATTTGCTTCAACCTCCTGTGCCAATGCGAGAGCTGTTGGCATATCAGGGGGGTGAGCGGAGAAGAGCACGTCGGTCAGACTGCGCTTTAGTCCGGAAATGAACACACGGAGCGCGTCATTCCTGAACTTTTCGCACATGCCCCTAGCTAGGCTGATGTCGTAGGTCATGTTAGCTTTATTGGTTAACAAGTTAAGCTTTTTTTCTACCTCATCGTAATATTGCAGAATTGTCATTCCGCCTTGCCTCAGCGTGCCCATTTCCTGCTCTATGACATGTATGGGTCTTTTGTCACTGTAGGTAAAGTCTAGTCTGGCTATGATCGCTTCAAAATTTAGTGGCGTACTGAATGATGCCAAAACGGCATCCGCTGCGCCCCTAATCTTTGTACGAATTATGATCATAGCTTGGTAATGAAGGGAGCTTCCGTCAAATCTTTTGAAAATTTTGTACGCTGCATGGGCTGCTTGTCTCCATGCCACGTATGTCTCCTGAGTTCCATGAAACTCAGGCACGCACTTTACTGCGTCGAGGGGCTCATCACAAGTGATTCCGTCCACTATCTCGACGTCTTTATAGACTCTGACTTCTGGTACTGAGAGAGGTGGGACTGGAATTTTAGAATTTACTAATGCTATTTGTTGTTGTAGCTCTTGTTTAAGAGCTTCCTCCCTCCTAGTGTACTCTTGTGCCCGCGCCGTAAGTGCGCTTTGCACGGCAGTGTCAATTATAACTCTGAGGTGCTCAGGTTCCATGTCTGTGCTTTTGATTTGGCTGCTTATTGTGGGTTGACTAACTTGATCTGACACTTGTAGGTCAATAAAACCTCCTATTAGGCTTGCTAACGTTCTGGTACCAAGTTCGCGTCGTTTTTGTTTTTTGTTCGGTCTGTTTCTGTCCATTCGATTTTTTGAAAAAATTTGCGATAGGACTACGGCATGAGTATTCTCCGAATTAAGATCCTCAAACTCACTTTACTTTATTTAGTTTCTACTTTTAGTTGACTTAGCTAAATTCTCACTTTGCAAATCACTTACATGTTATCTAGTTTTAGAAGTATCCCGCGCAGCCGTCGGGTTGGTGCTGGAGAATCAGGTCGTCTTGCCGCAGTCGAGTTGGTGCTGTAGAATTAGGTCGTCTTGCCGCAGCCGATGTGTTGAAGTTTCACTTCTTTATGTATTTTTAATTTTATTTTTATTTTGTCTTGGTTTTGTCTTTGTTTTGTCTTTGAGCAGACGTTTTGATGTTCACTGCACTGATTTTGTTAAACAAAACACTTTTCAGTTTCCTTTTGGCAGAAAATGAAATTCACTTATTTATGTTTTTTTACGTTGGGCGCCAATTATGGAATTTAATATCCTTGTCAGAGGCGTTAGCCAGCTCACTGATATAACTCCGTAAGGTTTGTGTTTAATATCGACAGCGATAGCTGGTCGAATTAAAGAGTGAGCAATAAGCGATTAGAATTATTGCGAGCGGTACGCTGCGCGTTTATTGAATTCACACTTAAGACTAACAATTAGAGAATTAAAAACTAAGTCTGCGACCAAGCGCAGATTCGGCGCTGCCGCAGCGCTGCCGCCAGTGCACAGCCGCTGCTACCGTTGCGGGCGTCGACGTTGGTGTTCTTGGAACACCAGCGGCGTTGGTCGTTGCTAGTGCAAAGCCGCTGCCGCCGTCGCAGGCGCACGCGTCGACGTTGGTGTTCTTGGAACACCAGCGGCGTTGGTCGTTGCTAGTGCAAAGCCGCTGCCGCCGTCGCAGGCGCAGGCGCTGTCGTTGGTGTTCTTGGAACACCAGCGGCGTTGGTCGTTGCTATTGCAAAGCCGCTGCCGCCGCCGCAGGCGCAGGCGCTGTCGTCGCTATTCATGGAACTCCAGCGCCGTTGACCGTTGCTGTTCTTCGAACCCCAGCGTCGTTGCTGGTGCTCCTCAGAACTGCTGACTTGCGCCTTGTGTGTGGCGCCGCATTATCACAACGGCCGCTAACATTGTTGCGGTACATCCGCAGCTGCCGCTGGAGCTGCCAACATTGTTGCGACACATTCGTAGCTACCGCTGGAGCTGTCATCATTGTTGCAACGCACTCGTAGCTACCGCTGGAGCTGTCATCATTGTTGCGACACATTTGCAGCTGTGACTCTGGGCGTGGACTTCGCAAATATGATAAGTCAGCACGCGCCCAGTGTCAGTGGTTAACTTATACACCACTGCTGCATACGCCTTTTCTGATGCGTCGCAAAACCCATGTAGTTCCGTTGCATCAGTGCTCGATTTTCCAGACCAGCGCGGTATATTAATTTTTTCTAAATCTGGCAATGCGCTTGCGTATTCTTGCCAATAATTGACCAGACTAGGCTCTAGTTCTGCGTCGCAAGTTAGCGGCAGTTTCCACAGCTCCTGTATGAAGCATTTTCCTTGCACTGTAACTGGTGTTAGCCAACCCAGTGGATCAAAGATTTTTGCCAATTGAGATAAAATTAGACGCTTTGTAATGCGCACTAATTTTGGGCAATCGACAACAAATGTGAATATATCCTTTTTGGGGTCCCATTGTAGCCCAAGGGTTTTTATTGACTCGTCCTTGTGAATCATAATTTTTTCTGTTGAGTCGCCATCTTCAATTCCAGCAATGATCCTGTCATCATTTGATACCCATTTTCTCAAATGCATGCCAGCCTTTTCCATTATGCTCCTAAGTGCTGTTTGCGTGTTGATGCAATCGCCTATTGAGTCGCCACCAGTGATGAGGTCATCCATGTAGAAGTCTTCTTTAATTGTTATTATTAGTTGTTTGTTGCCTTGGCAATGTTGATTTGCCAATTCTTGAAGACAGCGGACTGCTAAAAATGGCGCAGCTGACGTCCCGTATGTTAGTGTAGTCAGCTTGAACTCCTTGATTGGCATCTTTTGGTCGTCTCTCCAGAGGATGTATTGATATACCTGATCTTCTTTGGCGATTTTAATCTGACGATACATTTTCTCGATGTCAGCTGTCATTATATATTTCCATTGCCGCCACTTGATCAAAATATCAAAGATATCTTTTTGTATTTTAGGGCCGACTAGCATTACATCATTGAGACTTAGTCCATTCGAAGTTTTTGCTGAAGCGTCAAATACTACCCTCAATTTAGTAGTAAGGCTGTTTGGTCTGATTACCGCTTGATGTGGCATGTAGTATTTGCCTTGGCCAATGGTGTGTACCGGTTCCATATGTCCTGGCTTCAGGTATTGTTCCATAAAGGCACTGTATTCCGTGAAGGTTTGCGGATTCTTATTGAATTTGTTCTCCGTTTGCAGTAGTCTTGCCATAGCCTGTTTTCGAGAGTTTCCTAACTCGACATTTTTTCGGAATGGTATGGAGACTACTAGCCGGCCTTCTTCATCCCTTGTGGTTGTCTCTTGGAACACCTTTTCGCAATCAGTGTTTTCTTCTGAATCGCTGGTGTCACTTTCAAGTTCCCAGAAGCGCTCGAGGTCGTCCAGGCACATCGTTGTTGCTGCGCTGATTACCTTTTTGCTTGGTGATCTGTTTATGTTGCCGGAGACAATCCATCCAAACTCTGTCTTTTGTCCCAGAGTTTCGTTTATTTTTTTCACTTTTCCCAACATTATTAGGGGTAGTAAATCCACTCCAATCAATCAATCCTACTGGGTTCGTTAAAGTGTGGGTCTGCTAGCTCGCAGCCCATCCAATCTTTATTGACATCCATGTCAATTTTCTTGCTCGGTAGAGCTTTCTGAAGTTTAGGCATGACCAGTGCCTGTATTGTGGTAACGAATTTGCTTTTAACGATTGGTTTGATCGTTAAGCAAACGCTTTTTTTTAGAACTTCCACAGTCTGAGAAATTCCCTGAACTTCCACGTTCCGTTTGATTCGGCGCAGTTTTAGTTGTTGTGCGGCTTCTTCCGATATTAAGGTTCTTTGTGAGCCTCCATCAATAAGAGCCCTTAGCTGCTCGTATTTTCCAAATTTATTTTGAATTTGGATGAGCGCAGTTGCCAGCAGCGTATCTTGCCCTTTATTTTCTTTCAGACAATTGCTGCTGACGTTCTCTTTTTTGTTTGCATCCTCGTGAAGCAAACTGTTGTGTGCTTTGGAGCATCGGTTGCAAGTCCAATCCTTTTTGCACTCTTTGAAGCTATGAGTGCCAAGACATTTAAAGCACAGCGCATTTTTTGACACAAATTCCTTGCGCTTTTTAACAGTGTCAGCTCTAAACTTCTGACATCTTATTATTTCATGCCCATCCAGTTGGCAAAAACGGCATCTTTTGTAGCTCGTTTTCTTCGTTTCCATTGCTCAATAAACTCCAGCACATTGTCCAAGGACTGGATTTCTCTCGCCTTCTTTACATGTTGCTCGTAAAGTTGTAGGACTTCTGTCGAGAAACGTCGCAGCAAAATTTGAGCGAACAAAACATCAGCGTCATTACCCATTTGGTCTTTTTCTTTAACGATGAAGATGCACTCAGTCGCTGTGTCCAAGAACTTGCGGATACTGCCTTCGTCATTATTCTTCAGCAGTTCCATGTCCACTAGCTTGTTAACGGCGTTAGCAAATAGTTTGCGCTTATTTTCGTAGCGCTTGCATATTAGCTCCCACGCTGCATTATAGCTAGCAGACGATCCAATTAATAAATGGCCTACTACCATTTTGGCTTCTCCTTTGAGGCATGATTTCAGGTAGTTCAGCTTCCTTGTATCGCTGATATCCTTTCTGCTGTGAATTACCTCGGAGAACAACTCGAAGAACGTTGGCCACTCTTTGGAATTTCCATTAAAATGAGGAAGATCCACTTTTGGCAGCTCTGGAACGTCTTCTTTTATGTTGTGCAAGTCACCTATTTTTCTGTTCAGCTTCTTTGTCAGTAGGTTGACATTGCACTCCAGTTCATCGATTTCTTCGATTTCGAAAGCAAATTTTTCGTACTTTGCTTCTAAATCCGTGAGCGTTGACTGGACTTTGTTCCACAGGAAATTTAACTTGTCTTTGTAGTCCAAGATTTCTTCCTGGTTACTGAGCTCATGGTTGGCATACACCTCTGCAATGTGCAGCCTTACTTTTTGAGCTCTTTTATCTACAAGGTCTACCATCACATCCATTGGGCTGACACTTCGTCGTGAAGACATTTCTTCCTGCTGACTGTTTTTTGCCTCGGATGCTTCCGGTTGCATTTGCTTGCTAGATCCTGGTTGGTCGGTGTCCATAGCGTGGTCGGCAACTTCGACCTTCATCAAGGACTCTTTATACGCCCTATGTTTTCCATTATGGCATCATATATTTTCCCCTTAAAATATTGATGATCGACAGTACCAATTTTTACCAGTGATAAGTGATTGGCAGTGAATTCTGCTGCCAGCTTATCAATCACTGATAATACATCCTTCTTTGCAATGGCCTGCAGGATGTTTTCGTAGATCTTTGATTGCTTCTTTAGCAACTAGACCACTTTTGACGACAGCATTTTGTAGGTTTTTTTTTTTTTGTCTTTGGTTTGACCCGTTGGAGGTTTTTTTATTTTGATCGCCTGGTTGATCGTGCTGTGCCTCTACTCACAGCTTAAATTGGTAAGCCAAAGAGAAACAAGAAAAATTTTGTAAAACACTTTCACATTCACTAACACTTGTCACAGAAATTATGGTAGACTTTGTAGATTGGATCGAAGGACCATGAATAGACTTGCTGTGTTGGTGATCAATAGTATATTAATTTTATTCTTCTGAGCCAGTGCTTTTATATACTGACTCACGCATAATTTCAACTCTAAAAATATAGCTTATCTCTTGCTGAGTTTGTGAGGTTCAGCGTTGGTCTTTATCTATTCTTATTCTATTGCAGAGTGTGTAAGACTCAGCGTAGATGCTTATTTATTCTTAGTCTATCGCAGAGTTCGTAAAGGTCAGATTAGATGTTCATTTATTCTTAGTCTATCGCAGAGTTCGTAAAGGTCAGCGTAGGTCTTTGTGTACTTAGCATATTTATAGATTCTATATGTGACCGTACTTCAACCTAGTCGTTAAGTGCGTAGATGACATGTTTATGATCTTCGGCTATTTCTGTATGTTCATGCCTGAACGCATATGTAGAAGCACTCAGCGGCAGAACTCTTTATACATAACGTATTTAGGCTAAGACCACTTTTATTTTTGAAATAAAGACTTATTATTCAACTGACTACAAACCAGAGCAGAAGCTCTATGCAATAATCAATATTATACACAAACCTTCACCAGAACTTTAACGTTTATAACAATGCGTTGGGCGCCAATTATGCTAATCCAATGTTGTCGGCTTCTGGTTCCGGGATGATTAACTAAGATGTTGCTCCAGCCGTCAAATGTTAATCCAAGCTTGGAGTTGAATTCCTTTAGGATGATTAGGTTGGGGATGCTTCCCTATCTACTTCCCTTGTGGTACAGTGATGTATGTAATAAGTTACAAATTGTTTACGGCTTGTGCCGGAGTAAGTTGACTTTATTGATGAAGTGCCAATACAAAACTAAAACTAAACTCAAAGCTAAAGCTAAAGCTAGAAACAAAAGCGGCCAAAGTCATAGCCGGCAATGCCGACTCAGCATAAGAATCAGCATAAAGCTCAGCATAAATTATAACGTGCTTATGCGTATGAGTATGTGTGTATGTGTGTGTGCATGTATTGCTTATATATATTAATATGTTAAAATAAGCACAGAATGTTTGGAGTATCGGCTCTTCGCAGGGTTCAGGGGATCTCCTAGTCGGGTACCGCCGACTAGAGCTTTCTTACTTGTTTAACATAATTTACTCCTCGTCATTCAACATTAGAGTTACACAATCAAATGCCCCACACGCCATGATAAAAAACATTAGTATGTTTTGCACTTGCACTTGCACTTGCATTGTGACTTGAGTAATCTGCCGTTTGCTTTTGTTAACAACTATAACCATTTTTGGTTATCTTCAAGATCTTGGATTTCACACTCTTTACAGTTTGCAACTGTTTTATCAATCTCAACAATATTATTATAATAATCACACACATTCATCATCGGGCACTTGCCCCTCTAGCAATCTTCTTAAATCTTCATGAGCATATTTGTTTGGTTTGATGCCTTTCTTCGCTTTTTAGTAGCACAAAATCTCCAATTTTGTGTCTAATTACTTTTGCCTTATTTTTATTAAATCGTTCTTTGTCATATACTGCTGTATCTAAAACATTCTTTTCAGACTGTGCTCTTACGTTTGGCAGATCAACCTCTTTTTCAATGTCACTAGGTGGAAGTAATTCTAATGGGCGTGCCACCTATCCCAATAACATTTCTAATGGACTAGCCTTCGTCACACGGTTAGTTGTACAATTGATTGCCATTTGCACCTCTCCTAACACATCCTGCCAAGCATGAGTTCTAGTTTCAACCGCAGTCAGCATATTTTTCAACGTGCTCATGGTTCGTTCCACTTGGTCATTAGCTCGGCTAGCTCCGGTGGCAATTAAATTCAAGTTTATTTTCTTATCTGAACAGAATTGACTAAACTTTACGCCCGTAAAACCCCTTCCCTGATCAGCTATTATTCGGTTTGGTACTCCAAACAACGAAACAGTGTATTGAACAGCATTTATGCAAATCTATCTTAATCTAAAACAAGTAAGAAAGCTCTAGTCGGCGGTACCCGACTAGGAGATCCCCTGACGAGGAGTATACTCTAAAAATTCTCTAGCTTCTTTGGTTTACGAGATCGCTGCGGTCATACGGACGGACGGACGGACGGACGGATGGACGGACGGACAGGGCTATTTCAACTCAGCTCATCGAGCTGATTAAGAATATATATACTTTATGGGGTCTGACATGTCTCCTTCTGCCTGTTACATACATTTTTACAAAAACATTATACCCTGATTTCCCATTTTCACTTTTTCTTATTAACACTTAATTCTTATTGATTAAAAATTACAAAAACATATAACTAACAAGTAAGAACGTTGCAGTCGGGCGCTACCGACTGCTGAATACTCGTTCACACCCGCACAACTCACGCCCATTGCCACGCCGCCAATTAGCTTGTACATATATAATTTTTTGGAAATCAATACAGGAGAAGAGCAGTAATATCGTCATAAAATTTTGATTTTCTCACTTAGAATCGGAAAAACATACAGTTTTTTCCGATTTGCCACGCCCCCAGTAGGCGTAGACATATAATTTTTGGCCAGTTCTTAGAAGTAGTGAAGAGTAACGTAAGTGTGAAATTTCTATGCTTACACTCAAAAAATGCGAAAATTACAAGGGGCGTAAAAATTATTTTTGGGTCATCGATAGAGGAGCTCACCAGTAACTCAACCATCCAATTTGTAGAAACTGTAGAAGCTATAAACTTTTGCGGTTTGCCACGCCCCCTATGGGCGTAGATATATCCGCCATATCTTTTTCAACTTGGGTTGTCAACCCGAGTATATATATTAAATTTCAAGTCTTTAGCAGTCATAGTGCTCAAAATATTACAGAATTTGAAAAATCACTATATAGTCAGATTCGATTTGCCACGCCCTTAGTGGGCATGGATATATAGTTTTTTTGTCGATCTTCATAGGCTCATAGCAGTAACCTACGTGCTAAATTTGGGCGTTCTAGCTGTAAAACTGTAGAAGATACAGTTTTAGCCGATTTGCTACGCCCCCAATGGGCGTAGATATATCTGCTATATCTATTTCATCTTGAGTTGTCAACATGAGTCTACATTCCAAATTGCAACTCTCTAGCTCTTAGAGAAGTAGTGTTTCTGAGATATCGGAAAATGCATTTTCCGTTTTGCCACGCCCCTAGTGGGCGTATCGGGAAAATTTTATAATTCGAGGGTATACACGAGTATATATTCCAAATTTCAACTCTCTAGCTTCAAAACTGTGCAAATGGTTTGCGTTCATACGGACAGACGGACGGACAGCGTGACGGACATTGCACAAAACCAATATACCCATTTCACTTTGTGAATGAGTATAAAAAGTAATTAACATTAATTGAAATTCAAAAATTTATATATTTTTATATATATTTATAATTAATCACATAATTGAAATAACTTCATAATATTACGTTATTTTTTTAAAAAGGGAGGTGTAGTATGTTCAATAACATATTAATAATACCTGACGCAATGTAGAGTATTCTACATATAAATGCGTCATATGCTCAACATATGATAGTGTGCTACATGTGCAATAGTGACACTTTGTCGCTATGCATAAACACACATAGGGCGAGCGCAAAGATAAACAACTGAAATACTATCAGCCACTTATGTATGTATATGTGGAGTGACCAGCAGCGTGGGATATGCCGCGTCTGCACTTTACCTAAGCCTTATGCCGTCTGCCTAATGTATATGCCATATGCATATACATATTGAATAGACTTGCTGTGTTGGTGATCAGTAGTATATTAATTTTATTCTTCTGAGCCAGTGCTTTTACTGACTGACTCATACTGACTCATGCATAATTTCAACTCTAAAAATATAGCTTATCTCTGGCTGAGTTTGTGAGGTTCAGCGTTGGTCTTTATCTATTCTTATTCTATTGCAGAGTGTGTAAGACTCAGCGTAGATGCTTATTTATTCTTAGTCTATCGCAGAGTTTGTAAGGGTCAGATTAGATGTTCATTTATTCTTAGTCTATCGCAGAGTTCGTAAAGGTCAGCGTAGGTCTTTGTGTACTTAGCATATTTATAGATTCTATATGTGACCGTACTTCAACCTAGTCGTTAAGTGCGTAGATGACATGTTTATGATCTTCGGCTGTTTCTTTATGTTCATGCCTGAACATTCTGCGGGGAGCCAGAAAATGACAGCCAGTGGTCTGTTTACCATGGAACGTCCTCCATCAGCAGTCGCACCTACTCGCCTTTTGGATTTTTGTGCCGATGACTTCTTGGGTGCGTCCATTACCTTCCGTATAAACTGGAAGGGATCGCTTACGCTGTGCATCCAGGTATAGCACAGCGGCACTTGACCACGTCTGGAACGACGAACTCCAGTTGTGTTAGCATCGGCTTCATGCTCATCCGGTCGCAGCGTCTCGTTACGTTGCTTCTTGGCGATCGAGATGTTGGCTTCTTGAAGATGTCTTCTGGCGGTGCTTGCTTTAGCAGTTGCATCGGGTTGTTTTGGTATTACATCCATTGTTGCTCCCTCTGCTTTTGATCTTCCTTTTCCAGTTGCTATGTTATGTTAGCTATGTTGCCAGAAAAAATCCATCCAAGTTCAGTCTTTTGTCCCAGAGTGTTGTTTATTATCTTTACTTTTTCCAACATTATTAGAGGGAGTAAATCCACTCCAATGGGTTCGTTAAAGTGTGGGTCAGCTAGCTCGCAGCCCATCCAATCTTTATTGACATCCATGTCAATTTTCTTGCTCTGTAGAGCTTTCTGAAGTTTAGGCATGACCAGTGCCTGTATTGTGGTGACGAATTTGCTTTTAACTCTTGGTTTTATGGTTAAGCAAACGCTATTTTTTAGAACTTCCACAGTCTGAGAAATTCCCTGAACTTCCACGTTCCGTTTGATTCGGCGCAGTTTTAGTTGTTGTGCGGCTTCTTCCGATATTAAGGTTCTTTGTGAGCCTCCATCAATAAGAGCCCTTAGCTGCTCGTATTTTCCAAATTTATTTTGAATTCGGATGAGCGCAGTTGCCAGCAGCGTATCTTGCCCTTTATTTTCTTTCAGACAATTTCTGCTGACGTTCTCTTTTTTGTTTGCATCCTCGTGAAGCAAACTGTTGTGTGCTTTGGAGCATCGGTTGCAAGTCCAATCCTTTTTGCACTCTTTGAAGCTATGAGTGCCAAGACATTTAAAGCACAGCGCATTTTTGGACACAAATTCCTTGCGCTTTTTAACAGTGTCAGCTCTAAACTTCTGACATCTTATTATTTCATGCCCATCCAGTTGGCAAAAACGGCATCTTTTGTAGCTCGTTTTCTTCGTTTCCATTGACGTATGGACGGCACTCTTTTGCACTGAGTCTATTGAGTTATATAGTTGCTCAATAAACTCCAGCACATTGTCCAAGGACTGGATTTCTCTCGCCTTCTTTACATGTTGCTCGTAAAGTTGAAGGACTTCTGTCGAGAAACGTCGCAGCAAAATTTGAGCGAACAAAACATCAGCGTCATTACCCATTTGGCAAGCAAACTGTGATTTTCCAAGTATAATTGGGTGTTTCACATTGTATGGCACCATTGCATTTTGAAGACGGCCTCCCATACGTAATACTCCATTTCCATCCAGAAAGGGGTTGAGCGCCTGCAATTTACTCTTGGATTCCAGAGGCTTTCCAGCATTGAGTAAACGAATTTCATGACCAAAATCAAGATGTAGTAATTTTACAACAAATGTTTTGGCCTCCTTTAATTCGTCGACTGTGAGATAAGTCGACTGCTGCTTCTTCCCACGTAGTTTTGTTATAAAGCGTAATGCGTAAGCAATTACGATTGTTAGCTTATTAATTGACGAATACTTTGTTATTGGTGGGATCAGGTAGTTTTCTTTTGTGGTTAGAGTTGCTACTATAACCGATTCTGGGTCTTCAAATTGCGGCCACTGATTTGACTGTTTTGTCAACCACTCAGGTCCCTTCCACCATATGTCGCATTCTGCTAAGTGCTTCGGGGAAATTCCTCTTGAGGCGACGTCTGCTGGGTTGTCTGCTGATCTCACGTATTTCCATTCGACGTGAGGCAGTTTTTTGTTTATTTCGTCTACTCTAGTTTTGACGAATTTATCTTTACTACGTTTGTTCTTTATCCAGACAAGCGTAATTTGTGAATCACTCCATGCTTGTATTTTGGTGTGATTTCCTACTATTGCTTGTATTTTTGGCAATAGTTTGCTTAATAAGTGAGCTGCACATAGCTCTAATTTTGGTATAGTTTTTTTGTTTTTTATTGGGTTTACTTTGCTTTTTGCAGCCAGCAAAGTGATTTTGGGTCCAACCTTTGTATACACCTCTGCTGCATACGCCTTTTCTGATGCGTCGCAAAACCCATGTAGTTCCGTTGCATCAGTGCTCGATTTTCCAGACCAGCGCGGTATATTAATTTTTTCTAAATCTGGCAATGCGCTTGCGTATTCTTGCCAATAATTGACCAGACTAGGCTCTAGTTCTGCGTCCCAAGTTAGCGGCAGTTTCCACAGCTCCTGTAAGAAGCATTTTCCTTGCACTGTAACTGGTGTTAGCCAACCCAGTGGATCAAAGATTTTTGCCAATTGATATAAAATTAGACGCTTTGTAATTCGCACTAATTTTGGGCAATCGACAACAAATGTGAATATATCCTTTTTGGGGTCCCATTGTAGCCCAAGGGTTTTTATTGACTCGTCCTTGTGAATCATAATTTTTTCTGTTGAGTCGCCATCTTCAATTCCAGCAATGATCCTGTCATCATTTGATACCCATTTTCTCAAATGCATGCCAGCCTTTTCCATTATGTTCCTAAGTGCTGTTTGCGTGTTGATGCAATCGCCTATTGAGTCGCCACCAGTGATGAGGTCATCCATGTAGAAGTCTTCTTTAATTGTTATCATTAGTTGCTGGTTGCCTTGGCAATGTTGATTTGCCAATTCTTGAAGACAGCGGACTGCTAAAAATGGCGCAGCTGACGTCCCGTATGTTAGTGTAGTCAGCTTGAACTCCTTGATTGGCATCTTTTGGTCGTCTCTCCAGAGGATGTATTGATATTCCTGATCTTCTTTGGCGATTTTAATCTGACGATACATTTTCTCGATGTCAGCTGTCATTACATATTTCCATTGCCGCCACTTGATCAAAATATCAAAGATATCTTTTTGTATTTTAGGGCCGACTAGCATTACATCATTGAGACTTAGTCCATTCGAAGTTTTTGCTGAAGCGTCAAATACTACCCGCAATTTAGTAGTAAGGCTGTTTGGTCTGATTACCGCTTGATGTGGCATGTAGTATTTGCCTTGGCCAATGGTGTCTACCGGTTCCATATGTCCTAGCTTCAGGTATTGTTCCATAAAGGCACTGTATTCCGTGAAGGTTTGCGGATTCTTATTGAATTTGTTCTCCGTTTGCAGTAGTCTTGCCATAGCCTGTTTTCGAGAGTTTCCTAACTCGACATTTTTTCGGAATGGTATGGAGACTACTAGCCGGCCTTCTTCATCCCTTGTGGTTGTCTCTTGGAACACCTTTTCGCAATCAGTGTTTTCTTCTGAATCGCTGGTGTCACTTTCAAGTTCCCAGAAGCGCTCGAGGTCGTCCAGGCACATCGTTGTTGCTGCGCTGATTACCTTTTTGCTTGGTGATCTGTTTATGTTGCCGGAGACAATCCATCCAAACTCTGTCTTTTGTCCCAGAGTTTCGTTTATTTTTTTCACTTTTCCCAACATTATTAGGGGTAGTAAATCCACTCCAATCAATCAATCCTACTGGGTTCGTTAAAGTGTGGGTCTGCTAGCTCGCAGCCCATCCAATCTTTATTGACATCCATGTCAATTTTCTTGCTCGGTAGAGCTTTCTGAAGTTTAGGCATGACCAGTGCCTGTATTGTGGTAACGAATTTGCTTTTAACTCTTGGTTTTATGGTTAAGCAAACGCTATTTTTTAGAACTTCCACAGTCTGAGAAATTCCCTGAACTTCCACGTTCCGTTTGATTCGGCGCAGTTTTAGTTGTTGTGCGGCTTCTTCCGATATTAAGGTTCTTTGTGAGCCTCCATCAATAAGAGCCCTTAGCTGCTCGTATTTTCCAAATTTATTTTGAATTTGGATGAGCGCAGTTGCCAGCAGCGTATCTTGCCCTTTATTTTCTTTCAGACAATTTCTGCTGACGTTCTCTTTTTTGTTTGCATCCTCGTGAAGCAAACTGTTGTGTGCTTTGGAGCATCGGTTGCAAGTCCAATCCTTTTTGCACTCTTTGAAGCTATGAGTGCCAAGACATTTAAAGCACAGCGCATTTTTGGACACAAATTCCTTGCGCTTTTTAACAGTGTCAGCTCTAAACTTCTGACATCTTATTATTTCATGCCCATCCAGTTGGCAAAAACGGCATCTTTTGTAGCTCGTTTTCTTCGTTTCCATTGACTTATGGACGGCACTCTTTTGCACTGAGTCTATTGAGTTATATAGTTGCTCAATAAACTCCAGCACATTGTCCAAGGACTGGATTTCTCTCGCCTTCTTTACATGTTGCTCGTAAAGTTGAAGGATTTCTGTCGAGAAACGTCGCAGCAAAATTTGAGCGAACAAAACATCAGCGTCATTACCCATTTGGCCTTTTTCTTTAACGATGAAGATGCACTCAGTTGCTGTGTCCAAGAACTTGCGGATACTGCCTTCGTCATTATTCTTCAGCAGTTCCATGTCCACTAGCTTGTTAACGGCGTTAGCAAATAGTTTGCGCTTATTTTCGTAGCGCTTGCATATTAGCTCCCACGCTGCATTATAGCTAGCAGACGATCCAATTAATAAATGGCCTACTACCATTTTGGCTTCTCCTTTGAGGCAAGATTTCAGGTAGTTCAGCTTCCTTGTATCGCTGATATCCTACCTGCTGTGAATTACCTCGGAGAACAACTCGAAGAACGTTGGCCACTCTTTGGAATTTCCATTAAAATGAGGAAGATCCACTTTTGGCAGCTCTGGAACTTCTTCTTTTATGTTGTACAAGTCACCTATTTTCCTATTCAGCTTCTTTGTCAGTAGGTTGACATTGCACTCCAGTTCATCGATTTCTTCGATTTCGATAGCAAATTTTTCGTACTTTGCTTCTAAATCCGTGAGCGTTGACTGGACTTTGTTCCACAGGAAATTTAACTTGTCTTTGTAGTCCAAGATTTCTTCCTGGTTACTGAGCTCATAATTGGCATACACCTCTGCAATGTGCTGCCTTACTTTTTGAGCTCTTTTATCTACAAGGTCTACCATCACATCCATTGGACTGACACTTCGTCGTGAAGACATTTCTTCCTGCTGACTGTTATTTGCCTCGGATGTTTCCGGTTGCTTTTGCTTGCTAGATCCTGGTTGGTCGGTGTCCATAGCGTGGTCGGCAACTTCGACCTTAATCAAGGACTCTTTATACGTCCTGATGTTTTCCATTATGGCATCATATATTTTCCCCTTAAAATATTGATGATCGACAGTACCAATTTTTACCAGTGATAAGTGATTGGCAGTGAATTCTGCTGCCAGCTTATCAATCACTGATACTACATCCTTCTTTGCAATGGCCTGCAGGATGTTTTCGTGGATCTTTGATTGCTTCTTTAGCAACTCGACCACTTTTGACGACAGCATTTTGTAGGTTTTTTTTTTTTTTTTGTCTTTGGTTTGACCCGTTGGAGGTTTTTTTATTTTGATCGCCTGGTTGATCGTGCTGTGCCTCTACTCACAGCTTAAATTGGTAAGCCAAAGAGAAACAAGAAAAATTTTGTAAAACACTTTCACATTCACTAACACTTGTCACAAAAATTATGGTAGACTTTGTAGGTTGGATCGAAGGACCATGAATAGACATGCTGTGTTGGTGATCAGTAGTATATTAATTTTATTCTTCTGAGCCAGTGCTTTTATATACTGACTCACGCATAATTTCAACTCTAAAAATATAGCTTATCTCTTGCTGAGTTTGTGAGGTTCAGCGTTGGTCTTTATCTATTCTTATTCTATTGCAGAGTGTGTAAGACTCAGCGTAGATGCTTATTTATTCTTAGTCTATCGCAGAGTTCGTAAAGGTCAGCGTAGGTCTTTGTGTACTTAGCATATTTATAGATTCTATATGTGACCGTACTTCAACCTAGTCGTTAAGTGCGTAGATGACATGTTTATGATCTTCGGCTATTTCTGTATGTTCATGCCTGAACGCATATATAGAAGCACTCAGCGGCAGAACTCTTTATACATAATGTATTTAGGCTAAGACCACTTTTATTTTTGAAATAAAGACTTATTATTCAACTGACTACAAACCAGAGCAGAAGCTCTATGCAATAATCAATATTATACACAAACCTTCACCAGAACTTTAACGTTTATAACAATGCGTTGGGCGCCAATTATGCTAATCCAATGTTGTCGGCTTCTGGTTCCGGGATGATTAACTAAGATGTTGCTCCAGCCGTCAAATGTTAATCCAAGCTTGGAGTTGAATTCCTTTAGGATGATTAGGTTGGGGATGCTTCCCTATCTACTTCCCTTGTGGTACAGTGATGTATGTAATAAGTTACAAATTGTTTACGGCTTGTGCCGGAGTAAGTTGACTTTATTGATGAAGTGCCAATACAAAACTAAAACTAAACTCAAAGCTAAAGCTAAAGCTAGAAACAAAAGCGGCCAAAGTCATAGCCGGCAATGCCGACTCAGCATAAGAATCAGCATAAAGCTCAGCATAAATTATAACGTGCTTATGCGTATGAGTATGTGTGTATGTGTGTGTGCATGTATTGCTTATATATATTAATATGTTAAAATAAGCACAGAATGTTTGGAGTATCGGCTCTTCGCAGGGTTCAGGGGATCTCCTAGTCGGGTACCGCCGACTAGAGCTTTCTTACTTGTTTAACATAATTTACTCCTCGTCATTCAACATTAGAGTTACACAATCAAATGCCCCACACGCCATGATAAAAAACATTAGTATGTTTTGCACTTGCACTTGCACTTGCATTGTGACTTGAGTAATCTGCCGTTTGCTTTTGTTAACAACTATAACCATTTTTGGTTATCTTCAAGATCTTGGATTTCACACTCTTTACAGTTTGCAACTGTTTTATCAATCTCAACAATATTATTATAATAATCACACACATTCATCATCGGGAACTTGCCCCTCTAGCAATCTTCTTAAATCTTCATGAGCATATTTGTTTGGTTTGATGCCTTTCTTCGCTTTTTAGTAGCACAAAATCTCCAATTTTGTGTCTAATTACTTTTGCCTTATTTTTATTAAATCGTTCTTTGTCATATACTGCTGTATCTAAAACATTCTTTTCAGACTGTGCTCTTACGTTTGGGAGATCAACCTCTTTTTCAATGTCACTAGGTGGAAGTAATTCTAATGGGCGTGCCACCTATCCCAATAACATTTCTAATGGACTAGCCCTCGTCACACGGTTAGTTGTACAATTGATTGCCATTTGCACCTCTCCTAACACATCCTGCCAAGCATGAGTTCTAGTTTCAACCGCAGTCAGCATATTTTTCAACGTGCTCATGGTTCGTTCCACTTGGTCATTAGCTCGGCTAGCTCCGGTGGCAATTAAATGCAAGTTTATTTTCTTATCTGAACAGAATTGACTAAACTTTACGCCCGTAAAACCCCTTCCCTGATCAGCTATTATTCGGTTTGGTACTCCAAACAACGAAACATTGTATTGAACAGCATTTATGCAAATCTATCTTAATCTAAAACAAGTAAGAAAGCTCTAGTCGGCGGTACCCGACTAGGAGATCCCCTGACGAGGAGTATACTCTAAAAATTCTCTAGCTTCTTTGGTTTACGAGATCGCTGCGGTCATACGGACGGACGGACGGACGGACGGATGGACGGACGGACAGGGCTATTTCAACTCAGCTCATCGAGCTGATTAAGAATATATATACTTTATGGGGTCTGACATGTCTCCTTCTGCCTGTTACATACATTTTTACAAAAACATTATACCCTGATTTCCCATTTTCACTTTTTCTTATTAACACTTAATTCTTATTGATTAAAAATTACAAAAACATATAACTAACAAGTAAGAACGTTGCAGTCGGGCGCTACCGACTGCTGAATACTCGTTCACACCCGCACAACTCACGCCCATTGCCACGCCGCCAATTAGCTTGTACATATATAATTTTTTGGAAATCAATACAGGAGAAGAGCAGTAATATCGTCATAAAATTTTGATTTTCTCACTTAGAATCGGAAAAACATACAGTTTTTTCCGATTTGCCACGCCCCCAGTAGGCGTAGACATATAATTTTTGGCCAGTTCTTAGAAGTAGTGAAGAGTAACGTAAGTGTGAAATTTCTATGCTTACACTCAAAAAATGCGAAAATTACAAGGGGCGTAAAAATTATTTTTGGGTCATCGATAGAGGAGCTCACCAGTAACTCAACCATCCAATTTGTAGAAACTGTAGAAGCTATAAACTTTTGCGGTTTGCCACGCCCCCTATGGGCGTAGATATATCCGCCATATCTTTTTCAACTTGGGTTGTCAACCCGAGTATATATATTAAATTTCAAGTCTTTAGCAGTCATAGTGCTCAAAATATTACAGAATTTGAAAAATCACTATATAGTCAGATTCGATTTGCCACGCCCTTAGTGGGCATGGATATATAGTTTTTTTGTCGATCTTCATAGGCTCATAGCAGTAACCTACGTGCTAAATTTGGGCGTTCTAGCTGTAAAACTGTAGAAGATACAGTTTTAGCCGATTTGCTACGCCCCCAATGGGCGTAGATATATATATTTTCCCGATACGCCCACTAGGGGCGTGGCAAATCGGAAAATGCATTTTCCGATATCTCAGAAACACTACTTCTCTAAGAGCTAGAGAGTTGCAATTTGGAATGTAGACTCATGTTGACAACTCAAGATGAAATAGATATAGCAATATCTATTTCATCTTGAGTTGTCAACATGAGTCTACATTCCAAATTGCAACTCTCTAGCTCTTAGAGAAGTAGTATTTCTGAGATATCGGAAAATGCATTTTCCGATTTGCCACGCCCCTAGTGGGCGTATCGGGAAAATTTTATAATTCGAGGGTATACACGAGTATATATTCCAAATTTCAACTCTCTAGCTTCAAAACTGTGCAAATGGTTTGCGTTCATACGGACAGACGGACGGACAGCGTGACGGACATTGCACAAAACCAATATACCCATTTCACTTTGTGAATGAGTATAAAAAGTAATTAACATTAATTGAAATTCAAAAATTTATATATTTTTATATATATTTATAATTAATCACATAATTGAAATAACTTCATAATATTACGTTATTTTTTTAAAAAGGGAGGTGTAGTATGTTCAATAACATATTAATAATACCTGACGCAATGTAGAGTATTCTACATATAAATGCGTCATATGCTCAACATATGATAGTGTGCTACATGTGCAATAGTGACACTTTGTCGCTATGCATAAACACACATAGGGCGAGCGCAAAGATAAACAACTGAAATACTATCAGCCACTTATGTATGTATATGTGGAGTGACCAGCAGCGTGGGATATGCCGCGTCTGCACTTTACCTAAGCCTTATGCCGTCTGCCTAATGTATATGCCATATGCATATACATATTGAATAGACTTGCTGTGTTGGTGATCAGTAGTATATTAATTTTATTCTTCTGAGCCAGTGCTTTTACTGACTGACTCATACTGACTCATGCATAATTTCAACTCTAAAAATATAGCTTATCTCTGGCTGAGTTTGTGAGGTTCAGCGTTGGTCTTTATCTATTCTTATTCTATTGCAGAGTGTGTAAGACTCAGCGTAGATGCTTATTTATTCTTAGTCTATCGCAGAGTTTGTAAGGGTCAGATTAGATGTTCATTTATTCTTAGTCTATCGCAGAGTTCGTAAAGGTCAGCGTAGGTCTTTGTGTACTTAGCATATTTATAGATTCTATATGTGACCGTACTTCAACCTAGTCGTTAAGTGCGTAGATGACATGTTTATGATCTTCGGCTGTTTCTTTATGTTCATGCCTGAACATTCTGCGGGGGGCCAGAAAATGACAGCCAGTGGTCTGTTTACCATGGAACGTCCTCCATCAGCAGTCGCACCTACTCGCCTTTTGGATTTTTGTGCCGATGACTTCTTGGGTGCGTCCATTACCTTCCGTATAAACTGGAAGGGATCGCTTACGCTGTGCATCCAGGTATAGCACAGCGGCACTTGACCACGTCTGGAACGACGAACTCCAGTTGTGTTAGCATCGGCTTCATGCTCATCCGGTCGCAGCGTCTCGTTACGTTGCTTCTTGGCGATCGAGATGTTGGCTTCTTGAAGATGTCTTCTGGCGGTGCTTGCTTTAGCAGTTGCATCGGGTTGTTTTGGTATTACATCCATTGTTGCTCCCTCTGCTTTTGATCTTCCTTTTCCAGTTGCTATGTTATGTTAGCTATGTTGCCAGAAAAAATCCATCCAAGTTCAGTCTTTTGTCCCAGAGTGTTGTTTATTATCTTTACTTTTTCCAACATTATTAGAGGGAGTAAATCCACTCCAATGGGTTCGTTAAAGTGTGGGTCAGCTAGCTCGCAGCCCATCCAATCTTTATTGACATCCATGTCAATTTTCTTGCTCGGTAGAGCTTTCTGAAGTTTAGGCATGACCAGTGCCTGTATTGTGGTGACGAATTTGCTTTTAACTCTTGGTTTTATGGTTAAGCAAACGCTATTTTTTAGAACTTCCACAGTCTGAGAAATTCCCTGAACTTCCACGTTCCGTTTGATTCGGCGCAGTTTTAGTTGTTGTGCGGCTTCTTCCGATATTAAGGTTCTTTGTGAGCCTCCATCAATAAGAGCCCTTAGCTGCTCGTATTTTCCAAATTTATTTTGAATTCGGATGAGCGCAGTTGCCAGCAGCGTATCTTGCCCTTTATTTTCTTTCAGACAATTTCTGCTGACGTTCTCTTTTTTGTTTGCATCCTCGTGAAGCAAACTGTTGTGTGCTTTAGAGCATCGGTTGCAAGTCCAATCCTTTTTGCACTCTTTGAAGCTATGAGTGCCAAGACATTTAAAGCACAGCGCATTTTTGGACACAAATTCCTTGCGCTTTTTAACAGTGTCAGCTCTAAACTTCTGACATCTTATTATTTCATGCCCATCCAGTTGGCAAAAACGGCATCTTTTGTAGCTCGTTTTCTTCGTTTCCATTGACGTATGGACGGCACTCTTTTGCACTGAGTTTATTGAGTTATATAGTTGCTCAATAAACTCCAGCACATTGTCCAAGGACTGGATTTCTCTCGCCTTCTTTACATGTTGTTCGTAAAGTTGAAGGACTTCTGTCGAGAAACGTCGCAGCAAAATTTGAGCGAACAAAACATCAGCGTCATTACCCATTTGGCCTTTTTCTTTGACGATGAAGATGCACTCAGTTGCTGTGTCCAAGAACTTGCGGATACTGCCTTCATCATTGTTCTTCAGCAGTTCCATGTCCACTAGCGGGTTAACGGCGTTAGCAAATATTTTGCGCTTATTTTCGTAGCGCTTGCATATTAGCTCCCACGCTGCATTATAGCTGGCAGACGATCCAATTAATATATGGCCTACTACCATTTTGGCTTCTCCTTTGAGGCAAGATTTCAGATAGTTCAGCTTCCTTGTATCGCTGATATCCTTCCTGCTGTGAATTACCTCGAAGAACGTTGGCCATTCTTTGGAAAATAGCGCTGTTTTATGGGCCGCTTGTCCTGCATCGTGATCCGATGCTCCGTGATCCTCGTTCACAAGTTCCCTCCTCAGGAACGTATCCACCTCCACATCCTCATGGAGTGGGTTTTGAAGTCCCGGACTCGCCTCCATCGGCGTCTGTGGACTCACCCAGTGCTGCTGACAGCCACTGACAGCCTCTCCTCCAGCTGTCCACCTGGTGGTGGATTTCCGCACTCAAATGCGATGCCCATTCTGACCAAGAAATCCCAGCCCAGCACCAGATCGTCGATCACGTCTGGCAGCACCAGCAATGAAATGCGGATCTGCTGACTTCCCAGCCTGATCCTTGTTTCCAGTTGCGAGTCCACCTGACTGCAACTACCGTCTGCCAATCTTACGCGTCTTCGTGTGGCGCGCCTCACGCCCACTTCTCGGAGCCTGTCGGCCAGCTTTTCGCTCACAAAGCTGCTGGTGGCCCCAGTATTAATTGTGGCCTTGTGCTGATCAGCTCCAATGACCACAATCGCCGACAGCTGGGTGCCTTCATCCAGGCGCTCGTTGCGGCACTCAATGGCGTAGTGGCCCTCTTGGCCACATATCCGGCATGCCCTGGCGGGGTTCTGGACATGTGTCCTTGGCCCTGCTGTGCATGTCCTGGGCGCGGGTCGAGGTCTCGTCTCCTTAACGGCCATGCTCCGGTGGTATTCCTCATAATCCGGGCTCCCAGCGTCGTCCATGACCATCAGCCGTGTCTTATTGCCTCGCTGTTGCTGCCGCAACTTATCTCGATCCCTTTCCAGGTCCTCGAACTCGTTCGCCAGCACCATCAGCTCCGCCAGGTTACAGAACTGATGTGGACGAGCATATGCGCGCAGATCGGGCAAACTATTGTTGTAAATAGTTTTTAGCTCACGATCTGCCGCATAGCGTAGTGGCCGCATCAAGGTTTGCATATCCACCATGTAAACCTTGAAGGGCTCGCCCATCATCTGCCTCCGTCGCGCAACCTCGTCCTTTAACTCTTCCATATAGTCCCTGGGCAGAAAGAACTCTTGGAAGCTGTTATTGGCCACGTACCATTTTAAGGCCATGCCTTTGAGCAGCTCTGGCATCGCCATCGGGATCAGGTCCAGATCCAAACCATATGTGTCGGCCGACCACTCCACTTGCTCCAAAAACTCCAGCGGCTTCGTTGTGCCATCGAAGCGGAAGCCCAATTCTCGCACCTGCTTGGCGACTTTTGGGTACTCCACCGCTGTGCAGCTCGGTCCTCGTGGCCTTATTTCTGGTTGCGGGGTGGATGTGCCTCTCCATGATCCTCGTTGCGTCTCTTGCAGGCGGGCGGCGGCGGCACTGGTGGATTGCAGAGACAATCGTGCCACGTTTACGATTTCATCTTGCTCACCCAGCTCGTTTTCCTCGACGGTGGTCAGCGCCTCGTCTCTCAGCGGCGAATGGCGTCCATGCAGCTTCGCAATCTCTGCGATCCTGATTGAATAGGGAATCCTTCCCTCATTCATGGTGACCCACTCGCCGAACTGCCTCCGTATTGCGTCCAGAGTGCCAGTCAGACTTACGCCGAACTCGATCTCGTAGCGCAGCACATCATCCTTTTTGAGATTATATACCCAAGCTCGCACCATTTTTATACACTGACTCGTATTTATCGCAGGGCCCCACGTTGGGCGCCAGTTGTAACGACGCTCAGTTTATGCCGAGTTTTAAGCCAGGCCGAACTCAGCCGACTGTGTGTTCGTGCCAACAAATTTATATGTAGCGCCTTGCGATATATTATAAGACAGTGGTTTATGGTTTGCGATTTGTTATATTCTCTGACTTATTTGAAGCCAATTTACACGTTATCGGTTTTTACAAATCTAACGCTTAGTAAAGCACACCTTTACACAGGATCGCAGGTAGGCGTTTTATCTTTCCGAATTCAGGGTATAAAACAAGAGACGGCTCGACTACGAGATACCCTGAACCCTGCAAAGAGCCAATCTTCCCAACATTAAATTCTTATTTTACATATACAAATATTGCGAGCAACACACACACACATGCATACGCACGCACGCATAAGCACGCGCTCTGCTGACTGGGCAGTTGACGCAGAGACTGAGCTCGGGCTGCAATGTGCCTACTGTGTGGGAAATTAAATGTTTAATAACTTTTTTTGTGGATGGACTTTCTTGATCAAACTTTCACAGCGTAATTATGTCATTGATATGAGTATTTGCCAAAGCACAAGTCTCTAGTATTTGAAATACGAATTTTTCAAATTGGGGGCGAAATGGGCGTGGCATCCAAAATTTTAACACGAGCATCGTGTTTTTCGTCCCGTTTTGTGCTTGCGCTGACCACTGTGCGCATTTCATGCTGTCGCTGCTTTCGTTTTGCATGTGTGTGCGTTCTTTTTCAGTTCGGGTGCGTGATGTTGTTGTTCTTGCGGAGTGCGCGAATTATGTATTTCTTATAACAGTTTAATACATGGATTATGTATTTGTTTTAACAGTTTAATACACGAATTATGTATTTCTTTTAACAATTTAATACACAGATTATGTATTTCTTATAACAGTTTAATACATGTTCTTTATTTGTGATATACAATACAACTGAATTCTTATTTAATTCTAAGGGATCTTTTATACCATTCTTGGCGACAATTATTTGTGTTTACAATATTGGGTATGCTGCTTTGTGTTTACAATATTGGATATGCTGAGCTAGAGTATGTTTACATTATGCAGCTGGGCTGTGACGATTATTTATGTTTATAATATTGGATATGCTCTTTGAGTTAAGTGGTTTGCAATAAGTGTCCACAATTCTTATGACACTTCTGGTCTTTGGTTTTCTAATTCTTATGACACTTATGGTTAACGTGTTTTCTACATTAAAGACGATTGTAAACCTTTTGTGTCAACTGTAGTTACTGGAAGTGATGCTAATGGTATGGTGTCAGCTGACATTGTGGGAAGTGATGCTGATGGCATAACTCCTCCCCTTTTAGAGTATGAATTCTCCTGAATTCTTTTTAAATTAATATTAATATTTTGCCTTTTGCAACTTAAGTATATATAAAAAATAAAACATATAAAAATGATTAAAAATATTAACATAATGCTATTTGTTACTTTTTTTTCATATTTCAATTCTGTGATTTCTTTTAAATTTTCAAAGTTTTTTATTGTTAAATGATCGAAATTAATAGTGTTTTTGTAAGTTTGATTTAATAGTTCTGTGGGATAAAAATATTTTTCATAAAATTCTATTTTTTCATTGGAAAATGTTTCTTTTAAAATTTGTATTTTACAATTTCCAAATTGTATGAGGTTATTTCCATTTAATATAATATTTCTTTTGTCACAATTTTGATGCAGCTTTTCTTTTCTGTCATTTTTTATTATTATTGTGTCATCATCTATTTCTTCGATACTTGTGATATTATTAAATATAAATTTACAACTGTTGGTAATAGTGCAACTTTTACTTTATTTAAGTTCCTTTAAGATTGTATTTGGTTTATATTCCAGTGTCTTATTGTTAATTTCTATAATTAATAAATTTTCTTGATCAATTTGGATATAATCTATGTTAGGCATTGGGATAAGTAACTTAACATCTACACTTATATACTTTTTTGGAATTTTTATTGCTATTATTATGCAATTATTTTTGTATTTCAAAATGCCCATACGAATTAACTTTAATTTATAAAAATCAATATCAAATTTGTTTATTTCTTCTTCTGATAAAATTTCTGGTAAAATTATATTATTCTTTGCAGAGGCTATATTTTCTTGAATGTAATTTATTTTGTATTCAATATTTTTTAATTTCTGCATTTGGTCATTGTATATGAGTTTCATTAAGATTTTTTTTATTTTGGTCATTTATGCTTGTCAGTGTTTCGTTAATGATTATTCGGTCGTGCTTAATTATTTCTGCTAACCTATGTATTGTGTCGTTAAAATGTGAATTTATGCTTATTTCTTGGTTCATGTTGTTTATGATGTTATGATTATTTTGGTCAATTATATCAAGGTGTTCTAAGATATCTGTCCTGTCTTCGTCGTCCATTAGTCCAAATAGCCATTTGTATGCTGTTCCTGCTATATTTATAAGTCCCCTTTTATTTCTGCTAAAAGGTGTAATGGATTTAATCTTTGCCTTTATTAATCTGATTTCTGCAAATAGTTCCTCACTATCAGTAATATTGGCTGTTCTTATGTTTGTTTCCATTTGTTTTATAATATTCTGAAGTGGGTCAATGTTAATAATGTGTAGTATAATTATTGTTTCGTTTACTATTTCGGTTTGATGAATCTGTATGGGTGCATAACCTGCACTTACTAATATCGGTTCCATTTGTAATCTTGTCTGTACTGTATTGAACCTGGTTATAATGATGGCTTAAATGATTAGTATCTGGGGAATAAAGAAAAAAAACTTTGTCAACTCTGCTATCAATCTGTATTTTTTTCGTTAGTATTGTTAATTTCCTGCTTTAACGGTCTTTTAATGTTACTTGGATGAATGTTTTCTAACATTGCATATCTAAAATAAGGCTCATCCTTATGTCTGACTCTTTTATAATTTTTAATCGGGCCTTCCTGTCTTTGTTCATTGTATTCTTCTCTTGTATTATTTATTTTGTTTATAATCATTTTCTTACGTTCCTCAATAGTCATTTTTAATTTATTTGCATCTTCTGTGTCTTTAGCATAAATTGGTGTACATTTTATTGTTGAATGATAACGTTTATTGTAAGCTATTATTGCTAATTGGATTTTAGATTCGATAGATAGTTCATTATTATCTATTCCTGTTATTATTTCAATTAATGTAGAATGTAATCTTTCAATATCAGCGTTTCCTGTATGTGAATTGGGTTTTGTATAATGTATTGAAATGTCTTCCTTGTTTAAAAACTGTATTATATGTTCTGATCTAAACTCATTATCCATTATTATTTTCTGTGGTTTATTAAATTTTGCAAAATGTTCTATCATAATTTGCATCTTTGTTCGCCAATTTCTATCCATAATATTATAAGCAACTGCAAATTTTGTAAGTTTATCTATGATTGTAACAAAAGATTTGTGTTTTATGTGAAATATATCTAAATGTATAATTAGGTTTTTAGTATCTGGTGTTTCTGTAAATTGAAAGTTTGGTTTTTGTCGGTTTTCTATCATACTTTATTTCTTTGCATTTTCTACAATTTGCTATTATTAATTGAATATGGTCCCTTAATTTTGGAAAATAGATTTTGTCTTTTAGTGAATTGAATGTTTCACTTATACCGCTGTGTAATGAATCTTTTGAATGGTAAATTGATATTTGTTTATGTAATTCTTCCTCAGTTGAAATTTCTTGTGCTCTTTTTGTACATTTGAAAAATTTAATATTTTTAGAGTGAGAAAAAATGTTGATTAATATACATTGTATTTTATAATATTCTGAGTCTGGTACTTCTGAAAAAAATCCTACTGTTCCTTTCTCTATATTATTTTGTAATTTTATTTCAATTTCATTTTCTGTGTCTGCTGGATTTACTTCAATTATTTTTCTTCCATGGTATATATTAATATTATCTGTTGCTGAGTAGGTAATTATTATCTGAGTTTTATATTTATTAACAATATCATTTTTTATATAAAAATGAGTTAATTCCTCTTCATCTGCTGAATGCTGTGTATTTGTTATATCAAAATTTGATTCTTCTTTATTTTCTGTATTGATTAATTGTGCTGTTTCCTGTCTGCTTAAAAAATCTGCTACTTTATTGTCTTTACCTTTTAAATATATAATATCATAATCGAATTCCTGTAGTTTTAAAATCCATCTTTGATGTCTAGCTGTCATTTCTTTTCCTTTAAATTTTGAATTTAGGTATTTTATAGGAGCATGATCTGTTATAATTTGAAATAATTTACGGCATCTATAATGGACAAAAATTCTTTATCAATTGTACTATAGTTTTTCTCATGTTTATTAAGTGTTCTTGAAACATAGGCAATTGGTTGTCCTTGTTGAGATAATACTGCACCTATGGCAAAATCACTGGCGTCTGTAGTAATTGTAAATGGTTTGTCAAATTCTGGATATTTTAATATTGGGTGTGAGCTTATAAGAGCTTTAAGATTTTCAAATGCATCTATAAATTGTGGATCATTTGTATTAATTGATACACCTTTTTGTAAATATCTAATCATTGGGTAAGCTATTTTGGAATAGTCTTTGATAAATTTTCTATAAAATCCTGTCATACCTAAAAATCCTTTTAATTGTTTTTCCGTTTTTGGTAATGGAATTTCTTTTATTGCTTCTATTTTTCTTGGATTTGGTTTGAACCCTTCTTTTGTGAGAATATGTCCCAAGTATTCGGTATGTTTTTTCATAAACGAGCATTTATCTGGTTGTATTTTCAAATTATGATTCCTAAGTACTTTGAAAATTTTTTCTAGAGCAATCTTGTGTTCTTCAAGTGTTGTTGAAAAAATTAAAATATCATCAAGATATACTACACAAATTTTGTTTATATAATCCCTCAATATTTCGTTCATTAAACGTTGGAATGTAGCTGGAGCATTTTTTAATCCGAATGGCATTCTAACATATTCGTATAATTCCATTGGAGTTATGAAAGCTGTTTTTTCTATATCTTCTTCTGCCATTAATATTTGATGATAGCCTTTCGCTAAATCAAGAGTAGTAAAATATTGGGCTTTACCAAGTTTATCTAATACAGCGTCCATAATAGGTATTGGATACTTATCTGAAACGGTTACTTGGTTTAGTCGTCTATAATCTACACAGATACGATATTTTTGAATTCCTGAATTATCAATTTTTTTCTTAACTACACATATAGGAGAGCTATATTTGCTTTTACTTTTTCTTATTATTCCACTTTTTTCCATTTCTATTATTTGCTTTCTTACTTCTTCATATTTTGGAGAAACCCTATAGAGCTTTGAATTTATGGGATGATCTGTTGTGGTTTTAATATTGTGAACTATTGTATTAGTGTTAGTTAACTGATCACCTTCTTTTAAATATAATTTTTCATATTTTTTCGTAAGATTTTTTACTATCTGAACTTCCTCAGCATTGAGCCCTTCTAGCTTAAAGTCATCAATTTCACCTTCTTCCATTACACAAACATCTTCTGATAATTTGGAAAGAAACTGAATTTCGACTCCATTGTAAAGCTTAATTATTTCTTTTTTAAAGTCAATATTTTCAAAATTTCCTTGGATAAAATCCATGCCCAATAGAAAATCATATGATGTTTCCAGGGACATAGCTACCCATCTTATTCTTGTGCAATCTGCATATTTGAATTCACTCGGTACTTTTGTTTTAACTAAATAACTGTCATTTTTTATATTTCCATTAATAGTGCAAATGGTTTTTGAAAATTTTTCAATTATTTTATACTTTGATTCATGTATATTTTTGGTGTTTATTATACTTATAGTAGATCCAGTATCTACTAAAATTAGAAAAGGATCCCCCTCGATAGTTCCCTTAAGTTTGTAAAAAACTCTTCCTGTTTATTTTCGTAGTTTGAATTCTTATTTACTTCTTCATCATTTAAATTGTCTACACTCATTGCTTCTGGTTGTGGTTGCTGATAATTTTGTCGAATATTCTGACTTGTTTGTCTATTAAAATTCTTGCATTCTGCCCAATTTGCTGGTGGATTTATGTTAAGCATAGTTGATTTTCCATTTTTTGTTTTGAGTTGTATTATTTATTCACTTATGAATTTGATTAATTTTGATTAATTTTTATTAATTGCTTTGTTTACTTGGATAGAATCCAAAGTTTCCACAATTATTGTTATTATTATTTTTTTTTCTTTAGGTTTCGTTCACTTTAAAAGATTTCACAAAACTTTTTTCTTAGTGTTTTTCCGATTACCGGCTGCGCCAATTATGTATTTCTTATAACAGTTTAATACATGGATTATGTATTTGTTTTAACAGTTTAATACACGAATTATGTATTTCTTTTAACAATTTAATACACAGATTATGTATTTTTTATAACAGTTTAATACATGTTCTTTATTTGTGATATACAATACAACTGAATTCTTATTTAATTCTAAGGGATCTTTTATACCATTCTTGGCGACAATTGTTTGTGTTTACAATATTGGGTATGCTGCTTTGTGTTTACAATATTGGATATGCTGAGCTAGAGTATGTTTACATTATGCAGCTGGGCTGTGACGATTATTTATGTTTATAATATTGGATATGCTCTTTGAGTTAAGTGGTTTGCAATAAGTGTCCACAATTCTTATGACACTTCTGGTCTTTGGTTTTCTAATTCTTATGACACTTATGGTTAATGTGTTTTCTACATTAAAGACGATTGTAAACCTTTTGTGTCAACTGTAGTTACTGGAAGTGATGCTAATGGTATGGTGTCAGCTGACATTGTGGGAAGTGATGCTGATGGCATAACTCGCGCTCTGCTGACTGCGCAGTTAGCGCAGCGACTGCGCTTGGGCTGCAGTATGGCTATATTATGGGAACTTAATTGTTGAATAAGTTTTTTTGTAGATGGACTTTGGAAGGGAAGGAAAGGAGGATGATATCCAAAATGTGACAAAAATCAAAATTGTATAAACTCCACATAATACAAATACAAAATTTGGAGACTCTAACACTAAAGATGTGGCAGATATAAATTTATAGCTGAATTTCGATAACGTTTTAAATCGATATCTTTAAAACGATCAAGTTATCGATTTTTTGAAACAAACTCGATCTGCGCGTGCTATACACGGACTTACATAACAAATTTCATGTCTCTAGCTCTTATAGATTCTGAGATCGACGCGTTCAAACATACGGACAGACGGACGGACGGACGGACGGACGGACGGACGGACGGACGGACAGACGGACAGGGCTAAATCGACTCGGCTTGTCGCCCTGATCAAGAATATATATACTTTATGCCACGCCTCCTTCTGCCTGTTACATACATTTTAACAAAACCATTATACCCTGATTTCCCATTTTCAATGGGTTCAGGGTATAATAAGCCTATGATGAAATTGTCTTTAGTCTTAAGCTACTATTCAATAAAGCAAGTTGTCATAATCTAACTTTGACTGCGTCTTTTAAACAAAGCAAGTTATCATAATCTAACTTTCACTTCGTCTTTTAAATAAAGCAAGTTGTCATAATCTAACTTTGACTTCGTCTTTTAAATAAAGCAAGTTGTCATAATCTAACTTTGACTTCGTCTTTTAGATTATATTAGCGTTGCCGTTAGCCTGTGTCGCGGCATTAGTTCGACTCAAACACACAGTAAATATTAAACTAAATATTTAATTATATATATATATATATATATATATTTATATTTATATTTATATTTATATTTATATAGAGAATCACGTCGGGGTTACCAAATGTTGAGCTATAGAGATTTTTCGAAATTGCAGAGCTCCTGCGCACGAGCATCTGCCAAACGATAACCAAGTTTTACTTCCAAAATTACACTGCATTGATTGATCTACGAGCGCCGGCTTATCAAGGTTGAGCCGCTGCGTCGTGAGAACGAATATGCGTGTAAAAGCCGGAGAGCAAAACGGCACAAGTTGTCGAAATCTCTTAATGATATGCAAATTCTTTTACATGCTATGGAATGGCGAATTGACACTCTTAATTATACTAAAACGAGGTGTTGCTGCGCCCAACACTGATGTTATATATACTGATTTCAGTAAAGCGCTTGACTTAGTACATCACGATATGTTACTTTAAAAGCTTGAAAACTTAGGATTTTGCTTAAACTTGTTTCTTGGATTTCATTTCGAAACTTGTTTTCGTTTCGGCGGGTGTACCTTTTGTACCATTTGGGTCCGTTAGTTTTGTCCCTATTTATAAATTGTCTTCCTAGCTGTATATTGTATTGAAAGATATTTATGTATGCAGATGACGTAAAACTTTGTCTTTAGTATTATAATGCACTTGATCATCTACGCCTACAAGATGATCTTAATTTATTTCAACTTTGGTCTGTGGCTAATCGGTTTCATTTAAAATGTTCTAAATGTATGAGTTTTATATTTATTAACAATATCATTTTTTATATAAAAATGAGTTAATTCCTCTTCATCTGCTGAATGCTGTGTATTTGTTATATCAAAATTTGATTCTTCTTTATTTTCTGTATTGATGAATGTGCTGTTTCCTGTCTGATTAAAAAATCTGCTACTTTATTGTCTTTACCTTTTAAATATATAATATCATAATCGAATTCCTGTAGTTTTAAAATCCATCTTTGATGTCTAGCTGTCATTTCTTTTCCATTAAATTTTGAATTTAGGTATTTTATAATTTGAAATTTATTTCCGATCAAATAGTGTTTGAAATAATTTACGGCATGTATAATGGACAAAAATTCTTTATCAATTGTACTATAGTTTTTCTCATGTTTATTAAGTGTTCTTGAAACATAGGCAATTGGTTGTCCTTGTTGAGATAAAACTGCACCTATGGCAAAATCACTGGCGTCTGTAGTAATTGTAAATGGTTTGTCAAATTCTGGATATTTTAATATTGGGTGTGAGCTTATAAGAGCTTTAAGATTTTCAAATGCATCTATAAATTGTGGATCATTTGTATTAATTGATACACCTTTTTGTAAATATCTAATCATTGGGTAAGCTATTTTGGAATAGTCTTTGATAAATTTTCTATAAAATCCTGTCATACCTAAAAATCCTTTTAATTGTTTTTCCGTTTTTGGTAATGGAATTTCTTTTATTGCTTCTATTTTTCTTGGATTTGGTTTGAACCCTTCTTTTGTGAGAATATGTCCCAAGTATTCGGTATGTTTTTTTATAAACGAGCATTTATCTGGTTGTATTTTCAAATTATGATTCCTAAGTACTTTGAAAATTTTTTCTAGAGCAATCTTGCGTTCTTCAAGTGTTGTTGAAAAAATTAAAATATCATCAAGATGTACTACACAAATTTTGTTTATATAATCCCTCAATATTTCGTTCATTAAGCGTTGGAATGTAGCTGGAGCATTTTTTAATCCGAATGGCATTCTAACATATTCGTATAATCCCATTGGAGTTATGAAAGCTGTTTTTTCTATATCTTCTTCTGCCATTAATATTTGATGATAGCCTTTCGCTAAATCAAGAGTAGTAAAATATTGGGCTTTACCAAGTTTATCTAATACAGCGTCCATAATAGGTATTGGATACTTATCTGAAACGGTTACTTGGTTTAGTCGTCTATAATCTACACAGATACGATATTTTTGAATTCCTGAATTATCAATTTTTTTCTTAACTACACATATAGGAGAGCTACATTTGCTTTTACTTTTTCTTATTATTCCACTTTTTTCCATTTCTATTATTTGCTTTCTTACTTCTTCTTCATATTTTGGAGAAACCCTATAGAGCTTTGAATTTATGGGATGATCTGTTGTGGTTTTAATATTGTGAACTATTGTATTAGTGTTAGTTAACTGATCACCTTCTTTTAAATATAATTTTTCATATTTTTTCGTAAGATTTTTTACTATCTGAACTTCCTCAGCATTGAGCCCTTCTAGCTTAAAGTCATCAATTTCACCTTCTTCCATTACACAAACATCTTCTGATAATTTGGAAAGAAACGGAATTTCGACTCCATTGCAAAGCTTAATTATTTCTTTTTTAAAGTCAATATTTTCAAAATTTCCTTGGATAAAATCCATGCCCAATAGAAAATCATATGATGTTTCCAGGGACATAGCTACCCATCTTATTCTTGTGCAATCTGCATATTTGAATTCACTCGGTACTTTTGTTTTAACTAAATAACTGTCATTTTTTATATTTCCATTAATAGTGCAAATGGTTTTTGAAAATTTTTCAATTATTTTATACTTTGATTCATGTATATTTTTGGTGTTTATTATACTTATAGTAGATCCAGTATCTACTAAAATTAGAAAAGGATCCCCCTCGATAGTTCCCTTAAGTTTGTAAAAAACTCTTCCTGTTTATTTTCGTAGTTTGAATTCTTATTTACTTCTTCATCATTTAAATTGTCTACACTCATTGCTTCTGGTTGTGGTTGCTGATAATTTTGTCGAATATTCTGACTTGTTTGTCTATTAAAATTCTGATTTTGTCTTACGTTCTGACTTTGTTGTTGATTATTCCTAACTATTTGGCTATTCTGTTGTCTGTTTTGTCTTTGGTAATCATTATATGCTTGATTATTTTCGTTTGAATTTCTGTTGTCTGTGTCTTGTCTTGAGTTTTGGTTAAATTGTCTGTTATTGTAATTTGATGAATAATTATTGTCTTTTTTTATTAATAATCTTTGATTCAAATTTCCAAAATTTAGACCAACGAAATTGGAAAGTTCATTTCTTAATTCTGTTAAAGTTGTTTTGTTCATTAAGGCAATTGCCATCGGACCACATGATAATTCTTTAACTCTTTGAATTAATAATCCACTTAGAATATCAACTAGTCTACTATTATTTTCAAAGACCGAAAAATCAGTAATTTCCTCAACAATTGTTCTTATTTTATTATCAAGATCTCTTACGCTTGTTACTCTTAAGTTATTGATTTTCCTAGTTAGTCCCATCTGATCCGTTCTAGGCCTATAGTGATGTCTTAAACGATTCTTGCATTCTGCCCAATTTGCTGGTGGATTAATGTTAAGCATAGTTCTAGCCTGACCTTGAATTTTGGTGTTGAATATGACAGTGAAAACCTGGTCGTTGTCGTCATATTCCTCCATGATTTGGTCCACAGCAGACACGAATCCATGTAATGTTCCATCCTCCCCATTGAATGTCGGTAAGTATCTTGTTTCCTTCTCGATGCAATTCCTTTGTGTTGTGATTGGGTTCCTGCCTTCACCTTCTCTTGCTATTATTAATGGACAAAAATTCTTTATCAATTCTACTATAGTTTTTCTCATGTTTATTAAGTGTTCTTGAAACATAGGCAATTGGTTGTCCTTGTTGAGATAAAACTGCACCTATGGCAAAATCACTGGCGTCTGTAGTTGTTCAGGCATGAACATACAGAAATAGCCGAAGATCATAAACATGTCATCTACGCACTTAACGACTAGGTTGAAGTACGGTCACATATAGAATCTATAAATATGCTAAGTACACAAAGACCTACGCTGACCTTTACGAACTCTGCGATAGACTAAGAATAAATGAACATCTAATCTGACCCTTATAAACTCTGCGATAGACTAAGAATAAATAAGCATCTACGCTGAGTCTTACACACTCTGCAATAGAATAAGAATAGATAAAGACCAACGCTGAACCTCACAAGCTCAGTAAGAGATAAGCTATATTTTTAGAGTTGAAATTATGCATGAGTCAGTATATAAAGCACTGGCTCAGAAGAATAAAATTAATATACTACTGAACACCAACACAGCAAGTCTATTCATGGTCCTTCGATCCAACCTACAAGTCTACCATAATTTTGTGACAAGTGTTAGTGAAGTGTGAAAGTGTTTTACAAAATTTTTCTTGTTTCTCTTTGGCTTACCAATTTAAGCTGTGAGTAGAAGCACAGCACGATCAACCAGGCGATCAAAACAAAAAATCCTCCAACGGGTCAAGCCAAAGACAACAAAAAAAAAAAAAAAAAAAACTAAACTAACAAGATGCTGTCGTCAAAAGTGGTCGAGTTGCTAAAGAAGCAATCAAAGATCCACGAAAACATCCTGCAGGCCATTGCAAAGAAGGATGTAGTATCAGTGATTGATAAGCTGGCAGCAGAATTCACTGCCAATCACTTATCACTGGTAAAAATTGGTACTGTCGATCATCAATATTTTAAGGGGAAAATATATGATGCCATAATGGAAAACATCAGGACGTATAAAGAGTCCTTGATGAAGGTCGAAGTTGCCGACCACGCTATGGACACCGACCAACCAGGATCTAGCAAGCAAAAGCAACCGGAAAAATCCGAGGCAAATAACAGTCAGCAGGAAGAAATGTCTTCACGACGAAGTGTCAGCCCAATGGATGTGATGGTAGACCTTGTAGATAAAAGAGCTCAAAAAGTAAGGCAGCACATTGCAGAGGTGTATGCCAACCTTGAGCTCAGTAACCAGGAAGAAATCTTGGACTACAAAGACAAGTTAAATTTCCTGTGGAACAAAGTCCAGTCAACGCTCACGGATTTAGAAGCAAAGTACGAAAAATTTGCTTTCGAAATCGAAGAAATCGATGAACTGGAGTGCAATGTCAACCTACTGACAAAGAAGCTGAACAGAAAAATAGGTGACTTGCACAACATAAAAGAAGACGTTCCAGAGCTGCCAAAAGTGGATCTTCCTCATTTTAATGGAAATTCCAAAGAGTGGCCAACGTTCTTCGAGTTGTTCTCCGAGGTAATTCACAGCAGAAAGGATATCAGCAATACAAGGAAGCTGAACTACCTGAAATCATGCCTCAAAGGAGAAGCCAAAATGGTAGTAGGCCATTTATTAATCGGATCGTCTGCTAGCTATAATGCAGCGTGGGAGCTAATATGCAAGCGCTACGAAAATAAGCGCAAAATATTTGCTAACGCCGTTAACCAGCTAGTGGACATGGAACTGCTGAAGAACAATGATGAAGGCAGTATCCGCAAGTTCTTGGACACAGCAACTGAGTGCATCTTCATCGTCAAAGAAAAAGGCCAAATGGGTAATGACGCTGATGTTTTGTTCGCTCAAATTTTGCTGCGACGTTTCTCGACAGAAGTCCTTCAACTTTACGAACAACATGTAAAGAAGGCGAGAGAAATCCAGTCCTTGGACAATGTGCTGGAGTTTATTGAGCAACTATATAACTCAATAGACTCAGTGCAAAAGAGTGCCGTCCATAAGTCAATGGAAACGAAGAAAACGAGCTACAAAAGATGCCGTTTTTGCCAACTGGATGGGCATGAAATAATAAGATGTCAGAAGTTTAGAGCTGACACTGTTAAAAAGCGCAAGGAATTTGTGTCCAAAAATGCGCTGTGCTTTAAATGTCTTGGCACTCATAGCTTCAAAGAGTGCAAAAAGGATTGGACTTGCAACCGATGCTCCAAAGCACACAACAGTTTGCTTCACGAGGATGCAAACAAAAAAGAGAACGTCAGCAGAAATTGTCTGAAAGAAAATAAAGGGCAAGATACGCTGCTGGCAACTGCGCTCATCCGAATTCAAAATAAATTTGGAAAATACGAGCAGCTAAGGGCTCTTATTGATGGAGGCTCACAAAGAACCTTAATATCGGAAGAAGCCGCACAACAACTAAAACTGCGCCGAATCAAACGGAACGTGGAAGTTCAGGGAATTTCTCAGACTGTGGAAGTTCTAAAAAATAGCGTTTGCTTAACCATAAAACCAAGAGTTAAAAGCAAATTCGTCACCACAATACAGGCACTGGTCATGCCTAAACTTCAGAAAGCTCTACCGAGCAAGAAAATTGACATGGATGTCAATAAAGATTGGATGGGCTGCGAGCTAGCAGACCCACACTTTAACGAACCCAGTAGGATTGATGTTGTCATTGGAGTGGATTTACTACCCCTAATAATGTTGGGAAAAATGAAAAAAATAAACGAAACTCTGGGACAAAAGACAGAGTTTGGATGGATTGTCTCCGGCAACATAAACAGATCACCAAGCAAAAAGGTAATCAGCGCAGCAACAACGATGTGCCTGGACGACCTCGAGCGCTTCTGGGAACTTGAAAGCGACACCAGCGATTCAGAAGAAAACACTGATTGCGAAAAGGTGTTCCAAGAGACAACCACAAGGGATGAAGAAGGCCGGCTAGTAGTCTCCATACCATTCCGAAAAAATGTCGAGTTAGGAAACTCTCGAAAACAGGCTATGGCAAGACTACTGCAAATGGAGAACAAATTCAATAAGAATCCACAAATCTTCACGGAATACAGTGCCTTTATGGAACAATACCTGAAGCTAGGACATATGGAACCGGTACACACCATTGGCCAAGGCAAATACTACATGCCACATCAAGCGGTAATCAGACCAAACAGCCTTACTACTAAATTGAGGGTAGTATTTGACGCTTCAGCAAAAACTTCGAATGGACTAAGTCTCAATGATATAATGCTAGTCGGCCCTAAAATACAAAAAGATATCTTTGATATTTTGATCAAGTGGCGGCAATGGAAATATGTAATGACAGCTGACATCGAGAAAATGTATCGTCAAATTAAAATCGCCAAAGAAGATCAGGAATATCAATACATCCTCTGGAGAGACGACCAAAAGATGCCAATCAAGGAGTTCAAGCTGACTACACTAACATACGGGACATCAGCTGCGCCATTTTTAGCAGTCCGCTGTCTTCAAGAATTAGCAAATCAACATTGCCAAGGCAACAAACAACTAATGATAACAATTAAAGAAGACTTCTACATGGATGACCTCATCACTGGTGGCGACTCAATAGGCGATTGCATCAACACGCAAACAGCACTTAGGAGCATAATGGAAAAGGCTGGCATGCATTTAAGAAAATGGGTATCAAATGATGACAGGATCATTGCTGGAATTGAAGATGGCGACTCAACAGAAAAAATTATGACTCACAAGGACGAGTCAATAAAAACCCTTGGGCTACAATGGGACCCCAAAAAGGATATATTCACATTTGTTGTCGATTGCCCAAAATTAGTGCGCATTACAAAGCGTCTAATTTTATCTCAATTGGCAAGAATCTTTGATCCACTGGGTTGGCTAACACCAGTTACATTGCAAGGAAAATGCTTCATACAGGAGCTGTGGAAACTACCGCTAACTTGGGACGCAGAACTAGAGCCTAGTCTGGTCAATTATTGGCAAGAATACGCAAGCGCATTGCCAGATTTAGCAAAAATTAATATACCGCGCTGGTCTGGAAAATCGAGCACTGATGCAACGGAACTACATGGGTTTTGCGACGCATCAGAAAAGGCGTATGCAGCAGTGGTGTATACAAAGGTTGGAGCCAAAATCACTTTGCTAGCTGCAAAAAGCAAAGTGAACCCAGTAAAAAACAAAATTCATGAAATTCGTTTACTCAATGCTGGAAAGCCTCTGGAATCAAAGAGTAAATTGCAGGCGCTCAACCCCTTTCTGGATGGAAATGGAGTATTACGTGTGGGAGGCCGTCTTTAAAATGCAATGGTGCCATACAATGTGAAACACCCAATGATACTTGGAAAATCACAGTTTGCTTGGCTGATAATAAACAACGCCCATAAGGAAACCCTACACGGCGGACTGAAACTGATGAGGAACTTTATTCAAAGGGAGTTCTGGATCTTTGGCTTGCGGAACACATTGAAACATTATCTACGCGAATGTGTTACCTACCTAAGCTATAAACAGGAAATGGCCAGTCAACTGATGGGAAATTTGCCAGTGTATCGAGTATCTGGAGATTACCCGTTCCAAAACACTGGCGTCGACTACGCTGGACCGTTTCAAACTCGCTGTTCCAAAGGAAGAGGTCAAAAATCGTATAAAGGGTACATATGCCTATTTGTATGTATGGCCACAAAGGCAATGCACCTGGAAGCCGTCAGTGACTTATCATCAGATAAGTTTCTAGAGGCTCTACGCCGATTCTTCGCCAGGCGCGGCAAGAGTGAACATTTGTATTCTGACAACGGCTCAAATTTCGTCGGTGCCGCTAGGATACTAGATAAGGATCTTGTCGCCACTATAAAAGCAAATAGCAGTCTTGCAACACTGCTCGAAAAAGAAGGCATTAAGTGGCACTTTATCCCGCCGGCAAGCCCCCACATGGGAGGATTATGGGAAGCTGGAGTAAAGTCTGTGAAACACCACCTGAAGCGGGTCATCGGCGATAACAGCTTTACATTTGAGGAATTTACAACACTGCTCTGCCAAATTGAAGCAGTGCTAAACTCACGCCCCCTGGTCACCCTAAATAGTGACACGGATGGAGACGACATTTTGACACCCGGTCACTTTATTGTAGGACGACCACTTATTGGAGCTCCAGAGCACTTTGATGAACATCGGAAAATTGGGTCTTTAGACAGATGGAGACACATACAACGCATCAGAGGAGAATTCTGGAGAAAATGGAAAGATGAATACTTGGCATCACTACAACAGCGAACCAAATGGCAGCAAGAAAAATCAAACCCCATGGAAGGCCAGCTTGTTTTACTAAAACAAGAAAACACGCATCCCGCTAGATGGCCCATGGGAAAGATAACGAAAACTACAAAAGGACAAGATGATAAAGTTCGAGTAGTAACAGTAAAAACAAATATGGGTGAAGTCAAAAGATCGATTAACAAGATCTGTTTGCTACCGACTCAAGATAAGGATAAGCAAGCCGACCCTCCAAAAGAACGGATGAAAACACGATCAGCAAAGTTGACGACAGGAAAAGCGACGATTTTCAGCCTGCTAATGATATTGCAAGTAGCAAGTACCACCATAATAACTGGCACAAATACAAGCACGGCAAAAATCCAGGATATGGATCAACACACAGCAATGTTAATGGACAATCTTGGAAAGGTAGAAGTCGTGTCGTCAAGCTGGCAGTTACTGTTTTACTACAACATGCAAGCATACTTCGAAGTTTTGAAGCAAGCGGATGAGCTCATGAGTAAAACGGACATCATTTGCGAAAAATTGGGTGAATACGACGAATATTGTACAACAGTGAGCCAAACTATAAAGTCAAAAATCAAAAATATAAAGGAGAAAAATAAAATCTTCACCCAAACAGCGGATAGGAAAAAACGGTTTATAACGTTTTTCGACATTGGCACTGCAAATAGAATTAAAGAGAACATGCAGACAATTATCAAAAACGAAAAACGCCTAAATGATTATGTCAACAACCAGACATCAATAATCAATGCAACCTCAAACCTAGTGAGAGCTACCACAGAAGAGGTTAATAAAAACTTTGAAAAAGTCACACTGGAAATAAACAAGATGGCAAACACAATGAAAGGGAACTTCTTCATTTACAAAGATTCTGTAAAATTCTTCATGTTAATCACCCAAGTACGAAACTGGATTGATGAAACCGAAGACCTTCAGTCAGCAGTAATCGCCCTTTTGACGGATATTAACCACGGAAGAGTTCACCCGTCGCTGGTCGAACCAAATAAAATGCTGACCGAACTCGACCACATTCAAAAGAAGCTAAAAAGAAACCAACTCCTTCCGGGCGGAAATTCTGCGAAGCGGCTTCAATTAGTGTACAAGCTAATGAAGGCACAAGCGATATTCAAGGACAACATGCTAGTCATAGACGCAAGACTGCCAATATATATCAATCAGCATGCCAATCTCTTCGAAGCAGTACCTATACCACTCGTGCTCGATGGAAGAAAGATGATTCCGAAAGTTAAAGCTTAATTCATTATCTTCAATACTGAGATAAATGCGTATCACTCAATGACTGAAACAGAAGTAAGTCGTTGTCGGCATGAAGACGAGGACACGTACCTATGTGAGGGAAGTTGGGCATGGAAAGATGCAGATGACGAAAGTTGTGAAATATCGCCTTTAAAACCGAGCAACAAGCAACCGTGCAAAATGATCGAGTACGAGGAGGACGCTTTTGTTAAAAAACTGAACGGAAAAAACCGGTGGCTCTTTAAAGTATTTGAGAAGAAGTCAGCCCATATCATATGCGGAAACTACGAGGAGATGACCCTTTTACCTAACCAAGGCATAATCGAACTGTCTGCTGGATGTTCGGCCAGGATAGGTAAAATCAACATCATAACGCCGCAGGAGGTAGCGTCAACAGATACTGCGAGGTACTCGCCACTTTTCCTCAAAATAATTGACCACAACAACACATGGGTTCCGACGCCACTTCAACACATTGTAGTAAACAACTCAGTAGAACTACAACGGCTACAACAAAACATAAACGAATTATACAGTCAAAAAGTACATATTGAGGATCTGGTCTTCCACACGATGAATGGACACATCTCGTTAGGATTAACAATAATTGTAATAATTTTTATTTTCCTATATATAATTAAGAAAAGAAACCAGAGACATCAATTGCTGACTGTCACATTTTCTGGCCCCCCGCAGAATGTTCAGGCATGAACATACAGAAATAGCCGAAGATCATAAACATGTCATCTACGCACTTAACGACTAGGTTGAAGTACGGTCACATATAGAATCTATAAATATGCTAAGTACACAAAGACCTACGCTGACCTTTACGAACTCTGCGATAGACTAAGAATAAATGAACATCTAATCTGACCCTTATAAACTCTGCGATAGACTAAGAATAAATAAGCATCTACGCTGAGTCTTACACACTCTGCAATAGAATAAGAATAGATAAAGACCAACGCTGAACCTCACAAGCTCAGCAAGAGATAAGCTATATTTTTAGAGTTGCAATTATGCATGAGTCAGTATATAAAGCACTGGCTCAGAAGAATAAAATTAATATACTACTGAACACCAACACAGCAAGTCTATTCAGTAGTAATTGTAAATGGTTTGTCAAATTCTGGATATTTTAATATTGGGTGTGAGCTTATAAGAGCTTTAAGATTTTCAAATGCATCTATAAATTGTGGATCATTTGTATTAATTGATACACCTTTTTGTAAATATTTAATCATTGGGTAAGCTATTTTGGAATAGTCTTTGATAAATTTTCTATAAAATCCTGTCATACCTAAAAATCCTTTTAATTGTTTTTCCGTTTTTGGTAATGGAATTTCTTTTATTGCTTCTATTTTTCTTGGATTTGGTTTGAACCCTTCTTTTGTGAGAATATGACCCAAGTATTCGGTATGTTTTTTTATAAACGAGCATTTATCTGGTTGTATTTTCAAATTATGATTCCTAAGTACTTTGAAAATTTTTTCTAGAGCAATCTTGTGTTCTTCAAGTGTTGTTGAAAAAATTAAAATATCATCAAGATATACTACACAAATTTTGTTTATATAATCCCTCAATATTTCGTTCATTAAACGTTGGAATGTAGCTGGAGCATTTTTTAATCCGAATGGCATTCTAACATATTCGTATAATCCCATTGGAGTTATGAAAGCTGTTTTTTCTATATCTTCTTCTGCCATTAATATTTGATGATAGCCTTTCGCTAAATCAAGAGTAGTAAAATATTGGGCTTTACCAAGTTTATCTAATACAGCGTCCATAATTGGTATTGGATACTTATCTGAAACGGTTACTTGGTTTAGTCGCCTATAATCTACACAGATACGATATTTTTGAATTCCTGAATTATCAATTTTTTTCTTAACTACACATATAGGAGAGCTATATTTGCTTTTACTTTTTCTTATTATTCCACTTTTTATACCCTGAACCCATTGAAAATGGGAAAACAGGGTATAATAGTTTTGTTAAAATGTATGTAACAGGCAGAAGGAGGCGTGGCAGACCCCATAAAGTATATATATTCTTGATCAGGGCGACGAGCTGAGTTGATTTAGCCCTGTCTGTCTGTCTGTCTGTCTGTCCGTCTGTCCGTCTGTCCGTCTGTCCGTATGTATGAACGCGTCGATCTCAGAATCTATAAGAGCTAGAGACTTGAAATTTTTTATGGAGGTTCCTGTATAGCACGCGCATATCAAGTTTGTTTAAAAAAATCGATAACTTTGATCGTTTTAATGTTATCGATTAAAAACGAAATCGGAAACCTGTTATAAAATTATGTCTCGCACATCTTTAAAGCTAGAGACTCCTTATTTTGTATTTAGTATAATGTAGAGTTTTTACAATTTTGATATTTGTTATATTTTGGATGCCACGCCCCCTTCGCCCCCAATTTGCAAAAAACGTATTTCAAGTGCTAGAGACTTGTGCTTCGGCAAATACACACATATGAATGACATAATCACGCTCTGAAAGTTTGATTAAAAAAGTCCATCTACAAAGGAACTTATTCAACAATTAACTTCCCATAATATAGCTCTTACTGCAGCCCAAGCGCAGTCGCTGCGTAAACTGCGCAGTCAGCAGAGCGCTCGCTTATGCGTGCGTGCGTATGTGTGTGTATGTGTGTGTGTATGTGTTGCTCGTAATGTACATATTAAGAGAAGTGTAGAACGTTTGGAATATCGGCTCTTGATTGAATTTTAACACACAAAAAAAATGATTGAGATTGAATATATAGTAAATTTACTAAGTAACTCAAAATGGCTTGAAATGCCTTTATCATATAACAAAACTCTCCTTCTCTTTGCCTGCCTTTCGCCTACTCCCTTGATATTGTCTCTTTATGAGCGCGGCTCGTACACAAAGACCTGGCTGAGTGATAAGGCGTCCGGCTGGCAAGCGAACAAATGAATCCTGGTTCGAGCCCCGCGAGAATTGCCCTTCATCTCAGTTAGTCTTTTGCTGCTTATATTTATATAAATAATTTAAAAAATATTTAAAATTTATTTTTTTCTAAAACAAAGATAAGAACAACTATATCGGTTAGCTTTCATGGAAACAATAGGACAAACAGAAGCTGAGCTTTTCATGCGAAATGCAATACATTGATAAATATTTTTTGCCTGAACTAAAAGGGTATTTAAGTGTAGGTCTTAAATATATATATATTTTTTATTTATTTATTATACCCTGAACCCATTGAAAATGGGAAAACAGGGTATAATGGTTTTGTTAAAATGTATGTAACAGGCAGAAGGAGGCGTGGCAGACCCCATAAAGTATATATATTCTTGATCAGGGCGACGAGCTGAGTTGATTTAGCCCTGTCTGTCTGTCTGTCTGTCTGTCCGTCTGTCCGTCTGTCCGTCTGTCCGTCTGTCCGTATGTATGAACGCGTCGATCTCAGAATCTATAAGAGCTAGAGACTTGAAATTTTTTATGGAGGTTCCTGTATAGCACGCGCATATCAAGTTTGTTTAAAAAAATCGATAACTTTGATCGTTTTAATGTTATCGATTAAAAACGAAATCGGAAACCTGTTATAAAATTATGTCTCGCACATCTTTAAAGCTAGAGACTCCTTATTTTGTATTTAGTATAATGTAGAGTTTTTACAATTTTGATATTTGTTATATTTTGGATGCCACGCCCCCTTCGCCCCCAATTTGCAAAAAACGTATTTCAAGTGCTAGAGACTTGTGCTTCGGCAAATACACACATATGAATGACATAATCACGCTCTGAAAGTTTGATTAAAAAAGTCCATCTACAAAGGAACTTATTCAACAATTAACTTCCCATAATATAGCTCTTACTGCAGCCCAAGCGCAGTCGCTGCGTAAACTGCGCAGTCAGCAGAGCGCTCGCTTATGCGTGCGTGCGTATGTGTGTGTATGTGTGTGTGTATGTGTTGCTCGTAATGTACATATTAAGAGAAGTGTAGAACGTTTGGAATATCGGCTCTTGATTGAATTTTAACACACAAAAAAAATGATTGAGATTGAATATATAGTAAATTTACTAAGTAACTCAAAATGGCTTGAAATGCCTTTATCATATAACAAAACTCTCCTTCTCTTTGCCTGCCTTTCGCCTACTCCCTTGATATTGTCTCTTTATGAGCGCGGCTCGTACACAAAGACCTGGCTGAGTGATAAGGCGTCCGGCTGGCAAGCGAACAAATGAATCCTGGTTCGAGCCCCGCGAGAATTGCCCTTTATCTCAGTTAGTCTTTTGCTGCTTATATTTATATAAATAATTTAAAAAATATTTAAAATTTATTTTTTTCTAAAACAAAGATAAGAACAACTATATCGGTTAGCTTTCATGGAAACAATAGGACAAACAGAAGCTGAGCTTTTCATGCGAAATGCAATACATTGATAAATATTTTTTGCCTGAACTAAAAGGGTATTTAAGTGTAGGTCTTAAATATATATATATTTTTTATTTATTTATTATACCCTGAACCCATTGAAAATGGGAAAACAGGGTATAATGGTTTTGTTAAAATGTATGTAACAGGCAGAAGGAGGCGTGGCAGACCCCATAAAGTATATATATTCTTGATCAGGGCGACGAGCTGAGTTGATTTAGCCCTGTCCGTCTGTCCGTCCGTCCGTCTGTCCGTCTGTCCGTCTGTCCGTCTGTCCGTCCGTCCGTCTGTCCGTCTGTCCGTATGTTTGAACGCGTCGATCTCAGAATCTATAAGAGCTAGAGACTTGAAATTTTTTATGTAGGTCCGTGTATAGCACGCGCAGATCAAGTTTGTTTCAAAAATTCGATAACTTTTATCGTTTTAATGTTATCGATTTAAAACGTTATCAAAACGCAGTTATAAATTTATATCTCCCGCATCTTTAGAGCTAGAGTCTCCAAATTTTGTATTCAGTATAATGTAGAGTTTATACAATTTTGATTTTTGTCAAATTTTTGATACCACCCCCTTTTCCATCCCTTTCCCCCCAAACTTGTAAAATCCGTATTTCAAATACTAGAGACTTGTGCTTTGGCAAATATACACATATAAATGACAGAATCACGCTCTGAAAGTTTGATTAAGAACGTCCAACTACAAAAGAAGTTATTAAACATTTAATTTCCCATAGTAAAGCCTATGAGCGCAGCCCACGCTCAGTCGCTGCACTAACTGCGCAGTCAGCAGAGCGCGTGCTTATGCGTATGTGTATGTGTGTATGTGTGTGCATGAATTGCTTGTATACATGTATATGTTAAATAAGCATCGAATGTTTGGAGTATCGGCTCTTCGCAGGGTTCAGGGGATCTCCTAGTCGGGTACCGCCGACTAGAGCTTTCTTACTTGTTTTTTTTATACCCTGAACCCATTGAAAATGGGAAATCAGGGTATAATGGTTTTGTTAAAATGTATGTAACAGGCAGAAGGAGGCGTGGCAGACCCCATAAAGTATATATATTCTTGATCAGGGCGACGAACTGAGTTGATTTAGCCCTGTCTGTCTGTCTGTCTGTCTGTCCGTCTGTCCGTCTGTCCGTCTGTCCGTATGTATGAACGCGTCGATCTCAGAATCTATAAGAGCTAGAGACTTGAAATTTTTTATGTAGGTTCGTGTATAGCACGCGCAGATCGAGTTTGTTTCAAAAATTCGATAACTTTTATCGTTTTAATGTTATCGATTAAAAACGAAATCGAAAACCAGTTATAAATTTATGGCTTGCACATCTTTAAAGCTAAAGACTCCTTATTTTGTATTTAGTATAATATAGAGTTTTTGCAATTTTGATTTTTGTTATATTTTGGATGCCACGCCCCCTTCGCCCTAAATTTGCAAAGAACTTATTTCAAGTGCTAGAGACTTGTGCTTCGGCAACTACACACATATGAATGACATAATCACGCTGTGAAAGTTTGATTAAGACAGTCCATCTACAAAGGAACTTATTCAACAATTAACTTCCCATAGTAAAGCCTATGAGCGCAGCCCACGCTCAGTCGCTGCGCTAACTGCGCAGTCAGCAGAGCGCTCACTTATGCGTGCGTGCGTATGTGTGTGTGTATGTGTGTGTGCATTTGTTGCTTGTATATATATGTTAAATAAGTATAAAATGTTTGGAATATCGGCTCATCGCAGGGTTCAGGGGATCTCCTAGTCGGGTTCCACCGACTAGAGCTTTCTTACTTGTTTCCATTTCTATTATTTGCTTTCTTACTTCTTCATATTTTGGAGAAACCCTATAGAGCTTTGAATTTATGGGATGATCTGTTGTGGTTTTAATATTGTGAACTATTGTATTAGTGTTAGTTAACTGATCACCTTCTTTTAAATATAATTTTTCATATTTTTTCGTAAGATTTTTTACTATCTGAACTTCCTCAGCATTGAGCCCTTCTAGCTTAAAGTCATCAATTTCACCTTCTTCCATTACACAAACATCTTCTGATAATTTGGAAAGAAACGGAATTTCGACTCCATTGCAAAGCTTAATTATTTCTTTTTTAAAGTCAATATTTTCAAAATTTCCTTGGATAAAATCCATGCCCAATAGAAAATCATATGATGTTTCCAGGGACATAGCTACCCATCTTATTCTTGTGCAATCTGCATATTTGAATTCACTCGGTACTTTTGTTTTAACTAAATAACTGTCATTTTTTATATTTCCATTAATAGTGCAAATGGTTTTTGAAAATTTTTCAATTATTTTATACTTTGATTCATGTATATTTTTGGTGTTTATTATACTTATAGTAGATCCAGTATCTACTAAAATTAGAAAAGGATCCCCCTCGATAGTTCCCTTAAGTTTGTAAAAAACTCTTCCTGTTTATTTTCGTAGTTTGAATTCTTATTTACTTCTTCATCATTTAAATTGTCTACACTCATTGCTTCTGGTTGTGGTTGCTGATAATTTTGTCGAATATTCTGACTTGTTTGTCTATTAAAATTCTGATTTTGTCTTACGTTCTGACTTTGTTGTTGATTATTCCTAACTATTTGGCTATTCTGTTGTCTGTTTTGTCTTTGGTAATCATTATATGCTTGATTATTTTCGTTTGAATTTCTGTTGTCTGTGTCTTGTCTTGAGTTTTGGTTAAATTGTCTGTTATTGTAATTTGATGAATAATTATTGTCTTTTTTTATTAATAATCTTTGATTCAAATTTCCAAAATTTAGACCAACGAAATTGGAAAGTTCATTTCTTAATTCTGTTAAAGTTGTTTTGTTCATTAAGGCAATTGCCATCGGACCACATGATAATTCTTTAACTCTTTGAATTAATAATCCACTTAGAATATCAACTAGTCTACTATTATTTTCAAAGACCGAAAAATCAGTAATTTCCTCAACAATTGTTCTTATTTTATTATCAAGATCTCTTACGCTTGTTACTCTTAAGTTATTGATTTTCCTAGTTAGTCCCATCTGATCCGTTCTAGGCCTATAGTGATGTCTTAAACGATTCTTGCATTCTGCCCAATTTGCTGGTGGATTAATGTTAAGCATAGTTCTAGCCTGACCTTGAATTTTTGTGTTGAATATGACAGTGAAAACCTGGTCGTTATCATCATATTCCTCCATGATTTGGTCCACTGCAGACACGAATCCATGTAATGTTCCATCCTCCCCATTGAATGTCGGTAAGTATCTTGTTTCCTTCTCGATGCAATTCCTTTGTGTTGTGATTGGGTTCCTGCCTTCACCTTCTCTTGCTATTATTACATTTGTTAATAATTGAATGCATTGCTGCAATTCAATTATATGTTGATTTTCCATTTTTTGTTTTGAGTTGTATTATTTATTCACTATGAATTTGATTAATTTTGATTAATTTTTATTAATTGCTTTGTTTACTTGGATAGAATCCAAAGTTTCCACAATTATTGTTATTATTATTTTTTTTCTTTAGGTTTCGTTCACTTTAAAAGATTTCACAAAACTTTTTTCTTTAGGTTTTGTTCACTTTAAAAGATTTCACAAAACTTTTTTCTTAGTGTTTTTCCGATTACCGGCTGCGCCAATTATGTATTTCTTATAACAGTTTAATACATGGATTATGTATTTGTTTTAACAGTTTAATACACGAATTATGTATTTCTTTTAACAATTTAATACACGGATTATGTATTTCTTATAACAGTTAAATACATGTTCTTTATTTGTGATATACAATACAACTGAATTCTTATTTAATTCTAAGGGATCTTTTATACCATTCTTGGCGACAATTATTTGTGTTTACAATATTGGGTATGCTGCTTTGTGTTTACAATATTGGATATGCTGAGCTAAAGTATGTTTACATTATGCAGCTGGGCTGTGACGATTATTTATGTTTATAATATTGGATATGCTCTTTGAGTTAAGTGGTTTGCAATAAGTGTCCACAATTCTTATGACACTTCTGGTCTTTGGTTTTCTAATTCTTATGACACTTATGGTTAATGTGTTTTCTACATTAAAGACGATTGTAAACCTTTTGTGTCAACTGTAGTTACTGGAAGTGATGCTAATGGTATGGTGTCAGCTGACATTGTGGGAAGTGATGCTGATGGCATAACTCGCGCGCAACTTAAACGGTTTCGGCAGTGCCTGTTGTTGTTGTGCCGTTTCGTAGTTGACGATTTAAACTACTTTGTTGCTGCGCATGCTCCCCCGTTTCGTGTGTGTGCGCGCGCAAATTCCAACAGCTTTGTTGTTGCGCTCACAACAATTTGGTTGTTTTTGCTGTGAATTTGCTTTGTGCGGCCGATGTTAGTTTCGCTTATGTTTACAAAAAAAAACTTCCCTTCAGCTGGTGGTGTACGCCAAATCGCGCCAATATCCCCTCCCGAAACGCCCGATACATACCCGGCCAGTAGTATCTCGCTGCTACCCGTTCACCCGTTCCTGCCTCTGAAACACCTCAGCCTCCTTATCCTCATGGACTGGCTGCTGGCGCTCCGAGCTCGTCTCCAACGGCGTCTGTGGACTCATTTTCATCCTGCCGACCGCTACTGACAGCTTCTCCTGCAGCTGTCCGCTTGGCTGCGGATTTCACTGCTTGATCCTCAGCTTCAAGCCACCGCACTCCAGCGTGATACCCATGCTGGCCAAGAAATCCCAGCCCAGCACCAGATCGTCGATCATGCCTGGCAGCACCAGCAATGAAATGAGGATCTGCTGACTCCCCAGCGTGATCCTCGTCTCCAGTTGCGAGTCCACTTGACTGCAGCTGCCTTCTGCCAGACTTACGCGTCTTTGTGTGCCCGCCTCAAGCCCACTCCTCGAAGCCTGTCGGCCAACTTTTCGGTCACAAAGTTGCTGGTGGCTCCAGTATCGATGGTGGCCTTGTGCTTATCAGCTCCAATGACCACAATCGCCGACAGCTGGGTACCTTCATCCAAAAGACTACCCACTAGTGTCTGGGGCCACCGTGACGCTGCTCCCGATCGCCCCTGGATGGCGGGTGCTTCTGATCGTTTCCCGACTGGCAACAAGTCTCAAAACTCCAGGCGCTCATTGCGCACTCAATGGCGTAGTGGCCCTCTTGGCCACATATCCGGCATGCCCTGGCGGGGTTCTGGACATGTGTCCTTAGCCCTGCTGTGCATGTCCTTGGGCGCGGGTCGAGGTCTCGTCTCCTCAACGGCCATGCTCCGGTGGTATTCCTCATCATCCGGGTTCGCAGCGTCGTCCATGGCCATCAGTCGCGTCTTATTGCCTCGCTGTTGCTGCCACTGCCGATCCCTTTCCAGATCCTCGAACTCGTTCGCCAGCACCATCAGCTCCGTCAGGTTACAGAACTGATGTGGACGAGCATATGCGCGCATATCGGGCAAACTATTGTTGTAAATAGTTTTTAGCTCACGATCTGCCGCATAGCGTAGTGGCCGCATCAAGGTTTGCATCTCCACCATGTAAACCTTGAAGGGCTCGCCCATCATCTGCCTCCGTCGCGCAACCTCGTCCTTTAACTCTTCCGTATAGTCCCTGGGCAGAAAGAACTCCTGGAAGCTTCTGACGAACGTTTCCCACGCTGTCCAGTGCCTGTTGTTGGCCATGTACCAATTTAAGGCCATGCCTTTGAGCAGCTCTGGCATCGCCCTCGGGACCTTTGGGTACTCCAGCGCTGTACAGCTCGGTCCTCGTGGCCTTATTTCTGGTTGCGGGGTGGATGTGCTTCTCCATGATCCTCGTTGCGTCTCTTGCAGGCGGGCGCCGGCGGCACTGGTGGATGGCAGAGACAATCGTGCCACGTTCACGATCTCGTCTGGCTCATCCAGCTCGTCTTCCTCGACGGCGGTCAGCGTTTCGTCTCTCAGTGGCGAACGGCGTCCATGCAAGTTCGCAATCTCTGCGATCCTGATTGAATAGGGAATCCTTCCCTCATTCATTGTGACCCACCGAACTGCCTCCGCATTGCGTCCAGAGTGCCAGTCAGACTTACGCCGAACTCGATCCCGTAGCGCAGCACATCATCCTTTTTGAGATTATATACCCAAGCTCGCACCATTTTTATACACTGACTCGTATTTATCGCAGGGCGCCATGTTGGGCGCCAGTTGTAACGACCCTCAGTTTATGCCGAGTTTCAAGCCAGGCCTTACTCAGCCGACTGTGCGTTCGTGCCAACAAATTTATATGTAGCGCCTGGCGATAAATTATAATTCAGGGTGTTTTTGAGATCGGTCTATTTTCTTAATTTACACGTTTTATATTTTTCACCAAATCTAGCGCTTAGTAAAGCACACCTTTCCACAGCATCGCAGGTAGACGTTTAGCGCACTCTGGCGAATGGTAGTGCACTCTTGGTTCTCCAAGGATACGCTTGAGCACTCCAGGTGACGCCAGGATCCACACTGAATACTCCGGCGGTTCGCTCGGATATTACAGTGATTCCTACGGCTGGATACGCTCACAAGCACACCTTGAGATCTTCTCAAGCTGCAGTCACTACTCTTTCGCACAGCTACGCAAACGTTACCTTTGCTCCTGCTCCAGGATCCGCCACTAATGCTGTAGATTTGGCCGTGCTGCACCAATGTCCTGGTTGGTGGCAGCTGATGTCCTTCCGGTGTCTGCGGAGCCTATGTCCTCAATAGGCGTCCAGGATATCCCTCGTAGATATCCTTCCCACGATGTCCTTCCTCTCGAAGTCCTTGGCAGCGATGTCCTTCCTCTCGAAGTCCTTGGCAGCGATGTCCTTTGCTCCTTTGCTGGTCACTTTTCCACTCGCGTTTCTTGTTTTCGTCGGCACTCAATACTTTCACTATCTTTTGACTGTCCCGGTGCCGAGTTGCGGGCGCCTTTTTATAGCAGCGACGCAGGCCTTGCTTCGCGCTATGACGGCGCCGGCTTGTCCACGAAAACGGAAGCATCACGTGATTTGGCGCGACGCCAAATCGCCCAAATCTGCGTGGCAGCCTCTCATTGGCCAAAGCACCGTTATTGGCATACGAGTGAAAGTGTACACTACTTTCTCGCAGCCACAAGCGGTACTTCGGCCAACGGTCGCCGATGATCGCCGTGAGAGCGACGCGAGCCATGCGCTGAACACATACGAGCGACAGAGACAGACTACGTCGATCTCTGCGCCCTTTCCAGTAGCGAGTACTATCGTACTCGCGTCGCTGTGTGGAACAATACATGCAGGCACGCATATATGCATAAGTGCACAGCAAATACATGCACTTATACATACACTACGTGCCCGTCTATATTGTTCCTCACACTCCCCTCTTCCTTCGGGAAACACGAAGCCTTCGTGTTTACATCGGTCCGGGACTCACATTTGGCGCTCCCTTTTGTTTGCACTGCTTGCTTCTCTTCAGCAAGCAGTTCGCCGCGCTCCTCCAGCTGCAAGCAGTGCTACGCACAAATCCATATAGCGCGATCCTCTCCATTTTGTCCTTCCCATGGACCGGGCTGTGTTCTCCTCTGGCCACGCCCACCGCTGCAGAAAAACACCCGTTTTTCACTGCTTTGCCAGCCTCCGTGGCTGCAATGCGGCTGCGTGGCTGCTGCTGTTCCGATGTCGCTGCTGTTCCTTGTTGCTGGGATGGTGGTAACGAAACGATCTTCCGTTGCAGATGCCGTTCACAACTGACCCGGGTCCGGACATCGGATATCGGTGGGGTTCTCGGCTCATTTCTTATTCGCGCACAGCTCCAGCGAAGTCGCTGGCCAATGCGCGAGGATCGGCCGGTCCGCCCTCCCGACACCTTTGCCGGACCGCTGGATTTCGCCAGTCATGTGGCTCGCATCTGCCGCGGCTGACCTCCCTGTACCCCACCCCATCGTCGCAGTAAGTACGCAGCGGTGAACAAATTATGTTTAGCCTCTTCCACGGCGAGTTGGGCTGCGACCGGAGCTGCTGGGGCGACTGCGGCTGTGGTGGTGGCGACGGCGATGACTGCGACGGTGGCTGCTTCTCAACTTCTTGGCTGCTGCTGCTGCTGCTGCTGGTCACCGCTACTCCTCTCGTCGCCGATGCTCCTCTGGCCGCTGCCAGTGACTGCAACTGGGCTTTGTTGGAGAATTCTCCTACTATAAACGACGCCTATATTTGACGCCGGTTGGGAAATCCGACTCACTCCTCATTCGCGCACAGCTACAGCGGAGTCGCTGTCCAGTGCGCGAGGATCGGCCGGGCAAACCCTTCCGACGCCCAAGTCCGGACGGCCGAGAAATCCAGCTACGTAGCAGAAGTCTATAGAGTTGAATTTAAACAAAAGCTCTGCTCGTATGCATGCATGCCCTTTTATACCCTCTGCTGCAGCGCTGCCGCCAGCGGAGTGTCGGAAATTAACGGATCCTGCACCAGCTAGTTCTCTCACTCTCTACAAGTCACGCTCTTCCAACACTCTGGCCGTATGGCTGAATACGAGGCATTGTTGTTGCATCTCTAATGCATTTCTCACACACTCTCTCTTTCCCTTCGCATATATGTATGAGTGCACAGCAACTACATGCACTCATACATACACTGCGTGCCCTATTTTGTTGTTGGCCTTTTTCCATGTCGGTAGCATCGACACCTTCGTGTCATCTCGTGCGCTAGCGATCGTGCGTAGCCGACAAAGTTCAGTAGCCTTTCGCCGCGGCTGTTGAACTTTGGGCGGTCTGCGTTGTTGTTGCCTACCACGCTCATCGTGGTTCTTCGCCCCGTTTTTGCGCATGCGCTGACCACTGTACGCATTTCATGCTGTCGCTGCTTTCGTTCTGCGTGTGTGTGCGCTGTTTTTCGGCTCGGGTGCGTGATGTTGTTGTTGTTCTTGCGGAGTGCGCGCGCAACTTAAACGGTTTCGGCCGTGCCTGTTGTTGTGCCGTTTCGTAGTTGACGATTATTTTGCTGCTGCGCATGCTCCCCCGTTTCGTGTGTGTGCGCGCGCAAATTCAAACAACTTTGTTGTTGCGCTCACAACATTTGTGGGCGCGCGCACATTCAAACAACTTTGTTGTTGCGCTCACAACATTTTGGCTGTTTTTGCCGTGGATTTGCCTTGCGCGGCCGATGTTAATTTTGTTTATGTTTACAAAAAAAACTTTTTCCCCTACATACATATACAGGTTTTTAGGTTAATACACATAGCTATGTGTATTCACTCCCTTTTTTTTTTTTTTTTTTTTTTTATAAACTGGCTGGCAACTCACCCGCTTCTGCTCGATATGGCTTGAGGTCCGCCACATAAGCCGTCCTGCTCCGATTATCTGCCTCTGAAGTGATCCGGCAGATAACCGGGGAGATCAAACTGACCACCGTATATGGTCCTCCATATCGTGGGGCCAGTTTCCCTGCGAATCCATCCGCGGCATTGGACAAGTGGCGTTCTTTTGCCCACACCTTGTCCCCTACGGACGGCTTCTCCAGGCTGCGTCGCACCACCTGGAACACCTCGGCCATTTTGGTTGCTCGCTCCACCGGACTCTGTTCCTCTTGGCCTGTTCCTACTGTTTGTGCGTCGAACAGTGATTTTGGCAATCTTGGCTCACGCCCTTGCGTGAGGAAAGCTGCCGTATAGCCTGTTGACGCCGAAACGCTGCTGTTGACTGCCAGTGTCAACTCCGGCAACGCCTCGTCCCAACACCTCTGATCACTGCCCGCAAATTGCGCGATCATGGTCTTCACCGTGCGACTTGCCTTTTCGGTGGGCTTTTCCTGGGGCGTATATGGCGCTGTTAGCTGATAATGTACGCCTAGCTCGTCCAGGAACACCTTGAATGCGCGACTCGTGAATTGAGTGCCATTGTCGGTGAGTACGCCAAATCGTGCCAATATCCTCTCTCCGAACGCCTTTTGGAGCGCCGCCGTGTTCGCGCTTCTTAATGGCACCATCTCTGTCCATTTTGAGAAGCGATCGATGAACACCAACAACATCGTATGGCCATGCTTGGACGGCGCACACCGTTGCCCATGGTTCCTCGGGGATCTTGGTCAGCATCTGCCCTGCCGCTTGGAGTTGGTTGGACTTGTAGCGCTGGCACAGCTCGCACCGCTGCACGTATGTACGCACGTCGCGATATTACCCGGCCAGTAGTACCTCGCGGCCACCCGAGCAATTGTTTTCCGGCTCCCAAGGTGACCCGCGGTAGCTGCGTCGTGGTGCTCTTCCGGAACTTGCTTGCGCTGCTCCGTCGGCACACATAACTTCCACGCAGCCACGTCCTCATGGCCTGCCTGGTGTGGAATGAGTCTATATACGCTTCCAGCCTCCTCCCGATAATCCGGAAACTTCTTTGGGCTCCTACGCAGTCCTGGCGAAGCTTGACAATCCAGCGACATCCTGTCCCAGCTGCATTGTCCTTGCTCGTCACCAAGCGGCATGCCTCTTCGCCCAGCGGCTGCCGTGATAGCGCATCGGCCACAACATTTTGCTTGCCTTTCCGGTATCTGATCTCGAAGTTGTACTGCTGCAACTCCAGAGCCCACCTAGCAATCTTCCCTGAAGGGCTCTCAATAGAGTTGAGCCACTTCAGTGCCATGTGATCTGTTACCACAATAAAATGGTAGCCTTCTAGATATGGCCTCAGCTTCCGAATGCCCCAGATGATGGCCAGACACTCCTTTTCTGTTGCCGAATAATTCCGCTCTGCGCTATTCAGCGTTCGGCTGGCGTACGAGATCACACGAATGGTACTGCACTCTTGGGTCTCCAAGGATCCGCTTGAGCACTCCAGGTGTCCTTCCACTTGAAAACCTTGGCAGCGATGTCCTTCCAAAATCACTGCTCCTTGGCTGATCACTTCTTCACTCGCGTTTTGTTCCTTCGGCACTTAATACTTGCACATTCCATTTCCTCGTTTTTGACTGTCCCGGGGCCGAGTTGCGGGCGCCTTTTTATAGCAGCGACGCAGGCCCTGCTTCGCGTTATCACGGCGCCAGCTTGGCTCTGGAGCTGGGCCTGTCAGCCGCTCGTGTCCACAGTAACGGTAGCATCACGGTACTTCGGCCAACAGTCGCCGATGATCGACGTGTGAGCGACGCGAGCCAATCGCTGAATACATAAGAGCGACAGAGACAGACTAAGTCGGTCTCTGCGCCGTTTCCAGTAGCGACCCTCGCAATACATGCGATGCGTTCATACATACGGACAGACGGACAAGGCTAAATCGACTCGGCTTGTCACCCTGATCAAGAATATATATACTTTATGGGGTCTGCCACGCCTCCTTCTGCCTGTTACATACATTTCAACAAAACCATTATACCCTGTATTCCCATTTTCAATGGGTATAAAAAAAAAACGAGGAAAAGGGAAGGAAGAATTGAGCACGATTCCAGGAAAACATTAGCAACAGAACGAGGCACTGCCACAGATACGACGAGGACGTAACCAGGCAGACAAGAAGTTGAGTATAAATGGAAACGTGTCGGCAGCGGGGAGAAGAGAGCTTCAAAGACCATTTAGTGGAGATGGCTGCTAATGCGTGGATACATCGTCCGAACCGGATCTGCGTAGAGCTCAGCTACACGAGCCAATCCCTGGACGGGTCGGGAGGATTCGAGAGTCGACGGCGAGGTCAAAGAGCCGCCTCCGACTCACAAGGTCAACTAATACGTTCCTGCGCTCCAATTACAGCCCGAGAGGAGCCCGCCCAAATGCGTTTCAGAGCAGTTTAGGAAGTGGGGCATGAGGTATGACGGTCAGTCGGACCCGCTCGGATTTTTGAAAATCCTGGAGGACCGGTCTATCACATACGGCATCGATCTCCACCGTATGCCTAGGGTTGTGAGCGAGGTGCTCGTGGACAAAGCCGCTAGATGGTTCCTTAGAAGCGGATTAAGGGACGTGACCTGGATGAATTCAGATTCAGAAGCGGATTTTTTGATTTCTTCTTGCCGCCGCTGCTAATGTGTCACGCAGCCAATAGTTCGCAATATCTTTTGATGAAGTTTTGCCAAAGCCTTTTTCCGAGAGTTTTGTTGCGCTGATTACCTTGTTGGTTGATTATCTAGCTATGTTGCCAGAAACAATCCATCCAAGTTCAGTTTTGTCCCAGAGTTTTGTTTATTTTCGTTACTTTTCCCAACATTATTAAGGAGATCAACGTCAACGACAACATCAATAGTACCGGGCTTGTTAAAATACGGGTTTGCAAGGTTAGAGCTCATTGAATTCTTATTGACATCCAAGTCAATTTTGTTGCTCGGTAGAGCTCTCTGCAGTTTTGGCATAACAACTGCCTGCATGCATCAAGGTTTTTTGTGAGCCTCCATCAATAAGAACTCTTAGCTGCTCGTATTTTCCAGGCTTATTTTGAGTCCGAATGAACACAGCTACCAGCAACGTATCTTGCACTTTATTTTCTTTTAGACAATTTCTGCTGACGGTCTCTTTTGCATGCTCGTGAAGCAAATTGTTGTGAGACTTGGAAGTCCAATCCTTTATGCAATCTCTAATACTATACATTTAAAGCAAAGCGTTTTCTTTTTAACTGTGTCGTGCTCCTCCAGTTGGCAAAAACGGCATCTTTTGTAGCTCGTTTTCTTCGCTTCCATTGACGTATGGACGGCACTCTTTTGCACTGAGTCTATTGAGTTATATAGTTGCTCAATAAACTTCAGCACATTGTCCAAGGACTGGATTTCTCTCGCCTTCTTTACATGTTGCTCGTAAAGTTGTAGGACTTCTGTCGAGAAACATTGCAGCATAATTTGAGCGAAAAAAACATCAGCGTCATTACCCATTTGGGCTTTTTCTTTGACGATAAAGATGCACTCAGTCGCTGTGTCCAAGAACTTGCGGATACTGCCTTCATCATTGTTCTTCAGCAGTTCCATGTCCACTAGCTGGTTAACGGCATTAGCAAATATTTTGCGCTTATTTTCGTAGCGCTTGCATATTAGCTCCCACGCTGTGGACTCACCTCAGTGCTGCTGACAGCCACTGACAGCCTCTCCTCCAGCTGTCCACCTGGTGGTGGATTTCCGCACTCAAATGCGATGCCCATTCTGGCCCAGCCCAGCACCAGAACGTCGATCATGCCTGGCAGCACCTGCAATGAAATGCGGATTTGCTGACTTCCCAGCCTGATCCTTGTTTCCAGTTGCGAGTCCACCTGACTGCAACTACCGTCTGCCAATCTTACGCGTCTTCGTGTGGCGCGCCTCACGCCCACTTCTCGGAGCCTGTCGGCCACCTTTTCGCTTACAAAGCTGCTGGTGGCCCCAGTATCAATTGTGGCCTTGTGCTGATCAGCTCCAATGACCACAATCGCCGACAGCTGGGTGCCTTCATCCAGAAGACTACCCACTAATGTCTGGGGCCTCCGCGACGCTGCTCCCGTTCGCCCTCGGATGGCGGGTGCCTCTGGCCGTTTCCCGACTGGCAACAAGTCGCTGTTCGCACGCCGATGCGCCCGCATTGCCAACAAAACTCCAGGCGCTCGTTGCGGCACTCAATGGCGTAGTGGCCCTCTTGGCCACATATCCGGCATGCCCTGGCGGGGTTCTGGACATGTGTTCTTGGCCCTGCTGTGCATGTCCTGGGCGCGGGTCGAGGACTCGTCTCCTTAACGGCCATGCTCCGGTGGTATTCCTCATAATCCGGGCTCCCAGCGTCGTCCATGACCATCAGCCGCGTCTTATTGCCTCGCTGTTGCTGCCGCAACTTTTCCCGAACCCTTTCCAGGTCCTGTGATATCGGAAAATGCATTTTCCGATTTGCCACGCCCCTAGTGGGCGTATCGGGAAAATTTTATAATTCGAGGGTATACACGAGTATATATTCCAAATTTCAACTCTTTAGCTTCAAAACTGTGCAAATGGTTTGCGTTCATACGGACAGACGGACGGACAGCGTGACGGACATTGCACAAAACCAATATACTCATTTCACTTTGTGAATGAGTATAAATATTAGCACAAACATATTAAGAGTTGCTACAAAAATCACAGTAAACAGAAAAAATCCTGCGCAGGAATAGAACAAGTAGATTTGCCTAGACAAACTCTTGACAATGCTTCTAAGCCCAACGTATACGAAGTTATCACAAATGACGAGGTACGAAAAGTAGTAACCTTGCGTATAACCGAATCTAAATGTTTATTGAAACATGGAAATAAAGTTGTAGCAAGAATCGATGTTAGCGATTTGTATTCCAATGGAACCCTCTACTTAGGTCAGTTCTTCCAAAGGCTTGAAATGCAAGCCGGTATACTTAAAATCAGCCAACTCAAAGTGGCACCGTGCCAAAAGATCTTTGAATCAATTTCAATTGAATCTTTTAAAACTATGGGCAATAAAATATTGAAATTATTAAGAGTAGCGCTACTCAAGCCGGTGACCCAAATAAATAATATAAAAGATCAAGGAGGTCATACAGGCATAACAAAAACGCTAGCAAAAATAAAAAGACAATATTATTGGAAAAGAATGACTCGTCATGTAAAAGAGTACATAAATAAATGTCCTAAATACCTGAAAATGGGATCTCAATGGTTTTGTTAAAATGTATGTAAAAGGCAGAAGGAGTCGTGGCAGACCCCATAAAGTATATATTCTTGATCAGGATAACAAGCCGAGTCGATTTAGCCCTGTCCGTCTGTCCGTGCGTCCGTCTGTATGTTTAAACGCGTCGATCTTGGAATCTATAAGAGCTAGAAATTTTTTATGTAGGTCCGTGTATAGCACGCACAGATCGAGTTTGTTTACAACAATCGATAAATTTGATCGTTTTAAAGTTATCTTTTTAAAACGTCATCGAAATGCAGCTATAAATTTATATCCCACATCTTTAGAGCTTAAGTCTCCAAGTTTGGTATTTAGTATAATGTGGAGTTTATACAGTTTTGATTTTTGTCACATTTTGGATACCATCCCCCCTTTCCTTCCCTTACCAACAAACTTGTAAAATTCGTATTTCAAATACTAGCGACTTGTGCTTTGGCAATTACATACATATGAATGACATTATCACGCTCTGAAAGTTTGATTTAGAAAGTCAATCTACAAAGAAACTTATTCAACAATTAACTTCCCATCAAGTAGCCATACTGCAGCCCAAGCGCAGTCGCTGCGCGCTTATGCGTATGTGTATGTGTGTATGTGTGTATGTGTGTGTGTGCATGTATTGATTATACCCTGAACCCATTATATTTTGAATGCCACGCCCCTTTCGCCCCAAATTTGTAAAAAACGCATTTCAAGTGCTAGAGACTTGTGCTTCGGCAAGTACACACATATGAATGACATAATCGCGCTGTGAAAGTTTGATTAAGACAGTCCATCTACAAAGGAACTTATTAAACAATTAACTTCCCATAATATTGCTCTTACTGCAGCCGGAGCGCAGTCGCTGCGTAAACTGCGCAGTCAGCAGAGCGCTGGTTTTTGCGTGCGTGTGTACGTATTTGTGTGTGTATGTGTGTGTGCATGTGTTGCTTGTGTATATATATGTTAAATAAGTATAAAATGTTTGGAGCATCGGCTCATCGCAGGATTCAAGGGATCTCCTAGTCGGGTTCCACCGACTAGAGCTTTCTTACTTGTTTTATATATGCATATGTTAAATAAGCATAGAATATTCAGAATATCGGCTCTTCACAGGGTTCAGGGGATCTCCTAGTCGGGTACCGCCGACTAGAGCTTTCTTACTTGTTTTCTATTATTTCCTTTTGATCCGTTTTTACATTTCGGTTGCTTAACCCCATTTGCCAATATGACAAGCTGCAAAAAATCATGCAATATTCTGCAAGTAGCTGACTCTGCACAATTGCAGTTTGTTAGTTGCTGGTTATGTGAGAATATGATGCACACAAAATGTGCTGGTCTCACCGGACGGGACTATGACAAAATCATGTCCACTGCCAAAATTGGTTGTGGTGGTTTACGCTGGTCGTGTCCAATTTGCTTGGAAAAACAATTAAATTTTTCCAAGATGTATTCAGTGCGAGTTCAATTTTTAAAACTGAGTAGTATATCCAAACAGTTAACTAGTGACCTAGAAGCTGGTGAAAATTTACTAAATCAGTACAATTTTGATACTCCGGATTCTGAAATTATGACTCCTTCTCAGTTGGTACCCCATTCCGTACAAATATTGTCTCCTAATTTATTAGCGCCTTCCTCACCTTGTCCTGACTCGTTATTAGTTCCGATTGCTAATGACTTGTCGGACACACCTGTTGCTAGTGTTAGAATAGACACTCAAGAGCCTATACAGGTTAAAATCAAAAAACTAAAAACCTCCCCGAATATTGCTCAAGCAACGAACCGACCTCTTCTTCCACTTTTTCTATACCTACTTTATCTGTCGTTTCTCCTCGAAAGCAAGTTTTTCTATCTAGACGTTCTACTGACACGACATGTGAAGCTATATCTGCTTTTATTGCTAGTAAATCTGCAGCCAATGTTTTTATTTCGAAGTTTAATTTCGCGACTCCTCGTGAAATTGCTTCATTCAAAATCAATGTGCCACCGAATTTTTCACAACTATATGTGACTTCAAATTTTGGCCACCTAATGTAGTTGTGCGTGAATTCAAACACAAGAATCGAAATAGGTTGTCTCCAATATCGTTAAATCCTACTTCGGTTCAATCTTCTTCTAATATTTGATCAAAAAACTAAATTTTGCTCAATCTTCTCCGCAACTGTCTTTGATATATCAAAACGTTCGCGGCCTAAATTCTAAGCTCAGAAGACTATTTTTGAGTAGTTTTTGTATAAATTCTGAAATTATTGCTCTCACAGAAACGTGGCTAAGTCCGAATGTTTATAATAGTGAGATTCTCTCTAATGATTTCAAAATTTATAGACACGATCGACTGCTACGTAGAGGTGGTGGTGTCTTGATTGGTGTTAAATCCAATATCCTCTTTTATTTTTTCGTTACCTCATGATGCTGAGGTTATTGGAGTTAAAATAACTCTTCCATCTTGTTCACTATTTATTACTTGTTCATATATCCCTCCCTCTTCTGATGTTCAAGTTTATGCTCAACATATAACTTGCATTAAAGAAATTTATGAACATGTTAATAATAATGATATGTTTCTTGTGTTGGGTGACTTTAATATACCTAACACTTCCTGGTCCTCCAGTCCCAACTCTAGTTTTCTTATTCCTACATTAGATCATTACCTCTTCAATGAATTATTCACGCTTTCTTTGTTTCAGATGAACTCTATTTCTAATCATCTGAATCGTTCAGTTGATCTAGTTTTTGTTAATGATGACTCTAGCTCATCTCTAGATCATCACCTTTTTGTATACCTGAGGATGTACATCATCCCACTTTGGAGGTACAATTATCCATAATAACTCCTCCAGTTTTCACACCTAAAATTTTAAAACAACGTCGTTGTTATAAAAAGTGCAATTTTTTTTTGCTTAATCAACTTATTAATGCAACAGATTGCTTACTACCCTGACCTTGAGGTTTCTGGCAGTTTGTTTGTTGCCTATACTTTGACGACGATGGATCGATCTACATGGGTTCTGGGGCCGCATTATCACGGCGGCCGCTAACATTGTTGCGGTACATCCGCAGCTGCCGCTGGAGCTGCCAACATTGTTGCGACACATTCGTTGCTACCGCTGGGGCTGTCATCATTGTTGCGACACATTCGCAGCTGTGACTCTGGGCGTGGACTTCGCAAATATGATAAGTCAGCACGCGCCCAGTGTCAGTGGTTAACTACTTCCTCTCTCAAGCCCGACCGTCCTCGGTCGTGTCGTAGTTTTTGACGATCTCCGAGATTTGTAGGGAAAAGCGACGTCTCCTGGTGAAGTTGTAGATTCCGGAGCCCATGGCGCATGCCACTACTAGTAATGTTGACGACGATGCAATCTCTGACCTCGTTGATGGAGCTAAGTTTTGTTCACTTAGCCGGTGAATGTAAGGTAAGCTCAGCGTTGTGTTGTGGCCGCTAACGTTGAGGCGAGCAGATGCCGCTACAGCAGGGACACGATTCCGAATATTCTTCGGTTTGGGAATCGAGCACTGTCGACGGTGGCGTGTGAACGGAACGTGATGAGATTCGTTCCATTGACCCTCACTGGTGCGTAATCGTCACAGCTGCTGGCGGCGCTACGATCATTCACAATGATGATGCCGTCGTCAACTATGGTGACAGGGTCGGCGTGGCTTGGTTGTATCTGGCAATGCGTGATATCGCCTGAGTGGAGGCCTTGCGCACAGGTGACGTCCTCAGACCTCTTGCAGAATGTGGCTGTTGCTCTCTGGGTGCAAGTTGTCACTGCCACAACCCTTCCTTTGCATTCGGCTACCAGGTTGTTCTGTAGCTGGAGAGTCAGCCGTTGTGTGCGACTGGGAAGATGGTGACCTTTCTGCATAGCTTGCTTATGATTAAAATTGATTATATCTATCTTACGATCTACCTTAATGCTAGACACTTTCATTAGGTGGTAATTGAGGTCCCTGTGATTTGGTCAGTGAGAATTTGATTTGATGTCTAAATGGCTGGATTTATGATAACAATTTTTTCAAGTGTTAAAGTGAGCATGAGCGCTCCCAATTCGGTAATTAATATTCTATTGCGCGCAGTAAGAGTTTCAAACGGATGACCTGTGTCAGCCTGTTAGTCCTTTGTAATTTTAAGAATTTTATTCACGCAGTCCGTTGTTCGTGCTGTCGTCGTTGTCAAGGTTACAAGTGTCAGGATGATAAGCCTAAGATATTGCAAAGAAAATGATTAAAACTACAAATTATCGATGGAGGTTGTCCTTGTGGACCACCCTCCCCTTAATGCGGACCGTTGTCCCCAAGTCCGCTTCAACAACCTTTTCCTCGCAGAGGGGCGAAAGTTTGTTTCCCAGTCTGCGGTTGGTCTTTACTAGGACCGCCTCACCTACCTCGAAGACCCTGTTCTGCCGTTTTTTATTAAGTCGGGCATTTTGCTCGAGCTGACCTCCCTCTATCTTCCTAGCAATGACCTGAATGCATGCCGGCGAAGCGGTATTAAAAACATCCTTGGGTCTTTGCTCTGTTACCGAGGGAATCGAACTGTTATACTCAGTAGTCGCTTATCGGATAAGGTCAACTGTATCCACGATCCCCCTTTGGAGCTTTAGGCACCTAGCTATTTCTAACAGGGTGCTATGGAAGCGTTCCACTTGGCCGTTCGATGTGCTGTGGAGTGGCAGCGCGTTTACATCGTTTTACATCGTAAATGTTTTTAAGAAGGGACCTTATAGTCTCAGACTTGAGTGCAGGCTCATTGTCGCAATAGACTTGCCTTGCTCGGGGAAACACGTTCATTAGTATTAATAGGGGGGGTCGTAAATCCTCTATAGTCCTTGATGCAATGGGTTGTACCATTGCGAATTTGGACAGCTTGTCTATGCACGTCAGGAAATATTTTTTGTCTGTGGAAAAGATGTCGACATGTAACATCTCTCCAATCTGTGATGGAATCGGCGTCGGGCCGAGCTCCTGGTTTTTTGGGTGCCTGTCGTACTTTGCCTTTGCGCAAATTTTACAATTCAAGACCACTTCATTGGCTAACTTGGACATTTTGGGGAAATAATACTCCGTCATTATTTGCTTGACGTTTTCCTGACCTGCCCTATGGGCTCTGTTATGCTCTTTGGTGATTATTTCCCTCCTATCACTAATGTTGAATACGTCAGCTACGAAATTTTTGCAGTGCCAGAATTTTGTGGCTGGGAAGGCCTTTACAACCTCATGTTGAATTTTGGCCAAGGTTGGCAGACTGCAGTGAAACGCGTTTACTATGCCTCGGACTATGACGGACTTGACAGTTTCTACTAAGTCCTCCTTGTCAGTGAAGTTTATCTGGTGGCGGGTTTTTTCGCCGAATACAGTAAACTTGTTTTTTAACGGATACCGTGCCTCTTCCAACACTATTTGGTTACGGAAGCAGTTCAACGGTTTGTCAGTAATGTCAATCGTGTGAGTCAGAGATAACTCACTGTGGATTGTGGCTGCATCGGACCCTTGGTTTATGTAACCGTTCTGTAGGGCATTCACGTTTTGGCGCGATAAAGCATCGGCCACGTGATTCTCCTTGCCTGGCTTGTAAAAAAGTTTGGCCCCAGTTTCGTCAATGCGCGCTTTCCAGCGCTTGATTTTGGCGTTAGGGTTGCTCTCGGATACCGAGAATGTGAGTGGTTGATGGTCGGTGAATATGTTAATATTCTTCGCACCATAAAGAAAGTGGCGGAGTTTTGCCAAAGCCCAGACGATAGCTAGCAACTCTCGCTCGTTAGTAGCGTAGTTTGCTTCTCTATCCTTTAGTGTCCGAGATATCATAGTTATCGGGCGACCGTTCTGAGACAGTACAGCCCCAATGCCATAAGCCGAGGCGTCAGTTGTGAGGTCGAATGGCTTTTGGTAGTCAGGATACATTAGTGTAACGTCCTCTGAGGCTAGAATATTTCTGAGCTTTTGAAACGCATTGCGCTGGGCTTCGTTAAACTGTACCTCTATCTTCTTGGACCTGTACTTGCTGACTGTTCCCTTTTCCCCTTTTAGGATATCGGAGATAGGTTTCGCGATTGCTGCGAAATCCTTAATAAAGCAACGGTAATAGCTTGCTAAGCCCATGAATGACCTAACGCTAAATAACGTTGTAGGCTCAACGAAGTGCTGAATGGCTTTCACCTTTTCAGGGTCCGTCATTGCGCCGATTTTTGTCACGATAAAGCCGAGGTACTCGATGCTCTCTTTAAAAAATTGTGACTTTTCATGGGCCACCCTCATGTTTGCACTATGAAGGCTCTTTAGTACCCAATTGACGTGCTTAACGTGATCCGCCTCGTTCTCGGAGAAAACGATGACGTCGTCGACGTACACGTAGCACGACTTACCGATTTGTTCTCGTAGAACGTCATCGATAGTGCGCTGAAAAATACCTCCGGCGTTTTTTAAACCGAAGGGGAGACGACAAAATTCGTACTTCCCCCCGCTTACTGAGAAGGCCGTTTTCTCTCGATCAGATTCTGCCAGAGTAATCTGGTGATAACCTGATTTAAGATCGAGAGTGGTGAAGTATTTTGCTTTACCCAAATTTGCCAATATCATGGTGATGCTCGGCATGGGGTAAGTGTCTGGGATGGTTTTTAGATTTAGTTTCCTGAAATCTATCACTAGGCTTTTCTTCCTATTGCCCATCTCGTCAGAACCTTTCTTGTCTACTACCCACACTGGGTTATTGTATGGGGACTTAGACTTTCTGATGATCCCGTTTCGTAAAAGGTCTTTGACCTCTGAGGTCACGAAATCTTCGACACCTTTGGGGTACGGGTACAATTTCGAGTATACTGCGTTTTCGTCGGTGGTACGAATCGTAGCTACTACGTTTGTATTGTAAGGTAGCGACTCGTTAGAGTCCGCAAAAGCCCTTTTGTTACGGTGAAGCATTTTTAGAAAATCTTCTTTTACCGCAGGTGGTGCATGGATTTCTTTACCTTTGGTATAGTTGACATTAGTACATTTAAGGTACTGTAATGCCTCCGAAGTTACACCTATTTTTAATACGCCTTCTTTAAGGCATAGTACTGCTCCTACTTGCTTTAGCAGGTCGAACCCTATGATCCCGTCAAATGTAGATAGGGAATCTAATAGGAAAAAAATGTGTCGTGTCCGAACATGGGAATTTTGCACTTTTGTATGATGTTGTACGAGCCATGAATGGAGTGCACGACGAAAGGGGTTTCGACAGGGAAGACGTCCTTTAGCCGATTATGCGGTCTAATGAAGTTTTTGGACGCACCCGTGTCGATTAGGAATGACATGTCTGTCCCTGCTATTCTGCGCCGAATGAACGGCAGCAGGGACCTTCCCCTACAAAATTGACGTTGCCGCTACTGTCAGAGTCGACGTCATCGTTAGCCTCATCTATCGCTTCCTGCGCTGCTTGCGCATAGGTCGCATCTTGGTCAGTGTTGGCCTTTAAAAGATTTACCTTTTGTCGTCTTTGGCCAGTCGCTCGATCAGAGCCGGCGGGACGTTTGTTACCCTGACCTTGAGGTTTCTGGTAATTTGTTTGTTGCCTATACTTTGACGACGATGGATCGATCTCCATGGGTTCTGGGGCTTTTTCGCCGCTGACCTGATTTTTTTCTGTGTACTGTCCGCTCTGTTTTTTAAAGTAGGGGGTTTTCCCCTGGTTGCTTTGGTTAGTATTTTGCGCATTTTGCGTCTGCTGATGCTGACGACTTTGTTGTCGTTGGTCGGAGCGTCCCTTTTCTTCTACGCCCCTAGCATAGCTTGTTGCGAAAGCGTACCTCTCATGATTTGCTTCAACCTCTTGTGCCAATGCGAGAGCTGTTGGCATATCAGGGGGGTGAGCGGAGAATAGCACGTCGGTCAGACTGCGCTTTAGTCCGGAAATGAACACACGGAGTGCGTCAGTCCTGAACTTTTCGCACATGCCCCTAGCTAGGCTAATGTAGTAGGTCATGTTAGCTTTATTGGTTAACAAGTTAAGCTTTTTTTCTACCTCATCGTAATACTGCAGAATTGTCATCCCGCCTTGCCTCAGCGTGCCCATTTCCTGCTCTATGACATGTATGGGTCTTTTGTCACTGTAGGTAAAGTCTAGTCTGGCTATGATCGCTTCAAAATTTAGTGGCGTACTGAATGATGCCAAAACGGCATCCGCTGCGCCCCTAATCTTTGTACGAATTATGATCATAGCTTGGTAATGAAGGGAGCTTCCGTCAAATCTTTTGAAAATTTTGTACGCTGCATGGGCTGCTTGTCTCCATGCCACGTATGTCTCCTGAGTTCCATGAAACTCAGGCACGCACTTTACTGCGTCGAGGGGCTCATCACAAGTGATTCCGTCCACTATCTCGACGTCTTTATAGACTCTGACTTCTGGTACTGAGAGAGGTGGGACTGGAATTTTAGAATTTACTAGTGGTATTTGTTGTTGTAGCTCTTGTTTAAGAGCTTCCTCCCTCCTAGTTTTCCTTGTGCCTGCACCGTAAGTGCGCTTTGCACGGCAGTGTCAATTATAACTCTGAGGTGCTCAGGTTCCATGTCTGTGCTTTTGATTTGGCTGTTTGTTGTGGGTTGACTAACTTGATCTGACACTTGTAGGTCAATAAATCCGCCTATCAGACTTGCTAACGTTCTGGTACCAAGTTCGCATCGTTTTTGTTTTTTGTTCGGTCTGTTTCTGTCCATTCGATTTTTGAAAAAATTTGCGATAGGACTACGGCATGAGTATTCTCCGAATTAAGATCCTCAAACTCACTTTACTTTATTTAGTTTCTACTTTTAGTTGACTTAGCTAAATTCTCACTTTGCAAATCACTTACATGTTATCTAGTTTTAGAAGTATCCCGCGCAGCCGTCGGGTTGGTGCTGGAGAATCAGGTCGTCTTGCCGCAGTCGAGTTGGTGCTGTAGAATTAGGTCGTCTTGCCGCAGCCGATGTGTTGAAGTTTCACTTCTTTATATATTTTTATTATTATTTTTATTTCGTCTTTGTTTTGTCTTTGAGCAGACGTTTTGATGTTCACTTCACTGATTTTGGTAAACAAAACACTTTTCAGTTTTCTTTTGGCAGAAAATTAAATTCACTTTTTTATGTTTTTTTACGTTGGGCGCCAACTATGGAATTTAATATCATTGTCAGAGGCGTTAGCCAGCTCACTGATATAACTCCGTAAGGTTTGTGTTTTATATCGACAGCGATAGCTGGTCGAATTAAAGAGTGAGTGTTAAGCAATTAGAATTGTTGCGAGCGGTACGCTGCGCGTTTTTTGAATTCACACGACCAAGCGCAGATTCGGCGCTGCCGCCAGTGCACAGCCGCTGCTACCGTTGCGGGCGTCGCCGTTGGTGTTCTTGGAACACCAGCGGCGTTGATCGTTGCTAGTGCAAAGCCGCTGCCGCCGTCGCAGGCGCAGGCGCTGTCGTCGCTATTCATGGAACTCCAGCGCCGTTGACCGTTGCTGTTCTTCTGGTGCTCCTCAGAACTGCTGACTTGCGCCTTGTGTGTGGCGCCGCATTATCATGACGGCCGCTAACATTGTTGCGGTACATCCGCAGCTGCCGCTGGAGCTGCCAACATTGTTGCGACACATTCGTTGCTACCGCTGGGGCTGTCATCATTGTTACGACACATTCGCAGCTGTGACTCTGGGCGTGGACTTCGCAAATATGATAAGTCAGCACGCGCCCAGTGTCAGTGGTTAACTTATATATATATATATATATATTTTCGTTACCTCATGATGCTGAGATTATTGGAGTTAAAATAACTCTTCCATCGTGTTCCCTATTTATTACTTTTTCATATATCCCCCCCTCTTCGATGTTCAAGTTTATGCTCAACATATAATTTGCATTAAATAAATTTATGGACATGTTAATGATAACGATATGTTTCTTGTGTTGGGTGACTTTAATATACCTGACACTTGTTGGTCCTCCAGTCCCAACACTAGTTTTCTTATTCCTACATTAGATCATTACCTTTTCAATGAATTATTCTCGCTTTCTATGTTTCAGATGAACTCTATTTCTAATCATCTGAATCGTTCACTTGATCTAGTTTTTATTAATGATGACTCTAGCATTACTGTCTCTAGATCATCACCTTTTTGTATACCTGAGGATATACATCATCCCACTTTGGAGGTATTATTATCCATAAGTACTCCTCCAGCTTTCACACCTAAAATTTTAAAACAACGTCGTTGTTATAATAAGTGCAATTTTGTTTTGCTTAATCAACTTATTAATGCAACAGATTGGTCTCCCTTATATAAGTCAGTTGACATTAATTTGGCAACAACTTTTTTCTATAACACTTTAAACTCTCTTTTATATGAGTGTGCTCCTATATGTCTCCCTATGCCCGTTTCTAATAAAGCCCCCTGGTTTACTCAGACTCTTTCTAATTTTAAAAATATTAAGTCTAAATATTTTAAAAAATTTAAAAAGTCTGGTTCAAATGTAGACTGGTCTAAATATTCCATAGCCAAGTCGAATCTTAATATTTTAAATTCTCGGTGTTATGAGAATTACCTTTTTCGTTGCAAAAGGCAGTTTGTTCGTGATCCTAAGAAATTCTATTCATTTGTAAACATGAAGCGTAAGTCTTCTAGTTTACCTTCCTCATTTTTCCTTGGATTGGACAAAACTTGTAATGATCATAATTCCTCTGATCTTTTTGCAGATTTTTTCCAATCCATTTACTCCTCGTTAGATCCCTATACCACTTCATACCCTTACTTAATTTCTACAACTAATATTATTAATGCTTCTAAAGTTTCACCAGCTTCTCTGATTTCAGCCATTCGGTCATTGAAATCATATTTTTCTCCTGGAGCTGATAATATTCCCAGTTGTGTAATTAAAGAATGTAGTGGTTCGCTTCAACACCATTACTAAAACTATTTAATTTGTCGTTGGAAACCTCTATTTTTCCGTGTATTTGGAAAGAGTTTTTCATCATCCCTCTATATAAAAAAGGTAGAAGGTCTGACATTTCTAATTATAGAGGTATTGCAAAACTATCTGCTATTCCAAAATTATTTGAAAAAAAATAACATCTACCTTACAACATTTTTGTAAATCGATTATTTCACCATCTCAGCATGGTTTTGTTCGAAATGGATCTACTTCCACTAACCTATTAGAATTTACTTCCCTAGCTAAAGACATTTTTTAAATAAAATGCTAACTGATATATCTACGCCTATTGGGGGCGTGCCAAATCGGGTAAAACTGTATCTTCTACAGTTTTCAAACTAGAACGCCCAAATTTGGCACGTAGGTTACTGCTACGATCTTATGAAGATTGACCAAAAAACTATATGTCTACGCCTATTAGGGGCGTGGAAAATCGAATCTGACTATATAGTAATTTTTTTTAAATTCTGCTATATTTTGAGCACTATTGATTCTAGAGTCTTGAAATTTGGTATATACACTCGGGTTGACAACCCAAGACGAAAAAGAAATGGGGGATATATCTACGCCCATAGGGGGCGTGGCAAACCGCAAAAGTTTGTACAGTTTTTGAGCTAGAAGCTTCAAAATTGAATGGTAGAGTTACTGATGAGCTCCTTTATCGATGACAATGCCATCTCTTATACAACTTTAAATTTGTGTAGTTACTTTAACACAAATTTATCTCTTATACAACTATACATTTGTGTAGTTCCTTTAACACAAATTCATCTCTTACATTTGTGTAGTTTCTTTAACACAAATTCATCTCTTATACAACTCTACATCGTTTGACCCCCGCCATAACGCTTCGGTTATTAAGCGGTCCTCTGTTGACCCCCGCCATAATGCTTCTGTTATGGTGCGGTCCTCTTTTGACCACGCCATAACTCAACTGTTATCGTGCGGTCGTCTGTTGACCCCCGCCATAACGCATCTGCTATGGTGCGGTCCTCTTTTGTTCCCGGCCATAACGCTTCGGTTATTGTGCGGTACTCTGTTGACCTCCGCCATAATGCTTCTGTTATCGTGCGGTCCTCTGTTGACCCCCGCCATAACGCATCTGCTATGGTGCGGTCCTCTTTTGATCTCCGCTATAACGCTTCGGTTATTGCGCGGTTGTCTGTTGACCCCTTGTGGGTCTTATAGTGCTGTCATTATCCTCTCGGATCTCTTAAACATCTCTCGTGGATTTTTTTTTTAAATTTCATATCTGAATCCAGACACATCTCTTGTGACATCTTTTTCTTTGATTCCATCTCGGAATTCTGACTTATTTCTTGGCATACTGTCTCTATTTTCACAAAACTATTCGGTTAGCTCATTCAATTCGTGCTTATATATGTACATACGCTGTCTCGTGCATTAAATTGTGTTTGAGATATCAGATGTTACTTTAGTTTCGGATTTGCTTCCAACGCAGCGACTGCGCTTAGGCTGCAGTAAGAGATATATTATGGAAACTTAATAGTCGAGTAAGTTTCTTTATATATAGGCCTTCTTACACATAAAGTATATATATTAAAATTTCACAATGTAATTATGTCATTCATATGTGTGTATTTGCCAAAGCATAAGTCTCTAGTACTTGAAATACGTTTTTTGCCAATTTGAGGCGAAGGGGGCGGGGAATCCAAAATATAACAAAAACAAAATGATATAAGATACATATGAAACTAAAGACAAAATAAGAAGTCTCTAGCTTTAAAGATGTACGAGATATAATTTTATAACTGAACTCCGATTTTGTTTTTAATCGATAACGTTAAAAAGATAAAAGTTATCGAATTTTTGAAACAAACTCGATCTGCGCGTGCTATTGACTTGGCAGACCACATATAGTATATATATTCTTGATCAGCTCGACGAACTGATCGATATAGCCATTTTCGTCTGTCCGTCTGTCCGTCCGTATGTGTGAACGCGTCGATCTCATAACCTATAAACAAATTTTCAATTATTAAACAATTTTTACCTGTCCTTATGAACTTTTTGTTTTATACTCATTCACAAAGTGAAATGAGTAAATTGGTTTTGTGCAATGTCCGTCACGCTGTCCGTCCGTCTGTCCGTATGAACGCAAACCATTTGCACAGTTTTGAAGCTAGAGAGTTGAAATTTGGAATATATACTCGTGTATACCCTCGAATTATAAAGTCAAGATTTTCGCGATACGCCCACTAGGGGAGTGGCAAATCGGAAAATGCATTTTCCGATATCTCAGAAACACTACTTCTAGAAGTGCTAGAGATTTGCAATTTAGAATGTAGACTCGCGTTAACAACCGAAGATCAAAAAGCTATAGCGGATATATCTACGCCCATTAGGGGCGAGGCAAATCGGGTAAAACTGTATCTTCTACAGTTTTAAAGCTAGAACGCCCAAATTTGGCAAGTAAGTTACTGTTATGATCCTATGAAGATCGAACAAAAAACTTTATATCCACGCACACTAGGGGCGTGGCAAATCAGATCTGACTATATAGTGATTTTTCAAATTCTGTAATATTTTGAGCACTATGACTGCTAAAGACTTGAAATTTAATATATATACTCGGGTTGACAACCCAAGTTGAAAAAGATATGGCGGATATATCTACGCCCATAGGGGGCGTGGCAATCCGCAAAAGTTTATAGCTTCTACAGTTTTAAAGCTAGAAGCTTCAAAATTGGATGGTTGAGTTACTAGTGAGCTCTTCTATCGATGCCCAAAAAAATAATTACGTTCCTTTTGGGGCATGCCTAGGACTAACAGAATTTCAGCTTCTGCTAGGTCTCATAGACAACGTAATAGAAATCTGTTAAATAGGTCAAATACTGAATATTCTGAGCAGGAGATGAGAGAAAAAGAAATAGACAAAGGAACGAAGTTCACAGGAGCAATACTTTAAAAAGACTGTTAGATCAAAGCCAAAATACCCTTCTTCGAGCTACTCTACGAACAAACTCTCATAGTACACAGTTGGAGCAATTAGCTGACACTTCGCGTCGTTCAAGACGTAGACAAGACTCTGATTATAGGGCAAATGAGCAAAGACAGAATACTGAGAACCACGCGACTAGACGAGCCAATTCTCCCGTTAGACAACAGGAGCAATTGGCTGACATTTCGCGCCGATCGAAACGCAGACAAGACGCGGTCTACCGGTCGAATGAACACAGACAGAACACTATACGGCGAGGTCGCCGTTAGAGACGATCCAATTCGTAGAATCATTGAGCAGACACGTAATACTAGTGCAAGGCGAAGTGCTCGCATTCAAGGACGACAGGACGCTTTTGACGCCAATAGAAGCGTATTACAGCGAGTTAGCCCATATCGCAACAATGTTGACAATAAGGTAGCTGAGAATAGAAGTAATGCAACTGGGAACAGAATAGAACGTTCTAATACCTTTTCCCAAAATAGATCCCGAAATGTTATTACTAGTCTTGATGAATAGCTGCTTTCAATACTACATCTAAGCAGGGGCCTGGTGCTTCCCCCACCAAGTGGATAAAAATTCACGTAAGGCTATTGAAAGCACATGCACTGCAGAAGTAACATCAGATATTTTAGATTTTCAGGGTCTTTCGGATTGCTTAAAGGGTTTAACGCCGTTAGAGGAAAGGCTTATCTCCCCACACCTTCCTTTTATGATTATTAAATCTTTAGGATATGTCCGCCAAAATGCCATTAAAGGAGCAGCGGTCAATGTACCTATTCCTGTGGCCAATGTTGAAACGTATCTTCCGAGGTCGTTTAGCGAAGCTGAGGTTATTCAAATTCATTTGAAGTGTAGGATGGAATATAGTCATGATTTCATGACTGAAACCGTTAGACCATTAAAAGTGGCTGATGCCATTTGATTTTTAGTCGACCTTGAACAGCAATAACCAGGTTACTGTTACTGAAAAGTGACTGGCTTCCTTTTTGGTCTGATGAAATTCCATTCGTTGCATCAGCTGAAGACCGGAAGTTTTAGAGTTAAACAAGCAGAATAGAACAGAGCCAGAAGACATAAACCCAGGAAGCCAGGAAATACTTTTAGAAAATGTAACTGTAGTAAATATCGCTATGCAAAGGATAGTTATAGCCCCTGGAGAAGGTCAGAGTCCATTAGACATTTTTATTTTTATTTTATTTTTATTTTATTTATTTAAAAAAAAGGAAAATTGACAAATCGAGTGTCAAACTTAAATATAAACTAAACAAATAAGTTATATAACCTAAAAGAACACAAAAAATATTACAATAATATCACCAACCCGTTGGGGGTATTTTATTTGCCAGTCCGGCCAGCTATGCCCCGATTCATAGCCATGTATGGTCAGTGATATTAATGAAATACAAAAGATAGAGAGTGTTAATAGAAACTTAAAAATATTTATTTTAGATTCTTAAGTATAATCATTAAATAATAAATATAAAGTAAAGATTAAAAGAAAATTGAAAATATTAATAAAAGCAAACAGAATAAGAAGAAAAGAGAGAGAGATAAAGAAAAAAAAAAAAAAAAAGGATTGGGAAATCACTCCACAATATTGAAGATCTTGCCGGTCGTCAAATTTGTGCACCTGCTCACTCCTGGGCACTGTGTGTGATTTCCCTAAGATGATTTGAAAGCAAGGATTTAATTAAAGGTAGAGAGAGTTCAGAGGAAAATACGTGAAAAAATTTTTTGTTGTTAACACATAAAACGTGAAACGCGCTATGCAAAGAATAATCCGAAGTGCACAATGGTAAATACAACGGACGAAAGTATCTGGTTGTTCTGGAAGGAACAGAAAAATTAAATTGTAATAACAGGCATGACGAGTCAATATTACCAATAATCAAATTATGTAGAAAAACAATCCCCATGATAGTTCTACGATTGATTAATGATGGAAGATCAATAAGATGAAGCCTACTAAGATAAGACGGTTACCGAAGATTGGGGTCCCAGTTTAGATCTCGTAAGGCAAAAAGTAAAAACTGTTTCTGGACCGATTCAATACGATCCTGATAGAATTTATGCTGTGGTGACCATATAATTGAACAATATTCTGAAATAGGTCGTACCAGCGAAACATAAAGAAGTTTGGTAATAAAATGGATCCTTGAATTCTTTTGCCCAACGTTTAATAAAACCAAGAACACTTTTGGCTTTATTTATGATAGTTGAGATATGAGAATTGAAGTTAAGTTTCGAGTCAAAAAGTACACAAACATCTTTGACTGAAAAAATACGTTGCAAGTGATAATTATTAATTGAATAATTAGCAATGTATGGAATAGTACGACAGAAGGTCATTGTCAAACATTTAGAACAATTTAAATGTAACCGATTAGCCACACACCAAAGTTGGAAGGAATTAAGATCATCTTGAAGGCGTAGATGATCAAGTAAATTAGCATACGAAAGACAAAGTTTTACGTCATCTGCATACATCAATATCTTTGAATTCGATATACGATTTGGAAGGTCATTTATAAATAGGGAAAAAAGTAGCGGACCCAAATGACTACCCTGAGGTACACCCGACGAAACGAAAACAAGTTTCGAAAAAGCTGTTCTCAACACAACTCTTTGGGTTCTACCTTTTAAATAGGATGAAATCCAAGAAAGAAGTTTAGGGGAAAATCCTAAGTGATCATTTATAATGGTTGAGATATGAGAATTCAAATTAAGTTTCGAGTTAAAAAGTACACCAAGATCTTTGACTGAAAAAATACGTTGCAAGGAATAATTATTTATTGAATAATTAGCAATGTATGGAATAGTAGGACAGAAGGTCATTATCAAACATTTAGAAAAATTTAAATGTAACCGATTAGCCACACACCAAAGTTGGAAGGAATTAAGAACATCTTGAAGACGTAGATCATCAAGTGAATAAGCATACATAAATATCTTTGAATTCGATATACGGTTTGGAAGGTCATTTATAAATAGGGAAAAAAGTAGCGGACCCAAATGACTACCCTGAGGTACACCCGACGAAACGAAAACAAGTTTCGAAAAAGCTGTTCTCAACACAACTCTTTGGGTTCTACCTTTTAAATAGGATGAAATCCAAGAAAGAAGTTTAGGCGAAAATCCTAAGTGATCAAGCTTTTGTAGTAATATGTCGTGGTGTACTGAGTCAAATGCTTTACTGAAATCAGTATATATAACATCAGTTTACATTTTATTTAAAAAACTGTCATTGACTAGGGAAGTAAATTCTAATAAATTAGTGGAAGTAGATCGATATATGCTTATACAAATATTGCGAGCAACAAACACACACACACATGCATACGCACGCACGCATAATGCAATATGCACTGCAATATGACTATTGTAGGGAAATTAAATGCTTGATCACTTTTTTTATACCCTGAAGCAAAAATAGTTGTAATCAAAAAGGAAAATGTTAATCTTAAATACCTTTCGAAAATTTATAGATAAAATGAATTATGCAGTAAGTCATTTTTGTAAAATTACACGAGGTCGTGTTATGGTCAGGATGGCCGTGTCGGAGCGTCAGAGGTTCGAGAGGGCTGGCGCTGTGTCAGGGCGTAACAACAGTGTGCGTTGCTGCGTCTTCGAGTACTGCGCAATATGAGATGGCATTGGGAAGTCCCGTTTTAGCGGGTCGACAGCGTGTTGGTGCGTAATAAGAACACGTGTGCGTTGGTGCGTCTTTAGATATTTGACAGTAATTCACCGCTTTAGCGGGGCGACAGTGTTGCGTCGCTGTCGCCGAGTGTGGTTCGGGGGTAGGCTTGAGAGCAATAAGAGACACAAGAGTTAGTTGTGTTTGATGGAAATAATGGAATAATTTTAATGCTACAACATACATATAATTGACAAAACCACGATCTAAAAGTTTGATAAAGAAAGTCCATCTACAAAAGAAGTTATTAGACATTTCATTTCCCATTGTAAAGCCTATGAGCGCAGTCTACGCTCAGTCGATGCACTAACTGCGCAGTCAGCAGAGCGCTTGCCTGAGCGTGCGTGTATATGCATGTGTTTCTTGTAATGTATGTATATATAAATGAAGCGTAGAATTTTTGGAATATCAGCTCTTCGCAGGGTTCAGGGGATCCCCTAGTCGAGCAGTCTCGACTAGACCTTTCTTACTTGCATACATAGAGGGATGATGAAAGACTCTTTCCAAATAGAAGAGGTTTCCAGGGACAAATTAAATAGTTTTAGTAATGGTGCAATCTTGCAAAAAGATCAGGGGAATCGTGATAATTACCAACCCGTTACAGTCGGGCGCTACCGACTGCGGAATACTCATTCACACCCGCACAGATCACTCCCATTGCCACGCCCACAATTTGTTTGTACATATATAATTTTTTGTGAATCAATAGAGGAGATTCACAGTAATATCGTCATAAAATTTTCATTTTCTCACTGAGAATCGGAAAAACGTACAGTTTTTCCCGATTTGCCACGCCCCCAGTGGGCGTAGACATATATTTTTTGGCCAGTTCTTAGGAGTGGTGTAGGGTAACGTAAGTGGGAAATATGGATGCTTACATTAAAAAAAGGCGAAAATTACAGGGTATTTTTTAGCCGGGCATGTACCAAAAGAGGCGTAAAATTATTTTTGGGTCATTTGTAGAGGAGCTCACCAATAACTCATCCATTCAATTATAAAGCTTCTAGCTTGTAAACTGTAGCAGCTATAAACTTTTGCAGTTTGACACGCTCCCTACGGGCGTAGATATATCCATCATATATTTATACTCATTCACAAAGTGAAATGAGTATATTGGTTTTGTGCAATGTCCGTCACGCTGTCCGTCCGTCTGTCCGTCTGTCCGTATGAACGCAAACCATTTGCACAGTTTTGAGGCTAGAGAGTTGAAATTTGGAATATATACTCGTGTATACCCTCGAATTATAAAGTGTCAAGATTTTCCCGATACGCCCACTAGGGGCGTGGCAAATCGGAAAATGCATTTTCCGATATCTCAGAAACACAACTTCTAGAAGTGATAGAGAATTGCAATTTGGAATATATACTCGTGTTGACAACTCAAGATCAAAAAGTTATGGCGGATATATCTACGCCTATTGAGGGCTTGGCAAATCGGGTAAAACTGTATCTTCTACAGTTTTAAAGCTAGAACGCCCAAATTTGGCAGGTAGGTTACTGCTACGATCCTATGAAGATCGAATAAAAAACTATATATACACGCCTACTAGGGGCGTGGCAAATCGGATCTGACTATATAGTGATTTTTCAAATTCTGTAATATTTTGAGCACTATTGATGCTAGAGACTTGAAACTTGGTATATATACTCAGGTTGACAACCCAAGATAAAAAAAATATGGCGGATATATCTACGCCCATAGGGGGCGTGGCAAACCGCAAAAGTTTGTAGCTCCTACAGTTTTAAAGCTAGAAGCTTCAAAATTGGATGGTAAGTTACTGGTGAGCTCCTCTATCGATGCGCCAAAAATAATTTTTACGCCCCTTATGGGGTATGCCCGGCTAAAAAATACCCTGTAATTTTCGCATTTTTTGAGTGTAAGCATCCAAATTTCACACTTACGTTACCCTTCACTACTTCTAAGAACTGGCCAAAAATTATATGTCTACGCCTACTGGGGGCGTGGCAAATCGGGAAAAACTATACGTTTTTCCGATTCTCAGTGAGAAAATCAGAATTATATACAGATATTATTGCTGATCTCCTCTCTTGATTTCCAAAAAATTATATATGTACTAACCAATTGTGGGCGTGGCAATGGGCGTGATCTGTGGGGGTGTGAATGAGTATCCCGCAGTCGGTAGCGCCCGACTGCAACGTTCTTACTTGTTTTCATCTTGAGTTGTCAACACGAGTATACATTCCAAATTTCAAATCTCTAGCTTCAAAATGTGCATGTGGTTTGCTTTATATGGACAGACGGGCACACGGATAGATGGACGGACAGCGTGACGGACATTGCACAAAACACATGCACTTATACACAGAATACTTGCCCGTCTATATTGTTCTTCACACTTCCCTCTTCCTTCGGGAAACACGAAGCCTTCGTGTTTACATTGGTCCGGGTCTCCAATTTGGCGCTCCTTTTTGTTTGTACCTCTGCTCCTGCTCCAGGATCCGCCACTAATGCTGTAGATTTGGCCGTGCTGCCCCAATGTTCTGGTTGGTGACAGCTGTCCTTCCTGTGTCCGTGTGTCGAGCCTATGTCCTCAATAGGCGTCTAGGATATCCCTCGTAGATATCCTTCCCACGATGTCCTTCCACTCGAAGTCCTTGGCAGCGATGTCCTTCTAAATCACTGCCGTTTCTTGTTCCTTCGGCACTCATTGGCCAAAGCACCGTTATTGGCATACGAGTGAAAGTGTACACTACTTTCTTGCAGCCACAAACGGTACTTCGGCCAACGGTCGCCGATGATCGCCGTGAGAGCGACACGAGCCTATCGCTGAATACATAAGAGCGACAGAGACAGACTAAGTCGGTCTCTGCGCCCTTTCCAGTAGCGAGGGTCGCTACTATCGTACTCGCGTCGCTGTGTGGAACAATACATGCAGGCACGCATATATGCATAAGTGTACAGCAAATACATGCACTTACACATACAATACGTGCCGTCTATATTGTTCCTCACACTTCCCTCTTCCTTCGGGAAACACGAAGCCTTCGTGTTTACATCGGTCCGGGTCTCCAATTTGCCGCTCCCTTTTGTTTGCACTGCTTGCTTCTCCTCAGCAAGCAGTTCGCCGCGCTCCTCCAGCTGCAAGCAGTGCTACGCACAGGGCCGCTGTTAATACTCTGTTGTTAACAGCGAGCCGCTGCTACGCAACTCTGCCAACATCTGATCGCTCCAGCCCCCAGCAACTCTGATCCTCTATATGTAGTCCTTCCCATGGACCGGGTTGTGTTCTCCTCTGGCCACGCCCGCCGCTGCAGAAAAACACCCTTTTTACACTGCTTTGCCAGCCTTCGTGACTGCAATGCGGCTGCGTGGCTGCTGCTGTCCTGATTTCTTTGTCTTCAACTTCTTGGCTGCTGCTGCTGCTTCTCTCCTTGGCTGCTGCTGCTTCTCTGGCCGCCGATGCTCCTCTGGCCGCTGCTGGTGACTGCAACTGGGCTTTGTTGGAGAATTCTCCTACTATAGACGGCGTTCGAGGCTGGTTCCGGCGCGCCGACACTTTGACGCCGGTTGGGAAATCCGACTCACTCCTCTTTCGCGCACAGCTCCAGCGGAGTCGCTGTCCAGTGCGCGAGGATCAGCCGGGCAAACCCTTCCGACGCCCAAGCCCGGACGGCCGATAAATCCAGCTACGTAGCAGAAGTCTATAGAGTTGAATTTCCACAAAAGCTCTGCTCGTATGCATGCATGCCCTTTTATACGCTTTGCTGCAGCGCTGCCGCCAGCGGAGTGTCGGAAATTAACGGATCCTGCACCAGCTAGTTCTCTCACTTTCTACAGGTCACGCTCTTCTAACACTCTGGCCTTATGGCTGAATACGAGGTATTGTTGTTGCATCTCTAATGCATTTCGCGCACACTCTGTCTTTCCTTTCGCATATATGTATGAGTGCACAGCAACTACATGCACTCATACATACGCTGCGTGCCCTATTTTGTTGTTGGCCGTTTTGCATGTCGGTAGCATCGACACCTTCGTGTCATCTCGTGCGCTAGCGATCGTGCGTAGCCGACAAAGTTCAGTAGCCTTTCGCAGCGGCTATTGAACTTTGGGCGCTCTGCGTTGTTGTTGCCTACCACGAGCATCGTGTTTTTTGTCCGGTTTTGCGCATGCGCTGACCACTGTACGCATTTCATGCTCTCGCTGCTTTCGTTTTGCATGTGTGTGCGTTCTTTTTCGGTTCGGGTGCGTGATGCTGTTGTTGTTCTTGCGCGCACCTTAAACAGTTTCGGCAGTGCCTGTTGTTGTTGTGCTGTTTCGTAGTTGAGCGAACGATTTAAACTACTTTGTTGCTGCGCATGCTCCCCCCGTTTCGTGTGTGTGCGCGCGCAAATTCAAACAGCTTTGTTGTTGCGCTCACAACATTTTGGCTGTTTTTGCTGTGAATTTGCTTTGTGGGGCCGATGTCAATTTCGTTTATGTTTACAAAAAAAACTTCCCCTACATACATATATAGGTTGTTATGTCAATACACATAACTATGTGTATTCACTCCCTTTTTATACCTTGAACCCATTGAAAATGGGCTAAGTCCGAATGTTTATAATATTGAGAATCTCTCTAATGATTTCACCATTTATAGACACGATCGACTGCTACGTAGAGGTGGTGGTGTCTTGATTGGTGGTAAATCCAATATCCTCTCAGAATCTTTTATTTTTTCGTTACCTCATGATGCTGAGATTATTGGAGTTAAAATAACTCTTCCATCGTGTTCCCTATTTATTACTTTTTCATATATCCCCCCCCTCTTCTGATGTTCAAGTTTATGCTCAACATATAACTTGCATTAAAGAAATTTATGGACATGTTAATGATAACGATATGTTTCTTGTGTTGGGTGACTTTAATATACCTGACACTTGTTGGTCCTCCAGTCCCAACACTAGTTTTCTTATTCCTACATTAGATCATTACCTTTTCAATGAATTATTCACGCTCTTTATGTTTCAGATGAACTATATTTCTAATCATCTGAATCGTTCACTTGATCTAGTTTTTATTAATGATGACTCTAGCATTACTGTCTCTAGATCATCACCTTTTTGTATACCTGAGGATATACATCATCCCACTTTGGAGGTACAATTATCCATAAGTACTCCTTCAGTTTTCACACCTAAAATTTTAAAACAACGTCGTTGTTATAATAAGTGCAATTTTGTTTTGCTTAATCAACTTATTAATGCAACAGATTAGTCTCCTATATATAAGTCAGTTGACATTAATTTGGCAACAACTTTTTTCTATAACACTTTAAACTCTCTTTTAGATGAGTGTGTTCCTATGTGTCTCCCTATGCCTGTTTCTAATAAAGCCCCCCTGTTTTACTCAGACTCTTTCTAGTTTAAAAAATTAAAAAAGATGATCTTAACTCCTTGCAACTTTGGTGTGTGGCTAATCGGTTACATTTAAATTGTTCTAAGTGTATGACAACGGCCTTCTGTCGTACTATTCCATATATTGCTAATTATTCAATAAATAATTATCCCTTGCAACGTATTTTTTCAGTCAAAGATCTTGGTGTACTTTTTGACTCGAAACTTAATTTGAATTCTCATATCTCAACCATTATAAATGATCACTTAGGATTTTCCCCTAAACTTCTTTCTTGGATTTTATCCTATTTAAAAGGTAGAACCCAAAGAGTTGTGTTGAGAACAGCTTTTTCGAAACTTGTTTTCGTTTCGTCGGGTGTACCTCAGGGTAGTCATTTGGGAACGCTACTTTTTTCCCTATTTATAAATGACCTTCCATATCGCATATCGAATTCAAAGATATTGATGTATGCAGATGACGTAAAACTTTGTCTTTTGTATGCTAATTCACTTGATCATCTACGCCTTCAAGATGATCTTAATTCCTTCCAACGTTGGTGTGTAGCTAATCGGTTGTAATTAAATTGTTCTAAATGTATGACAATGACCTTCTGTCGTACTATTCCATATATTGCTAATTATTCAATTAATAATTATCACTTGCAACGCATTTTTTCAGTCAAAGATCTTGGTGTACTTTTTACTCGAAACTTAACTTCAATTCTCATATCTCAACTATCATAAATGAAGCCAAAAGTGTTCTTGGCTTTATTAAACGTTGGGAAAGAGAATTCAAGGATCCATTCATAACCTAACTTCTTAATGTTTCGCTTGTAGGACCTATTTTAGAATATTGTTCAATTATATGGTCTCCTCAGCATAAACTGTATCAGGATCGAATTGAATCGGTCAAGAAACAGTTTCTACTCTTTGACTTACGAGATCTAAACTGGGACCCCAATCTTCGTTTACCGTCTTATCTTAGTAGGCTTCTTGTTATTGATGTTCCATCATTAATCCATCGTAGAACTATCCTGGCGATTGTTTTTCTACATAATTTGATTATTGGTAATATTGACTCGTCTCGCCTGTTATTGCAACTAAATTTTTCTGTTCCTCCTATAACAACCAGACACTTTCGTCCGTTGTGTTTACCATTGTGCACTTCGGATTATTCTTTGCATAGCGCGTTTCACGTTTTATGTGTTAACTACAATAAATTTTATCACGTATTTTCCTCTGAACTCTCTCTACCTTTCATTAAATCCTTGCTTTCGGATCATCTTAGGGAAATCACACACTGTGCCCAGGAGTGAGCAGGTGCACAAATCTTCAACATTGTGGAGTGATTTTCCAATCCTTTTTTTTCTTTATCTTACTCTCTTTTCTTCTTATTCTGTTTGCTTTTATTAATATTTTCAATTTTCTTTTAATCTTTACTTTTATATTTATTATTTAATGATTATATTTATGAGTCTATAATAAGTATTTTTAAGTTTCTATTAACACTTTCTATCTTTTGTTGTTCAATAATATCACTGACCATACAAGGCTATGAATCGGGGCATAGCTGGCCGGACTGGCAAATAAAATACCTCCATCGGGTTGGTGGTATTATTGAAATATTTTTCAATTTCTTTTTAAATAAATAAATAAAAAAGTTATTATAAAAGCGGTTTTTTTATCTCTTCAAGAGTAGCGAATTTTGAATAAATGTCCATGCAACTGAGATAATGTTTACCTTTTGAGAAATAAGTGTTAATTAGGAATATACCACGGCAGAGTTCGGGTTTGGGAGTAATTTTCATTGGGGGAGTGGCAAATCAGGCAATGGCGTGAGCTGTGTGGTCGTGAATGAGTATTCCGCAGTCGTTAGCGCTCGACTGCAACGTTCTTACTTGTTTATTATTCACTCACACACACAACAGGGAAATCTGTATATTTATTGCAAACACAATTTTTGTAAAGATGCAATATAACTGCAATTTATTGTTGCTCTGAACCAATCAGCAAAGTTAATTTAGTAAATTATTGAAAAAGCGTTGAGTAATTATTAATTAAATAAAGAAATCGGGAATCGACTGTCGAAAATCGAAAGCTCGTAATAATCTGTACTGTAATGGCAATCGCAGTCTACAGACTAAATCTACATGCTACCACAATAATCTTATATCACAAAATATAAATTTAACTGTTGGTTAATGCTCAAAATCTACATCCAAAGAAAAAACAGATAACCGATCAGACAATAAGACTTATAAATAATTGTATGTTTAGATTGTCGGCGTATATAATAAATATAAACTTATTTATACAAAAACTGATGAATAACAAGTAAGAAATCTTTAGTCGAGACTGCTCGACTAGGGGATCCCCTTAAAGCTGTGAAGAGCTGACACTCAGAACATTCACCTCTTCTTATACTCATTCACAAAGTGAAATGAGTATATTGGTTTTGTGCAATGTCCGTCACGCTGTCCGTCCGTCTGTCCGTCTGTCCGTATGAACGCAAACCATTTGCACAGTTTTGAAGCTAGAGAGTTGAAATTTGGAATATATACTCGTGTATACCCTCGAATTATAAAGTGTCAAGATTTTCCCGATACGCCCACTAGGGGCGTGGCAAATCGGAAAATGCATTTGCCCATATCTCAGAAACACTACTTCTAGAAGTGCTAGAGAGTTGCAATTTGGAATGTAGACTTGTGTTGACAACTCAAGTTGAAAAAGCTATGGCGGATATATCTACGCCCATTGGGGGCGTGGCAAATCGGGTAAAACTGTATCTTCTACAGTTTTAAAGCTAAAACGCCCAAATTTGGCACGTAGGTTACTGATACGATCCTATGAAGATCGACCTAAAATCTATGTATCCACGCCTACTAGGGGCGTGGCAAATCGGATCTGACTATATAGTGATTTTTCAAATTCTGTTATATTTTGAGCACTATTGACGCTAGAGACTTGAAACTTGGTATATATGCTCGGGTTGACAACCCAAGTTGGAAAAGATATGGCGGATATATCTACGCCCATAGGGGGCGTGGCAAACCGCAAAAGTTTGTAGCTGCTACAGTTTTAGAGCTAGAAGCTTCAAAATTGGATGGTAAGTTACTGGTGAGCTCCTCTATCGATGACATACAAATAATTTTTACGCCCCTTATGGGGTATGCCCGGCTAAAAAATACCCTGTAATTTTCGCATTTTTTGAGTGTAAGCATCCAAATTTCACACTTACGTTACCCTTCACTACTTCTAAGAACTGGCCAAAAATTATATGTCTATGCCTACTGGGGGCGTGGCAAATCGGGAAAAACTATACGTTTTTCCGATTCTCAGTGAGAAAATCAGAATTATATACAGATATTACTGCTGATCTCCTCTATTGATTTCCAAAAAATTATATATGTACAAACCAATTGTGGGCGTGGCAATGGGCGTGATCTGTGGGGGTGTGAATGAGTATCCCGCAGTCGGTAGCGCCCGACTGCAACGTTCTTACTTGTTTATTTATACTTTATGAGCAACACATACTGTTCAGGCATGAACATAAAGAAATAGCCGAAGATCATAAACATGTAATCTACGCACTTAACGACTAGGTTGAAGTACGTAGAAATGAGAAGGGTCACATGTTTGGAATCTATAAATAGGCTAAGTACACAAACACTAACGCTGAGCCTTACAAACTCTGCGATAAGTTAAGAGTACATAAACACCAACGCTGAGCCTTACAAACTCTGCGATAGACTAAGAATAGATAAAGACCAACACTCAGCAATAGATAAGCTAGATTTAAGGGTTGAAATTATGCATGAGTCAGTATATAAATACACTGGCTCAGAAGAATAAAATCAATATACTCCTGATCACCAACACAGCAAGTCTATTCATGGTCCTTCGAGACGGATATTGAAGTGTATTCATGATCTAAGTGAAATCATGGTCCTTCGAGCCGGATAGATCAAGTCTATTCATGGTCCTTCGATCCAACCTACAAAGTCTACCATAATTTTTGTGACAAGTGTTAGTGAAATGTGAAAGTGTTTTACAAAATTTTTCTTGTTTCTCTTACCAATTTAAGCTGTGAGTAGAGGCACAGCACGATCAACCAGGCGATCAAAACAAAAAAACCTCCAACGGGTCAAGCCAAAGACAACAACAACAAAAAACTAACAAGATGCTGTCGTCAAAAGTAGTCGAGTTGCTAAAGAAGCAATCAATGATCCACGAAAATATCCTGCAAGCCATTGCAAGGAAGGATTTATTATCAGTGATTGATAAGTTGGCAGCAGAATTCAGTGCCAATCACTTATTACTGGTAAAAATTGGTACTGTCGATCATCAATATTTTAAGGGGAAAATATATGATGCCATAATGGAAAACATCAGGACGTATAAAGAGTCCTTGATGAAGGTCGAAGTTGCCGACCACGCTATGGACACCGACCAACCAGGATCTAGCAAGCAAATGCAACCGGAAACATCCGAGGCAAAAAACAGTCAGCAGGAAGAAATGTCTTCACGACGAAGTGCCAGCCCAATGGATGTGATGGTAGACCTTGTAGATAAAAGAGCTCAAAAAGTAAGGCAGCACATTGCAGAGGTGTATGCCAACCTTGAGCTCAGTAACCAGGAAGAAGAAGTTCCAGAGCTGCCAAAAGTGGATCTTCCTCATTTTAATGGAAATTCCAAAGAGTGGCCAACGTTCTTCGAGTTGTTCTCCGAGATAGTTCACAGCAGGAAGGATATCAGCGATACAAGGAAGCTGAACTACCTGAAATCTTGCCTCAAAGGAGAAGCCAAAATGGTAGTAGGCCATTTATTAATTGGATCGTCTGCTAGCTATAATGCAGCGTGGTAGCTAATATGCAAGCGCTACGAAAATAAGCGCAAAATATTTGCTAACGCCGTTAACCAGCTAGTGGACATAGAACTGCTGAAGAACAATGATGAAGGCAGTATCCGCAAGTTCTTGGACACAGCAACTGAGTGCATCTTTATCACCAAAGAAAAAGGAAAAATTGGTAATGATGCTGATGCTTTATTCGCTCAGATTTTGCTGAGGCGATTCTCGGCGGAAGTCCTGCAGCTTTACGAGCAGCATGTAAAGAAAGCCAGAGAAATTCAGTCCTTGAACAATGTGCTGGAGTTTATTGAGCAACTGTACAACTCTGTAGACTCAGTGCAAAAGAGTGCCGGCCATGCGACTATGGAAGCACAGAAAACGAGCTACAAAATATGCCGTTTTTGCCAACTGGATGGCCACGACTTAACCAGATGCCAGGAATTTAGATCCGAGCCTGTTAAAAAACGCAAGGAGTTTGTGTTTAAAAACGCACTATGCTTCAAATGTCTTGGCACTCATCGCATTAAAGATTGCATAAAGGATTGGACTTGCAATCAATGCTCTAAGTCTCACAACGATTTGCTTCACGAGGATGCAAAAGAGACCGTCAGCAGAAATTCTTTAAAAGAAAATAAAGGGAAAAACACGTTGCTGGCAACTGCGCTCATTCGGATTAAAAAAAAATCTGCAAAATACGAGCAGCTAAGGGCTCTTATTGATGGAGGTTCACAAAGAACCGTGATATCGGAAGAAGTCGCACAACAGCTAAAACTGCGCCGAATCAAACGGAACGTGGAAGTTAAAGGAATTTCACAGAGTGTGGAAGTACTTAAAAGTAGCGTTTGCTTAACGATCAAACCAATCGTTAAAAGCAAATTCGTTACCACACTGCAGGCACTTGTTATGCCAAAACTCCAGAGAACTCTACCGAGCAACAAAATTGACATGGATGTCAATAAAGATTGGATGGGCTGCGAGCTAGCAGACCCACACTTAAACGAACCCAGTACTATTGATGTTGTCATTGGCGCTGATTTACTCCCCGGAATAATGTTGGGAAAAGTAAAGAAAATAAACAACACTCTGGGACAAAAGACTGAACTTGGATGGATTGTTTCTGGCAACATAGCTAGACTATCAAGCAACAAGATAATCAGCGCAACAAAACTCTCGGAAAAAGGCTATGGCAAAACTACTGCAAAAGGAGCTGCAGGAGAAGCTATAACAATATCAAGGAGAGAAGGAGGAAAAACTAGAAAGCAAAAAATGGCAACTGGAAAAGGAAGATCAAAAGCGGAGGGAGCAACAATGGATGTAATACCAAAACAACCCGATGCAACTGCTAAAGCAAGCACCGCCAGAAGACATCTTCAAGAAGCCAACATCTCGATCGCCAAGAAGCAACGTAACGAGACGCTGCGACCGGATGAGCATGAAGCCGATGCTAACACAACTGGAGTTCGTCGTTCCAGACGTGGTCAAGTGCCGTTGTGCTATACCTGGATGCACAGCGTAAGCGATCCCTTCCAGTTTATACGGAAGGTAATGGACGCACCCAAGAAGTCATCGGCACACAAATCCAAAAGGCGAGTAGGTGCGACTGCTGATGTTCCATGATAAACATACCACTGGCTGTCATTTTCTGACCCCCCGCAGAATGTTCAGGCATGAACATAAAGAAATAGCCGAAGATCATAAACATGTAATCTACGCACTTAACGTCTAGGTTGAAGTACGTAGAAATGAGAAGGGTCACATGTTTGGAATCTATAAATAGGCTAAGTACACAAACACTAACGCTGAGCCTTACAAACTCTGCGATAAGTTAAGAGTACATAAACACCAACGTTGAGCCTTACAAACTCTGCGATAGACTAAGAATAGATAAAGACCAACACTCAGCAATAGATAAGCTAGATTTAAGGGTTGAAATTATGCATGAGTCAGTATATAAATACACTGGCTCAGAAGAATAAAATCAATATACTACTGATCACCAACACAGCAAGTCTATTCACATACACACACATACCCACTCACGGAGAAGCGAGCGTTCTGCTGACTGCGCAGTTACGCAGCGACTGCGCTCGGGCTGCAGAAGACCTATAATTTGTTGAATAACTTTCTTTGTAGATGGACTTTCTTAATCAAACTTTCAGAACTTTCAAGTCTCTAGTATATGAAATACGTTTTTGCAAATTTGGGGCGAAGAGAGCATGGTATCTAAAATATAACAAAAATAAAAATTGTATCAGATAGATTTAAAACTAATTTCAAAATTTGGGGACTATATCCATAAAGATGTAGGAGATATTATTTAATTACTGGATTTTGATTTCGTTTTCAAATTTTTGAAAACAAACTCGATCTGTGCGTGCTATACACGGACCTACATAAAATTTCAAGTCTCTAGCTCTTATAGATTTTGAGATCGACGAGTTCAAACATACGGACAGACGGACGGACGGACAGACGGACAGGGGAAAAGTCGACTCATAAGCATGCGCTCTGGTGACTACGCAGTTGACGCAGCGACTGCGCTCGGGCTGCAATATGCCTATTGTATGGGAAATTAAATGTTTAATAACTTTTTTTGGGGATGGACTTTCTTGATCAAACTTTGACAACGTAATTATGTCATTCATATGTATGTATTTGCTAAAGCACAAGTCTTTAGTATTTCAAATACGATTTTTGCGAATTGGAGGCGAAGGGGCCGTGGGAAAATCTCCTCATTCATTACGCGGATCTACACAGTAAATTTGGATTCTCTAGCTCTTACGGTATACAAAAACGAAAAATAGTTATCGATTTTTATCGATAATAAGGAAACGGGATGAGTTATCGAAAATCTAAAAAAACTCGTACTGCGTATACTATAGACGAGTATTCAGAGTATTTCAGATCTCTAGCTTTTGTGGTTTACGAGATCGCTGCGTTCATACGGACTGACGGACGGACGGACGGATAGACGGACAGGGCTATTTCAATTCAGCTCATCGAGCTGATCAAGAATATATATACTTTATGGGGTCTGCCATGTCTCCTTCTGCCTGTTATATACATTTTCACAAAAACATTATACCCTGATTTCCCATTTTCAATGGGTTCAGGGTATAACAAGTAAGAGTGCTCTAGTCGAGACGGCTCAACTAATAGATACCCTGAACCCTGCGAAGAGCCAATCTTCCCAACATTGTATTCTTATTTTACATATACAAATATTGCTAGCAACGCACACACACACACATACGCACGCATGCATAAGCACTCGCTCTGCTGACTGCGCAGTTGACGCAGAGACTGCGCTCGGGCTGCAATATGCCTATTGTATGGGAAATTAAATGTTTAATAACTTTTTTTGTGGATGGACTTTCTTAATCAAACTTTCACAGCGTAATTATGTCATATGTATTTGAAATACGATTTTTTCCAATTGTGGGCGAAGGGGGCGTGGCATCCAAAATCCAAAAACTACATAATGTCGGCATTCATTACACGGATCTACACAGTAAATTTGGAGTCTCTAGCTCTTACGGTATGCTTAACTGAAGAAAACTAATCGATTTTTATATATAATAAGGAAACGGGATGAGTTATCGAAAATCTAAAAAAACTCGTACTGCGTAGGCTATATACGAGTATTCTCTGAAAATTTCAGATCTCTAGCTTTTGTGGTTTACGAGATCGCTGCGTTCATACGGACGGACGTACGGACAGACGGACAGGGCTATTTCAATTCAGCTCAGGTGACGCCATGGATCCACACTGCATACTCTGGCGGTTCGATCGGATACTACGCTCACAAGCACACCTTGAGATCTTCTCAATCTGCAGTCACCACTCTTT
>JBAMCI010000031.1:0-22745 GCA_037075265.1 Drosophila nigricruria
GCGACGAACTGAGTTTATTTAGCCCTGTCTGTCTGTCTGTCTGGCTGTCCGTCTGTCCGTCTGTCCGTATGTATGAACGCGTCGATCTCAGAATCTATAAGAGCTAGAGACTTGAAATTTTTTATGTAGGTTCGTGTATAGCACGCGCAGATCGAGTTTGTTTCAAAAATTCGATAACTTTTATCGTTTTAAAGTTATCGATTAAAAACGAAATCGAAAACCAGTTATAAATTTATGGCTTGCACATCTTTAAAGCTAGAGTCTTCTTATTTTGTATTTAGTATAATATAGAGTTTTGGCAATTTTGATTTTTGTTGTATTTTGGATGCCACGCCCCCTTCGCCCTAAATTTGCAAAAAAAACGTGTGCTTCGGCACATACACATATATGAATGACGTAATCACACTGTGAAAGTTTGATTAAGACAGTCCATCTACAAAGGAAGTTATTCAACAATTAACTTCCCATAATACTGCTCTTACTGCAGCCCGAACGCAGTCGCTGCGTAAACTGCGCAGTCAGCAGAGCGCTCACTTATGCGTGCGTGCGTATGTGTGTGTGTATGTGTGTGTGCATGTGTTGCTTGTATATATATATGTTAAATAAGTATAAAATGTTTGGAATATCGGCTCATCGCAGGGTTCAGGGGATCTCCTAGTCGGGTACCACCGACTAGAGCTTTCTTACTTGTTGAGTGTCGAAATGTAGTTAAGGGAAATTCTTCGACCAATTTGTGTTGGATAAAGGCCAGAATGGGAAGCTCGCAAAATATTGCGTTGGTCACCTCTGCGTTCACGGCTTCTTGCAGAGTTTGGAACAGTGAGTTCCGATCGGAAAACTGTATGACATGTCTGGTTTTTGTTTTAAACAGGATGTAAGTCCTATGTTGTGAAATGGTGCTTTCCTCCAGTATTATCTGGTTTCGGAAGCAGTTGACTGGCTTGTCTGTCGTCTCAATTGTGTGGGTAGAGACTCTTCGCTATGGATTGTAGCGACATCAGAATCTGCCGAATCTTCTAAAGCGTTGATATTTTGGCGAGACAAGGCGTCTGCTACAAAATTCATTTACCAGGCTTATAAATGATGTTAGCGTTATGCTCATCAATGAAAGCCTTCCAGCGTTTTATCTTAGCGTTCGGATTTTTTTCCGATACGGCAAAAGTTAAAGGCTGATGATCTGTATAGATGTTTAAGTTTTTAACTCCGTACAGGTAGTTTCTGAGATTTTTTCAATGCCCACACAATGGCGAGAAGCTCTCTCTCATTTGTGGCGAAATTAATCTCATTATCTCGCAATGTGCGCGAGATCATTGTAATCGGGCGGCCGCCCTGGGACAGCACTGCTCCGAGCCCGTAACCTGACGCGTCTGTTGTAAGGTCAAATGGGTTTTTGAAATCGGGATATGACAACATCACATCCTCTGACGCTAGCATCTCCTTTAACCTGTTAAAGGCATTCAATTGCTCTGGAGTAAGTTCGAGTTTAACCTTTCTCGAATGGTTGGCGCTTATTTTCCCGTTTTCACCTTTCAAGATCTCCGTTAGGGGTCTTGCGATGCTGGCGAAACCTGCAATAAAGCACCTATAATAACTTGCTAGCCCGAGAAAGGATCGAAGGTTGAAAATCCTTTATGGCCTGTACTTTATCGGCCGACGTCTGGATTCCACCTCTGCATACGGTGAATCCCAAATATTCTACGCTCTTTTTAAAGAACTTAGATTTTTCTTGAGAAACCCGCATGCCTGCGTCCCTAAGGCTTTTCAAGACCCACTCAATATGATTGACGTGGTCTTCCTTATTTGCGGAGAAAATTATTACGTCATCCACATAGACATAACAAGTTTTCCCAATTTGGTCCCTGAGGACGTCGTCTATTGCCCTCTGAAAAATACTAGGGGCGTTTTTTAACCCGAAGGGAAGTCTGCAAAATTCATACTTCCCGTTGTTTACAGAGAATGCTGTTTATACTCATTCACAAAGTGAAAGGAGTATATTGGTTTTGTGCAATGTCCGTCACGCTGTCCGTCCGTCTGTCCGTCTGTCCGTATGAACGCAAACCATTTGCACAGTTTTGAAGCTAGAGAGTTGAAATTTGGAATATATACTCGTGTATACCCTCGAATTATAAAGTGTCAAGATTTTCCCGATACGCCTACTAGGGGCGTGGCAAATCGGAAAATGCATTTTCCGATATCTCAGAAACACTACTTCTAGAAGTGCTAGAGAGCTGCAATTTGGAATGTAGACTCGTGTTGACAACCCAAGATGAAAAAGCTGTGGCGGATATATCTACGCCCATTGGGGGCGTCGCAAATCGGGTAAAACTGTATCTTCTACAGTTTTTAAGCTAGAATGTTCAAATTTGGCATGAAGGTTACTGCTTAGATCCTATGAAGATCGACCAAGTAACTATATGTCCACGCCTACTAGGGGCGTGGCAAATCAGATCTGACTATATAGTGATTTTTTCAAATTCTGTAATATTTTGAGCACTATGAATGCTAGAGACTTGAAACTTGGTATATATACTCGGGTTGACAACCCAAATTGAAAAAGATATGGCGGATATATCTACGCTTATAGGGGGCGTGGCAAACCGCAAAAGCTTATAGCTCCTACAGTTTTAGAGCTAGTAGCTTCAAAATTGGATGGTTGAGTTACTGGTTAGCTCCTCTATCGATGACCCAAAAATAATTTTTACGCCCCTTTTGGGTATGCCCGGCTAAAAAATACACTATAATTTTCGCATTTTTTGAGTGTAAGCATCCAAATTTCACACTTACGTTACTCTTCACTACTTTTAAGAACTCTGCCAAAAATTATACGTCTACGCCTACTGGGGGCGTGGCAAATCAGGATACTCTGTACGTTTTTCCGATTCTCAGTGAGAAAATCAAAATTTTATGACGATATTATTGCTGATTTCCTCTATTGATTTCCAAAAAATTATATATGTACAAACAAATTGGGGGCGTGGCAATGGGCGTGAGCTGTGCGGGTGTGAATGAGTATTCCGCAGTCGGTAGCGCCCGACTGCAACGTTCTTACTGGTTTTTCTCTGTCCCTTTCTATCAGTTCTATCTGATGAAATCCCGATTTGAGATCCAGTGTGGTAAAATACTGAGCCTCTCCCATATTTGCCAATATGGTAGAAATCGATGGGATAGGATATTTATCGTCGATTGTTTTTTGATTTAATTTCCGAAAATCAATTACTAGACGCTTTTTTTTATGACCGGAGTCGTCAACTCCTTTTTTGTCCACAACCCATATCGGGTTGTTATACGGTGACTTTGAGGGTCTAATTATGCCGTCCGCCAGAAGTTGTTTAACCTCTGCATTGACAAATTCAGACACGCCCATTGGGTATGGATATAATTTAGAATATACTGGTTCGCCGTCCGTTCGGATTGTGGCGATAGTATTTATATTATAAGGCAGGGATTTGTTAACGTCTGCAAAGGCTTTAATCATACGGTCAATCATACGATTGAAAGTGGGCCTGACCGCGGCGGGAACATCCGCGTCATTTATTTCGAAGTGGTTTACCTGTTGGCATATTGTGAACTCCATTTTTTCCATTCCCTGGTCATATTTAATGACGTTGCTGTTTAGATCTATTTGGGCGTTAATTTTTTTTAACAAGTCAAGGCCAATTATGCCATCGAAGTCTTTCAATGAGTTTATCATAAAAAAATATGATTTTTCACCGAAGAGGTGAATGAGGCATTTCTGCTCAATTTTGGTGTGCCTGTGGATCGATTTTACCTGAAATGGGCTATCGACTGGCTTCCAATGTGCCAGTTCGGGAAGGGGTTTTATGTAATTTTTTGATGCTCCTGTGTTTTATTTCCCGCCCTGCAACCGTGCGTCTTACAAACGGGAGCAGGGACCTTCCACTAAAAAATTGCAATTTTCAGCACCTGACAGGTCGTCTTCGACCGCTTCTGCCTCGTGTTGCGAGTATGACTCATAACCACCGTCATTACTTTCTTCTTGTGGCAAGTGGTTAAGGTTTTGCTGGGTCCTCATTGATTGATCCCCATAGTTTGCATTGCCTCGATAACCCTGTGTGGGTTGTCTGAAGCGGGAGGAGGTATCTACCTCCATTGGTTCGGGGCCACGCCCCTGTGGTTTTTGGGATTGAAAGAGTTGCTTTGAACTGCTTGCTTTCTGTTGACCTTGGTTATTCTGAGTTTTTTGAAAATGGGGGTTCTTTTTTTGAAAGCCGCCGACATTTTTCTGTTGGCCGTTTTGACGCCAGTTTTGGGTCTTTTGGCTATTATTTTTCTGAGGTTTTTCTTCGAGGTGTTTTGCAAAACTGGCTGCAAAAATGCCTCTTTCGTTGCTTGATTCGGCTTCTTGTGCCAGAGCTAAAGCAGTTGGGAGATCTCCGGGCTGTGCCGGGAAGACGGCCCATCTCAGGGACTTTTTTAGTCCAGAGACAAAAGTGTGGAGAGCATCGCTCCTAAATTTTGCATTTAAAACAGCCGCTGCGGCTAGATCATGAGTCATTAAAGTTTTGTTTGTTAGAAGTGTGAGTTTTTTCTCAACTTCGTCATAGTATTTTAACAAAGAAAGGTCACCTTGCCTTAGCGTGCTTAATTGCTGTTGGATCACATGCACTGGCGTTTTGTCAGCGAATGTGAAATCCAATCTGGCAATTATTGCTTTAAAATTTAGCACTGTGCTGAATGAGGCCAGTACTGCGTCTGCTGAACCCCTTACCTTGTTGCGTATTATAGCAGCTGCCTGATAGTGTCTGGAACTGCCATTATAAGGCTCAAATACTTTGTAGGCTGCGCTGGCGGCCTGTCTCCATGAGACGTAGCCCTCCTCCGGGATGGACTTTACAATGTCCAGGGGTTCGTCGCACCTGATTCCTGGCACTATTTCTATTTCTGTGTAAGTCTCAATTTGGGGGGCTGCTCCCTTAAGTTCATTTAACTGTTCTGTTAGAGCAGCAAATTTTTGTTCAAAAATTTTTGTTTGATTTTCGAGGGCTTGACGCATCTGCGTTGCCAGTTCGGTTACTTGTTTGTCGGTCATTTTATTGTTTGCTCTATATTCTATATAGGAGGTAATGTATTCTTCCTCGCTGCTGCAATCTGGACTACTTATACCTTGCATTCAAAATCGAAATCACTTTGTGTCGAAAATAATTTGATTGACTTAACAAAAATTAAATTGTTATATAAAAAAATTCTAACGCTGCTCGATGATTTACCGATGCAAATGTAGAAAAGCGATCCAATTTCGCTGTGAACATGATTAGTCAGTTGGCAGAATATTTGCAAAACTTCATATTTTACAAACAAACAAAAGAAATGCAGTACTGTAACAGTAGTAACCAAATTTAAGCCTTTTTCTTCATATACCGATGAAAGCAGCATTTTCTTGCGTGCAACTCTTCAAGTGTACCTATGCCGTAGGGTGGCCTAGAGTACTGCTTTAAGTGGCCCATCTGATTCCCATTCTTCCTTAAGGTCGTCGGCAAGTGTCCGTACTGATATTTGCCGATTTTGGTCAATCTTCCGCTTAATTAAGCGGTCTGTCCGATTGTAACCCTTGCTTTTACGCCCACCTGTGCCCTTTTCTTCAAGGTTGCCTTCGGTTTCCGCGCGATTTTTGGCATTGTAAATTGTTTTCCTAGAAGCAGATAACTCTTCAACTAATTCTGAATCAGATTTTCCCAACTTGTGAGTATAATAAATCAGTTGGACCACATCAAAGCTTTATCTTATGCCAGGCATTATAAAAATTAATGTAACTAACTTTTAGATGATATTTCTGCCAAAATTCATAAATAAATTAAAAGATATTCAAAAATAAACATGTATTAAGAGACGCAAAAAGCATAGATCACAGAAGGGCACCGTTGTTTCCAAGAATTAGAGCAAAACTGAATCCGAAAACGCAATGTGTAAACAGTTTCTTGACAGCTTGAAAAGTGAGTCATCTTAGTTTTTGTTGTTTTTTTGTTATATATTTTTAGTTTTGTTGTTTTTTTTTTTTATTATTTAATTTAAAATTAAATATTAAATAGCTTAGCATTTTAAAAGTTTCGTTTATTTGAATAAAAGACTTTTATTTTTGCATCTAAAGTCAAAAAATGTAGTTTTTTCTCAGTGTGTAAAGTGTTTCTTGACAAACTGTATGTACAAACCAATTGTGGGCGTGGCAATGGGCGTGATCTGTGGGGGTGTGAATGAGTATCCCGCAGTCGGTAGCGCCCGACTGCAACGTTCTTACTTGTTTATATTTTTATTCTCTTTTTTATACCCTGAACCCATTGAAAATGGGAAATCAGGGTATAATGGTTTTGTTGAAATGTATGTAACAGGCAGAAGGAGGCGTGGCAGACCCCATAAAGTATATATATTCTTGATCAGGGCGACGAGTTGAGTTGATTTAGCCCTGTCCGTCTGTCTGTCTGTCTGTCTGTCCGTCTGTCCGTCTGTCCGTATGTATGAACGCGTCGATCTCAGAATCTATAAGAGCTAGAGACTTGATATTTTTTATGGAGGTTCGTGTATAGCACGCGCATATCAAGTTTGTTTCAAAAAATCGATAACTCTTATCCTTTTAATGTTATCGATTAAAAACGAAATCGGAAACCAGTTATAAAATTATGTCTCTCACACCTTCAAAGCTAGAGACTCCATTTTTTGTATTTAGTATATTGTAGAGTTTATACAATTTTGATTTTTGTCATATTTTGCATGCCACGCCCCCTTCGCCCCGAATTTGCAAAAAACGTATTTCAAGTGCTAGAGCCTTGTGCTTCGGCAAATACATACATATGGATGACATAACCACGCTCTGATAGTTTGATTAAGAACGTCCATCTACAGAAGAACTTATTCAACAGTTAACTTCCCATAATATAGCTCTAACTGCAGCCCACGCGCAGTCGCTGCGTAAGCTGCGCAGCCAGCAGAGCGCTCGCTTATGCGTGCGTGCGTATGCGTGTGTATGTGTGTGTGTATGTGTTGCTCGTAATGTATACATATTAAGAGAAGTGTAGAACGTTTGGAATATCGGCTCTTCGCAGGGTTCAGGGGATCTCCTAGTCGGGTACCACCGACTAGAGCTTTCTTACTTGTTTTTTATTTGAACTGTCAAAGTAAAAAAAATGAGCATCTCACTTACATTTTTGTATTTTCTGTCTTTGTAAAATGATTCTTCGCTAGTGGCCGATGTGTCAGACGCTGTCGTTGTGCTGATTTCAATTCCACCGCTGCACTCTTTCGGACGCTTGTAGTTTGTTATATGTTGATTTTTACTCTCTCAGCTTTTGCTGGGGTCTTATTTTTTTATTTATTACTTTTTTGTCACAATTGTTTTTTAATCGTGTGTTTCGGAGTTAGTTTGTTTTCCGCAAATTAATTTGTTTTTAATGTTTTAATTTTTTTTCACTATAACTTACGGCGTTGGCTCGTAGTTATTTTTGTAAAAAGTTAAAAGGATTTTATCCCCTTTTTTTAGGCAGTGGTAATCTTTGCCGTTGGGCGCCAATTAAACCAAAGAGGTTTTTGTAGAATATTTTTTATTTGCAACTCGTTTGAGTTGTTCGAGAACAATTCTTAAATTTTTCTAATTCTTTCCCAGTCACCGACTGCATACCATTCTGTCAGACTCCTTCCGTCAGAGACTCCATTTATTTTATTTATTTTAAAAAAAGGAAAATTGACAAATTGAGTGTCAACTTAAAGATAAACTAAACAAAATAAGTTATATAGCCTAAAAGAACACAAAAAATATTACAATAATACCACCAACCCGTTGGGGGTATTTTATTTGCCAGTCCGGCCAGCTATGCCCCGATTCATAGCCATGTATGGTCAGTGATATTAATGAACTACAAAAGATAGAGAGTGTTAATAGAAACTTAAAAATATTTATAATAGATTATAGAAAAAAAAAAAAAGGATTGAGAAATCACTCCACAATGTTGAAGATTTTGCCAGTCGTCAAATTTGTGCACCTGCTCACTCCAGGGCACTGTGTGTGATTTCCCTAAGATGATCTGAAAGCAAGGATTTAATTAAAAGTAGAGAGAGTTCAGAGGAAAATACGTGATAAAATTTATTATAATTAACACATAAAACGTGAAACGCGCTATGCAAGGAATAATCCGAAGTGCACAATGGTAAACACAACGGACGAAAGTGTCTGGTTGTTCTGGAAGGAACAGAAAAATTTAGTTGCAATAACAGGCGAGGCGAGTCAATATTACCAATAATCAAATTATGTAGAAAAACAATCCCCAGGATAGTTCTACGATTGATTAATGATGGGAGATCAATAAGAAGAAGCCTACTAACATAAGACGGTAAACGAAGATTGGGGTCCCAGTTTAGATCTCGTAAGGCAAAAAGTAAAAACTGTTTCTGGACCGATTCAATTCGATCCTGATACAATTTATGCTGAGGAGACCATATAATTGAACAGTATTCTAAAATAGGTCGTACCAGCGAAACATAAAGAAGTTTGGTAATGAATGGATCCTTGAATTCTTTTGCCCAACGTTTAATAAAGCCAAGAACACTTTTGGCTTCATTTATGATAGTTGAGATATGAGAATTGAAGTTAAGTTTCGAGTCAAAAAGTACACCAAGATCTTTGACTGAAAAAATACGTTGCAAGGGATAATTATTAATTGAATAATTAGCAATATATGGAATAGTACGACAGAAGGTCATTGTCATACATTTAGAACAATTTAAATGCAACCGATTAGCTACACACCAAAGTTGGAAGGAATTAAGATCATCTTGAAGGCGTAGATGATCAAGTGAATTAGCATACGAAAGACAAAGTTTTACGTCATCTGCATACATAAATATCTTTGAATTCGATATGCGATTTGGAAGATCATTTATAAATAGGGAAAAAAGTAGCGGACCCAAATGACTACCCTGAGGTACACCCGACGAAACGAAATCAAGTTTCGAAAAAGCTGTTCTCAACACAACTCTTTGGGTTCTACCTTTTAAATAGGATGAAATCCAAGAAAGAAGCTTAGGGGAAAATCATAAGTGATCAAGCTTTTGAAGTAGTATATCGTGGTGTACTGAGTCAAATGCTTTACTGAAATCAGTATATATAACATCCGTTTGCATTTTATTTAAAAAACTGTCATTGACTAGGGAAGTAAATTCTAATAGATTAGTGGAAGTAGATCGATTTCGAACAAAACCATGCTGCGATGATGAAATAATCGATTTGCAAAAATGTTGTAAGGTAGATGTTAATATTTTTTCAAATAATTTTGGAATAGCAGATAGTTTTGCAATACCTCTATAATTAGAAATGTCAGACCTCCCACCTTTTTTATATAGAGGGATGATGAAAGACTCTTTCCAAATAGACGGAAAAACAGAGGTTTCCAGCGATAAATTAAATAGTTTTAATAATGGGGTCTGAAGGGAATCACTACATTCTTTAATTACACAACTGGGAATATTATCAGCTCCAGGAGAAAAAGATGATTTCAATGACCGAATGGCTGAAATCAGAGAAGCTGGGGAAACTTTAGAAGCATTAATAATATTAGTTGTAGGAATTAAGTAAGGGTATGAATTGGTATAGGGATCTAACGAGGAGTAAGTGGATTGGAAAAATTCTGCAAATAGATTAGAGGAATCATGATCATTACAAGTTTTGTCCAATCCAAAGAAAAATGAGGAAGGTAAACTAGAAGACTTACGCTTCATGTTTACGAATGAATAAAATTGCTTAGGATCACGAACATACTGCCTTTTGCAACGAAAAAGGTAATTCTCATAACACCGAGAATTTAAAAAATTAAAATTCGACTTGGCTATGGAATATTTAGACCAGTCTACATTCGAACCAGACTTTTTAAATTTTTTAAAATATTTAGACTTAATATTTTTAAAATTAGAAAGAGTCTGAGTAAACCAGGGGGCTTTATTAGAAACGGACATAGGGAGATACATAGGAACACACTCATCTAAAAGAGAATTTAAAGTGTTATAGAAGAAAGTTGTTGCCAAATTAATGTCAACTGACTTATATAAGGGAGACCAATCTGTTGCATTAATAAGTTGATTAAGCAAAACAAAATTGCACTTATTATAACAACGACGTTGTTTTAAAATTTTAGGTGTGAAAACTGGAGGAGTACTTATGGATAATTGTACCTCCAAAGTGGGATGATGTATATCCTCAGGTATACAAAAAGGTGATGATCTAGAGACAGTAATGCTTGAGTCATCATTAATAAAAACTAGATCAAGTGAACGATTCAGATGATTAGAAATAGAGTTCATCTGAAACATAGAAAGCGAGAATAATTCATTGAAAAGGTAATGATCTAATGTAGGAATAAGAAAACTAGAGTTGGGACTGGAGGACCAAGAAGTGTTAGGTATATTGAAGTCACCCAACACAAGAAACATATCGTTATCATTAACATGCCCATAAATTTCTTTAATGCAAGTTATATGTTGAGCATAAACTTGAACATCAGAAGAGGGAGGGATATATGAACAAGTAATAAATAGGGAACACGATGGAAGAGATATTTTAACTCCAATAATCTCAGCATCATGAGATAACGAAAAAATAAAAGATTCTGAGAGGATATTGGTTTTAACACCAATCAAGACACCACCACCTCTACGTAGCAGTCGATCGTGTCTATAAATGGTGAAATCATTAGAGAGAATCTCACTATTATAAACATTCGGACTTAGCCACGTTTCAGTGAGAGCAATAATTTCAGAATTTATACAAAAACTACTCAAAAATACTCTTCTGAGCTTAGAATTTAGGCCGCGAACGTTTTGCGGAGAAGATTGAGCAAAATTTAGTTTTTTGATCCAATATTAGATGAAGATTGAACCGAAGTAGGATTAAACGATATTGGAGACAACCTATTCCGATTCTTGTGTTTGAATTCATGCACAACTACATTAGGTGGCCAAAATTTGGAGTCACATATAGTTGTGAAAAATTCAGCGGGCACATTGATTTTAAATGAAGCAATTTCACGAGGAGTCGCGAAATTAAACTTCGAAATAAAAACATTGGCTGCAGATTTATTAGAAATAAAAGCAGATATAGCTTCACATGTCGTGTCAGAAGAAAGCCTAGATAGGAAAACTTGCTTTCGAGGAGAAACGACAGATAAAGTAGATATAGAAAGAGTGGATGAAGAGGTCGGAATATTTTTCGTTGCTTGAGCAATATTCGGGGAGGCTTTTAGTTTTTTGATTGGAACCTGTAAAGGCTCTTGAGTGTCTATTATAACACTAGCAACAGGTATGTCCGACAAGTCATTAGCAATTGGAACTAGTAACGAGTCAGGGCAAGGTGAGGAAGGCACTAATAAATTAGGAGACAGTATTGGTACGGAATGGGGTACCAACTGAGAAGGAGTCATAATTTCAGAATCCGAAGTATCAAAATTGTACTGATTTAGTAAATTTTCACCAGCTTCTAGGTCACTAGATAACTGTTTAGATATACTACTCAGTTTTAAAAATTGAACTCGCACTGAATTATACATCTTGGAAAAATTTAATTGTTTTTCCAAGCAAATTGGACACGACCAGCGTAAACCACCACAACCAATTTTGGAAGTGGACATGATGTTGTCATAGCCCCGTCCGGTGAGACCAGCACATTTTGTGTGCATCATATTCTCACATAACCAGCAACTAACAAATTGCAATTGTGCAGAATCAGCTACTTGCCGAATATTGCATGATTTTTTGCAGCATGTCATATTGGCAATTGGGGTTAAGCAACCGAAACGTAAAAACTGATCAAAAGGAAATAATAGAAAAGAGAGAAAAGAGAAAAGAGAGGATTAGTGAGTCGTGAGAGCGGGTACAACAACAAACAACTGATAAAGAGCGGGTGAGCAGCAAGCAGTGAGAGAGTTTCTTGCACAAGACGAATTTGATTTAGTGAGAAACACAAACAACTCAAGTATGAGTGTGAGTGATAACACTAACAAATATGCACAAGTGTAAAAAGAAACACAAACGAAAGAGGAGAGCGCCAAAGAAGTAAATGCAAATGTAACACAACAAATTACCGACGCTGACAAAACTTTCAAAATAGAAACACTTTTATAATAGCACAAAGCACCGTGGATTATTTCTTGCACAGTAAAAAACAAAGCCTGATGGCTGAATTAAACAAAATTACAAAAAAGTGTAAGTTTAAAGCCAAGAAATATTCAAAATGTGAATAAAAGTTAAGGAGCACAAACAAAGCACGTCAAACACTTTCAACTGAGAACTCTCTCTTGATATAGATTTTATAAAAAAATATAATTGCCAATTAGATTTTACACAAACAAGTGATTATCTATCGGTTACCAATAATTCACACTTGTGAAAACAATGCCACCATACTTCCAGCTCGTGCTGAAGTTGTCCGTCAAATTAAAATAAATTTATCAGAACAAAATGTTCTAATCCCTAATCAAGAAATTGAGGAAGGAATTTTCATCGGAAATACCATTTCCAACCAAAACACAACTCCGAATATTGAATACAACAAACTCAAGTAAAGTCAACTCAAATACTGTAGCGATGTTAGACAAAATAATGTTATGAAAAAACTAACTCAGAACTTTTCACAATTGTTTAAGCCGATATTAAAAGATCTATGCACCAAGTACACAGATGTATTCGGATTGGAAAGCGAATCAATAACAACAAATAAATTTTATAAACAAGAGCTAAGAGTAAAAGATATAGAACCTGTATATATTAAAAATTACAGAATACCACATGCTCATAAAGAAGAAGTTGATAAGCAAGTCGAAAAGCTCATTCTAGATAACATCGTAGAACCATCAGTTTCGGAATATAATAGCCCAATACTTTTGGTACCAAAAAAAAGGTTTAATAGCTTCTAATGTAAAAAGATGGCGATTAGTAACTGACTACCGTCAAATAAATAAAAAACTGCTATCCGATAAATTTCCACTTCCAAGAATTGATGACATTCTCGATCAACTAGGAAGAGCAAAATATTTCTCATGTCTAGATTTAATGTCTGGTTTTAACCAGATAGAACTAGAAGAACAGTCCAGAAATATAACGTCATTTTCAACGAGCAATGGCTCATATCGTTATACACGATTACCTTACGGTTTAAAAATAGCACCAAATTATTTTCAAAGAATGATGACAATAGCAGAAAATTGTTCTTTCTTCAAGCACGAAGTGACATTTCTAGGTCATAAGTGTACTGATCAAGGTATTTTACCAGATAACAAAAAGTACGATGTCATTGAAAAATACCCAGTCCCTACGGACGCAGATAGTGCTAGAAGATTTGTTGCATTTAGCATTTATTACCGACGTTTCATTAAAAATTTCGTTGACTATTTGCGGCACATAACTAGATTATGTAAAAAGAATGTTCCTCTTGAATGGACTGCGGAATGCCAAAATGCATATCAATATCTAAACAAGTAAGAACGTTGCAGTCGGGCGCTACCAACTGCGGAATACTCATTCACGCCCCTAGTAGGCGTATCGGGAAAAACTTGACACCTTATAATTCGAGGACATACACGAGTATATATTCCAAATTTCAAATATATATTTCAAATGTCCGTCACGCTCTCCGTCCGTCTGTCTGTCTGTCCGTCTTTCCGTCTGTCCGTCCGTCCGTCTGTCCGTCTGTCCGTATGAACGCAAACGCGAAATTTGGAATATATACTCGTGTATACCCTTGAATTATAAAGTGTCAAGATTGTCCCGATACGCCCACTAGGGGCGTGGCAAATCGGAAAATGCATTTTCGGATATCTCAGAAAACTAAATGGCAAAAGTGACCAGAAGGAGTATGTTATTGTTCCAGGTATGTTTATCTTAGTCATTAGACAGTGAGAGTTGTATAAATGCTGTTCAATCCGCTGTTTCGTTTTTGGATTACCAAATCAAATAAGAGCTGACCAGGGAAGGTGTTTTACGGGCGTAAAGTTTAGTCAATTCTGTTCAGATAAGAAAGTAAACTTGCATTTAATTGCCACCGGTACTAGCCGAGCTAATGGCCAAGTGGATCGAACCATAAGCACGTTGAAAAATATGCTGCGGTTGAAATTGGAACTCAGTCAATTGTACAATTAACCGTTTGACGAAGGCTAGTCCATTAGAAATGTTATTGGGAAAGGTGGCACGCCCATTAGGATTACTTCCACCTAGTGAAATTGAAAATGAGGTTGATCTGCCAAACGTAAGAGAACAGGCTGAAAAGAATTTTTTAGCTAAAGCATTTTATGACAAAGAACGATTTTATAAAAATAAGGCAAAAGTAATTAGAAAAAAGTTGGGGATTTTGTGCTACTAAAAAGCGAAGAAAGGCATCAACCCAAATTGAGTCCAAAGTTCAAGGGGCCTTTTGAAATAATAAATGTCCTAAACGGGGACAGGTACACTTTAGGGTCCTTAACCAATAAACGAAATTACAAATATGCTCATGAAGATTGTGTGATGATTATAATAATATTGTTGAGATTTATACAACAGTTGCAGACTGTAAAGACAGTGAAAATGAAAATATTGAGAATCTTGAAGTCACTAAAGAGAGTGAAGTACACCGATAAGGGTGACAAAAGATGTTTTACGGCTGGCCAAAGAAAATAGCAGAGTACTTGATTAAATAATAATGCAAGCACAAGTGCAAAAAATACTGTTTGTTTTGATCATGGCGTGTGGGCCATTTGATTGTGTAACTCTAATGTTGAATGACGAGGAGTAAATAATGTTAAAAGAGGAATGTTGTTAAAAATTACTTTATAAAAACACAAGTAAGAACGTTGCAGTCGGGCGCTACCGACTGCGGGATACTCATTCACACCCGCACAGATCACGCCCATTGCCATGCCCACAATTCGTTTGTACACATATAACTTTTTTGGAACTCAATAGATCATCAGTAACATCGTCATAAAACTTTGATTTTCTCACTGAGAATCGGAAAAGCGTACAGTTTTTCCCGATTTGCCACGCCCCCAGTGGGCGTAGACATATGATTTTTGGCCAGTTCTTAGAAGTAGTGAAGAGTAACGTAAGTGTGAAATTTGGATGCTTACACTTTAAAAAATATCAGGGTATTTTTTAGCCGGGCATACCCTAAAAGGGGCGTAAAAATTATTTTTTGGGCATCAATAGAGGAGCTCACCACTAACTCAACCATCCAATTTTGAAGCTTCTAGCTCTAAAACTGTAGGAGCTATAAACTTTTGAGGTTTGTCACGCCCCCTATGGGCGTAAATATATCCGCCATATCTTTTCCAACTTGGGTTGTCAACCCGAGTATATATACCAAGTTTCAAGTCTCTAGCATCAATAGTGCTCAAAATATAGCAGAATTTGAAAAATCACTATATAGTCAGATCCGATTTGCCACGCCCCTAGTAGGCGTGGATATATAATTTTTCGTTCGATCTTCATAGGATCGTAACAGTAACCTACGTGCCAAATTTGTTCTAGCTTTAAAACTGTAGAAGATACAGTTTTACCCGATTTGCGACGCCCCCAATGGGCGTAGATATATCCGCCATAGCCTATTCATCTTGAGTTGTCAACACGAGTCTACATTCCAAATTGCAACTCTCTAGCACTTCTAGAAGTAGTGTTTCTGAGATATCGGAAAATGCATTTTCCGATTTGAAACGCCCCTAGTGGGCGTATCGGGAAAATCTTGACACTTTATAATTCGAGGGTATACACGAGTATATATTCCAAATTTCAACTCTCTAGCTTCAAAACTGTGCAAATGGCTTGCGTTCATACGGACAGACGGACAGACGGACGGACAGCGTGACGGACATTGCACAAAACCAATATACTCATTTCACTTTGTGAATGAGTATAAAAACAGGTAAGAAAGCTCTAGTCGGTGGTACCCGACTAGGAGATCCCCTGAACCCTGCGATGAGCCGATATCCCAAACATTTTACACTTATTTAACATATATATATACAAGCAACACACGCACACACACATACGTACGCACGCATAAGCGAGCGCTCTGCTGACTGCGCAGTTTACGCAGTGAATGCGCTCGGGCTGCAGTAAGAGCAGTATTATGGGAACTTAATTGCTGAATAACTTTCTTTGTAGATGGACTTGTCAAACTTTCAGAGCGTCATTATGTCGTTCATATATGTGTATGTGCCGAAGCACAAGTCTCTAGCACCCATTTTTAATGGGTTCAGGGTATAACAAGTAAGAACGTTGCAGTCGGGCGCTACCGACTGCGGGATACTCATTCACACCCCCACAGATCACGCCCATTGCCACGCCCACAATTGGTTTGTACATATATAATTTTTTGGAAATCAATAGAGGAGATCAGCAGTAATATCTGTATATAATTCTGATTTTCTCACTGAGAATCGGAAAAACGTATAGTTTTTCCCGATTTGCCACGCCCCCAGTAGGCGTAGACATATAATTTTTGGCCAGTTCTTAGAAGTAGTGAAGGGTAACGTAAGTGTGAAATTTGGATGCTTACACTCAAAAAATGCGAAAATTACAGGGTATTTTTTAGCCGGGCATACCCCATAAGGGGCGTAAAAATTATTTTTTGGACCATCGATAGAGGAGCTCACCAGTAACTTACCATCCAATTTTGAAGCTTCTAGCTCTAAAACTGTAGGAGCTACAAACTTTTGCGGTTTGCCACGCCCCCTATGGGCGTAGATATATCCGCCATATCTTTTCCAACTTGGGTTGTCAACCCGAGTATATATACCAAGTTTCAAGTCTCTAGCATCAATAGTGCTCAAAATATTACAGAATTTGAAAAATCACTATATAGTCAGATCCGATTTGCCACGCCCCCTAGTAGGCGTGGATATATAGATTTTTAGTCGATCTTCATAGGATCGTATCAGTAACCTACCTGCCAAATTTGGGCGTTCTAGCTTTAAAACTGTAGAAGATACAGTTTTACCCGATTTGCCACGCCCCCAATGGGCGTAGATATATCCGCCATAGCTTTTTCAACTTGAGTTGTCAACACAAGTCTACATTTCAAATTGCAACTCTCTAGCACTTCTAGAAGTAGTGTTTCTGAAATATGGGCAAATGCATTATCCGATTTGCCACGCCCCTAGTGGGCGTATCGGGAAAATCTTGACACTTTATAATTCGAGGGTATACACGAGTATATATTCCAAATTTCAACTCTCTAGCTTCAAAACTGTGCAAATGGTTTGCGTTCATACGGACAGACGGACAGACGGACGGACAGCGTGACGGACATTGCACAAAACCAATATACTCATTTCACTTTGTGAATGAGTATAAAAATAGCTGGATGCCTCAAAATTGATAAGAAAACAAGTAAGAACGTTGCAATCGGCCGCTACCGACTGCGGAATACTCATTCACACCCGCACAGATCACGCCCATTTCCACGCCCACAATTGGTTTGTACATATATAAATTTTTTGGAAATCAATACAGGAGATCAGCAGTAATATCGTCATAAAATTTTGATTTTCGCATTGAGAATCGGAAAAACGTACAGTTTATTCCCGATTTGCCACGCCCCCAGTGGGCGTAGACATATAATTTTTTGCCAGTTCTTAGAAGTGGTGAAGGGTAACGTAAGTGTGAAATTTGGATGCTTACACTTTAAAAATATCAGGGTATTTTTTAGCCAGGCATGCCCCAAAAGGGGCATAATAAATATTTTTGGGTTATCGATAGAGGAGCTCACCAGTAACTCAACCATCTAGTTTTGAAGTTTCTAGCTCTAAAACTATAGGAGCTATACTCTTTTGCGGTTTGCTACGCCCCCTATGGGCGTAGATATATCCGCTATATTGTCAAGTACATATACCAAAATTCAAGTCTTTAGCATCAATTGTGCTTAAAATATAGCAGAATTTGAAAAATTCCTATATAGTCAGATCCGATTTGCCACGCCTTTTTCTAGCCTTTAAACTGTAGAAGATACAGTTTTACCCGATTTGCCACGCCCTCAATAGGCGTAGATATATACGCCATAGCTTTTTGAACTTGGGTTGTCAACACGAGTATACATTCCAAATTGCAACTCTCTAGCACTTCTAGAAGTAGTGTTTCTGAGATATCGGAAAATGCATTTTCCGATTTGAAACGCCCCTAGTGGGCGTTGACACTTATAATTCAAGGCACTTTATAATTCGAGGGTATACACGAGTATATATTCCAAATTTCAACTCTCTAGCTTCAAAACTGTGCAAATAGTTTGCGTTCATACGGACAGACCGACAGACGGACGGACGGACAGCGTGACGGACATTGCACAAAACCAATATACTCATTTCACTTTGTGAATAAGTATAATAAATCATTTAGTTAAAGATAGTCGTGTTAAAGACAGGATTGCCGTGTTAGCGCATACTGAGTTAGTATGTGTGTGGTTGTAGTTTTCGGGTATTTCACAATAATGTTAATTTCATCATGTTGCATCAGCTTCTAATTATGTTTGTCGGCTCGTACTGAGTTTGTATGTGTGTGGTTGTAGTTTTCGGGTATTTCACAATAATGGTAATTTCATCATATTGCATCAAACTCTAATTGTGTTGTGATTGGTTGTTTACATCCTGTTGCTTGAGAATTACCGTTTTAGCGGGGCGACAGTGTTATGTCGCTGTCGCCGAGTGTGGTTCGATGGTATGCACAAAGAATAAGAGACTGACGAAAGTCAGTTGTGTTCGGAATTCGAGTGCGATCGAAACTCGCTGCGCTACGACAATGGCAGAAAATAAGAATGTTCCATACATACATATACAGTGTACCAATAATGTCTTCGTACAGCAGCAACATTTTACTTTGGGAACAAAAAATACATATACATAGCGAGAAATGAACCAGAATTTAAATACAGTTTTGTTATTTCATTATTTAACTATACTTTACAAAAACAAGTAAGAACGTTGCAGTCGGGCGCTACCGACTGCGGGATACTCATTCACACCCCCACAGATCACGCCCATTGCTACGCCCACAATTGGTTTGTACATCTATAATTTTTTGGAAATCAATAGAGGAGATCAGCAGTAATATCGTCATATAATTCTGATTTTCTCACTAAGAATCGGAAAAACGTATAGTTTTTCCCGGTTTACCACGCCCCCAGTAGGCGTAGACATATAATTTTTGGCCAGTGCTTAGAAGTAGTGAGGAGTAACGTTAGTGCGAAATTTGGATGCTTACACTCAAAAAGGCGAAAATTACAGGGTATTTTTTAGCCGGGCATGCCCCAAAAGGGGCGTAAAATTTATTTTTAAGTCATCGATAGAGGAGCTCACCAGTAACTCAACCATCTAATTTTGAAGCTTCTAGCTCTAAAACTGTAATTCGAGGGTATACACGAGTATATATTCCAAATTTCAACTCTCTAGCTTCAAAACTGTGCAAATGGTTTGCGTTCATACGGACAGACGGACAGACGGACGGACAGCGTGACGGACATTGCACAAAACCAATATACTCATTTCACTTTGTGAATGAGTATAATGAGCATAGATGAAGAAACTAGAAATCAAAAAGAAATAAATTATCACGATTATATGCAGCAAGAATATTATAATCAATTAGCTTCTTATTCCGAATACTATCCTCAATATTACCAAGAACAAAGTTACCCACAAAGTTCAGACTACACATACACACAAACAGCCCCCAGTGGGCGTAGACATATAATTTTTTGGCCAGTTCTTAGAAGTAGTGATGGGTAACGTAAGTGTGAAATTTGGATGCTTACACTCAAAAAATGCGAAAATTACAGGGTATTTTTTAGCCGGGCATACCCCATAAGGGGCGTAAAAATTATTTTTGGCGCATCGATAGAGTAACCAGTAACTTACCATCCAATTTTGAAGCTTCTGAGCTCTAAAACTGTAGGAGCTACAAACTTTTGCGGTTTGCCACGCCCCCCTATGGGCGTAGATATATCCGCCATATCTTTTCCAACTTGGGTTGTCAACCCAAGTATATATACCAAGTTTCAAGTCTCTAGCATCAATAGTGCTCAATATATTACAGAATTTGAAAAATCACTATATAGTCAGATCCGATTTGCCACGCCCCTAGTAGGCGTGGATATATAGATTTTTGGTCGATCTTCATAGGATCATATCAGAAACCTACGTGCCAAATTTGGGCGTTCTAACTTTAAAACTGTAGAAGATACAGTTTTACCCGATTTGCCTCGCCCCCAATGGGCGTAGATATATCCGCCATAGCTTTTTGATCTTGGGTTGTCAACACGAGTATATATTCCAAATTGCAACTCTCTAGCACTTCCAGAAGTAGTGTTTCTGAGATATCGGAAAATGCATTTTCCGATTTGCCACGCCCCTAGTGGGCGTATCGGGAAAATCTTGACACTTTATAATTCGAGGGTATACACGAGTATATATTCCAAATTTCAACTCTCTAGCTTCAAAACTGTGCAAATGGTTTGCGTTCATACGGACAGACGGACAGACGGACAGACGGACGGACAGCGTGACGGACATTGCACAAAACCAATATACTCATTTCACTTTGTGAATGAGTATAAAAAGTAAGAACGTTGCAGTCGGGCGCTAGCGACTGCGGGATACTCATTCACACCCGCACAGCTCACGCCCATTGCCACGCCCCCAATTTGATTGTACATATAAAATTTTTTGGAAATCAATAGAGGAAATCAGCAGTAATATCGTCATAAAATTTGGATTTTCTCACTGAGAATCGGAAAAGCGTACAGTTTTTCCCGATTTGCCACGCCCCCAGTAGGCGTAGAAATATAATTTTTGGCCAGTTCTTAAAAGTAGTGATGGGTAATGTAAGTGTGAAATTTGGATGCTTACACTCGAAAAATGCGAAAATTACAGGGTATTTTTTAGGCAGGCATGCCCCATAAGGGGCGTAAAAATTATTTTTGGGTCATCGATAGAGGAGCTCACTAGTAACTCAACCATCAATTTTGAAGCTTCTAGCTCTAAAACTGTAATTCGAGGGTATACACGAGTATATATTCCAAATTTCAACTCTCTAGCTTCAAAACTGTGCAAATGGTTTGCGTTCATACGGACAGACGGACGGACAGCGTGACGGACATTGCACAAAACCAATATACTCATTTCACTTTGTGAATGAGTATAATGAGCATAGATGAAGAAACTAGAAATCAAAAAGAAATAAATTATCACGATTATATGCAGCAAGAATATTATAATCAATTAGCTTCTTATTCCGAATACTATCCTCAATATTACCAAGAACAAAGTTACCCACAAAGTTCAGACTATACATACACACAAACAGCCCCCAGTGGGCGTAGACATATAATTTTTGGCCAGTTCTTAAAAGTAGTGATGGGTAACGTAAGTGTGAAATTTGGATGCTTACACTCAAAAAATGCGAAAATTACAGGGTATTTTTTAGCCGGGCATACCCCATAAGGGGCGTAAAAATTATTTTTAGGTCATCGATAGAGGAGCTCACCAGTAACTCAACCATCTAATTTTGAAGCTTCTAGCTCTAAAACTGTAATTCGAGGGTATACACGAGTATATATTCCAAATTTCAACTCTCTAGCTTCAAAACTGTGCAAATGGTTTGCGTTCATACGGACAGACGGACAGACGGACGGACAGCGTGACGGACATTGCACAAAACCAATATACTCATTTCACTTTGTGAATGAGTATAAAAAGTAAGAACGTTGCAGTCGGGCGCTAGCGACTGCGGGATACTCATTCACACCCGCACAGCTCACGCCCATTGCCACGCCCCCAATTTGATTGTACATATAAAATTTATTGGAAATCAATAGAGGAAATCAGCAGTAATATCGTCATAAAATTTGGATTTTCTCACTGAGAATCGGAAAAGCGTACAGTTTTTCCCGATTTGCCAGGCCCCCAGTAGGCGTAGAAATATAATTTTTGGCCAGTTCTTAAAAGTAGTGATGGGTAATTTAAGTGTGAAATTTGGATGCTTACACTCGAAAAATGCGAAAATTACAGGGTATTTTTTAGGCAGGCATGCCCCATAAGGGGCGTAAAAATTATTTTTGGATCATCGATAGAGGAGCTCACCAGTAACTTACCATCCAATTTTGAAACTGTAGGAGTATATTGGTTTTGTGCAATGTCCGTCACGCTGTCCGTCCGTCTGTCCGTCTGTCCGTATGAACGCAAACCATTTGCACAGTTTTGAAGCTAGAGAGTTGAAATTTGGAATATATACTCGTGTATACCCTCGAATTATAAAGTGTCAAGATTTTCCCGATACGCCCACTAGGGGCGTGGCAAATCGGAAAATACATTTTCCGATATCTCAGAAACACTACTTCTGGAAGTTCTAGAGAGTTGCAATTTGGAATATATACTCGTGTTGACAACCCAAGATCAAAAAGCTATGGCGGATATATCTACGCCTATTGGGGGCGTGGCAAATCGGGTAAACTTGTATCTTCTACAGTTTTAAAGCTAGAACGCCCAAATTTGGCACGTAGGTTACTGATACGATCCTATGAAGATCGACTAAAAATCTATATATCCACGCCCACTAGGGGCGTGGCAAATCAGATCTGACTATTGTAACGAACCTCGGTTTATCCCTATTTAAGCCGGGCCGGACTCAGCCGACTGTGCGTTCGTGCCAACAAATTTATATGTGGCGCCTTGCGATAGAGTAGCAATGCAGTGTGTTTATGTTTGCGTTGGGTATATTTTCTCAGTTTACAAGTT